>CM062806.1:712963888-713563888 GCA_031772625.1 Pinus tabuliformis | reverse complement strand
ATGTCCTTCTACCTTGAGAGTTTGAGGAGTGGTAATTCTTGCCAATGCTTTACAAGATATGGTCTGATTCATTTCTTCTTTCTCTGGGGTGGGGTCCTGGCGTATATCTTCTTCTTTTGATGTTTCTTGATCCTTTTTTTCCTCCTCTTCATATTCTATATAAAATAATTTCTTCTCAGCACACTTATGACCTTTAGTGCATTTTCTATCACAATTGTAACAAAGCCCTTTTTCTCTTTTTTCTTCCAATTGTTGTGGTGTAACCCTTGTAGGTTGTGGAAGGCTAGGAGAAACAACACTTCCATCTTTATAGTTGTGAGGGGTATGCTTCCTGGTTTCCATAATTTTTCTTTCCAATATGTCACAAAGCCATTTTACTCTTTCCAATTGTTGTGGTGTTGCTCTAAAGGAGGTGTTGCTCTTTGTATCCTCATAATGTGCTATCATTTCCTCCGTGAAAATTGACCACGTAACAAGTTGTTTACGAGAACAAAGCCCTTCATACCATACAAATTGATTTGGTTCTAAATATGAAGATGCAATACATGCCTTTTGTAACAGTGGCACACCATGTAGATCAAAATATTTCTCCATCTGAAGTATCCAATTTACCGGATCCTTGCCATCAAACTTCCTCATTTTTCTTTTTCTTGATTTTAGGAGCTCGATCTTAAAACGACTGTAACTCTGTACTTTCAGATCTTTAAGTTCTGAAATTGCGACCTGTAGTATCCCTCTATGTCCTCTTTCTAATGCCACAAGTCTGACCCAAATTGGATTCTTCAAGGAAGAGTTATGCGAAATCTCCCACATTGACTTGATTATAGACTAGTTCAGTAGAGCGAACTTGTACGACGTGCCACGAGTCACTGTTTCGACCTTTGGATCTGAAAAATGCATAAAAGAAACTACAATCCATCCTATTTCTGTACCTTCTTACAAAATTTCAATCTGATCCCCAAGAGAAAGTTATGATGATTTTCTCCAGGTCACCTGTTTGGAATGTAATTCAGGTGTCTGCAAAAAGACCAACTTCCTAAGATCATATCTCCGTAAATATAGCACGAAAAGCTCTAAAATTCAGGCCCGAGGTTCAGCACGATTTCTTCTCAAATGGGTTTTTTTTGCAACTTTTGAAACGTCGCAGAAAAAAGTTATAGCGAAAATTCCACGATGACCTGTTTGGAGCAGCGAAACCCCAGAATCCAAAGCTCTGATACCAAATGTTATAAAACCAGCTCAAGAAAATATAGAAAAGATAGATCAATGCCTTAGAATTTCGCCTCTTCAAGGGGGAAACCTCCTTTACATTACATAAATGAATAATTCTTGGATGATACAAATGAAAAGACCTCCTTTCTATATATAGGAGTCCAACGGGTCATAACATAATCAGAGCCGACATAACAATAATAATGTAAGGGCACAATAATAACAATACTGGGCTTCTATGGGGTACAATAGTAACAATATGGGCACTACATGGGTACATTAATATAATAAGTGGGTTGTACTAATAACAATAAGGGGTTACACTAGTAGTATAGGGGCCTAACAGAAAAATTTTCAAAGAGACATTTGCACCCTTCACTAGGATGGAATACATCAGGATGTTCTTTGTATATGCTTATTCAAGAAGGATCAAGGTGTATTAGATGGACGGAAATTCAACGTTCTTTAATGGTGAATTGGAAGAATAGGTTTACATAGAACAACTTGAAGAATTTATGCTTACTGGCAAGAAGGATTATGTTTGTGGGTTAAAAAAGGCTTTATACAGTCTCAAACAAGATCCTAGCGATTGGTATGTCTGTCTAGACAAGTACTTGAAGAAACAAGGTTTCAAAAGAGGAAATGTTGATAACAACCTTTATGTAAAGGTTGAACAAGACAATTTGACTATCATCAAAGTGTATGTGGATGACATCATCTTTGGAAGCAATGATGATAGGCTAAGAAAGAAGTTTGCATCAGATATGCAAAGTGAGTTTGAAATGTCATTACTTGGTGAGTTGACTTTCTTCTTGGGACTTTAGATATCTCAGGAAGATAAGGGTATATTCATCTGTCAAACCAAGTACATTAAAGAAATGTTGAAGAGGTTTCAGATGGAAGACAACAAACCAGTTAGCACTCCGATGGTGATTGGTTGCAAGTTGAGCATAAACGACATATCTAAGGATGCATACCAAAGAATGTATAGGTCAATGATTGGTATTCTACTGTACATGACAACTTCAAGGCCAGATGTGATGCAGATAGTTGGATATGTAGAAAATTTTCAAGCGACACCGAAATAATTACATGTTGTTGTAGTGAAGAAAATTTTTTGATACCTCAATGGATTTGGCCTATGGTATCCAAAAGGAAATGACTTAACCATCACAACTTATACTAATGAAAATTGGCAAGTAAGTGTTGATGATCATAGAAGCACTAGTAGAGTAGCCTTCTACTTAGGTGGTTTCGTTGTGTCATGACTAAGCAAGAAGTAGTCTCCATTCTCCTTATCCACAACATAAGCATAATACATAGAAAAAATGACATTTAATCACATCCTATGGATGAAACAAATGTTGTAGGATCTTTAGGTGAAGTTCAATGGGCCCATTACAATGTTTTATGACAACACCAGTGTCATAAACAACTCCAAGAATCTTTTCATGCATTCGAAAAAAAACACATTCCTATAAAATATCACTTTATTCGAGAACATGTTGCAGAAAGGAACATAAAGGTAGAGTACATTGGGAAAAAGGATAAAATAACTGTCATCTTCACTAAACCTCTACTGTGTGAAACCTTTGAGTATATTTGAAGGTAACTTGGCATTCTACCAAGTTCATATTGATATTTAACCAAGTAGATATGGGGAGCAAAGTCATGTTACATGAATAAGAGAAGCAAACAACTTGTTAGGGGGAGTCACTGTTTGCAATTGATGTCAAAGGGGGAGAGAAAACATGTCAGGAGGATCAAAGGCATGAAGTTAGGGGGAGAAGTGATTGTGCGGGGAGTACAAGTGTTTCTATCAATGACAAATGAGGAAAAGGTTGAAATGTGGTAGTCATTGATGTCAACCCAAGCAACACGAAAATATGCCTCACCTTTGTTGACCAAAATGACATGGAAAATCATGGTTTTTCGAGATAATATCATATTTATTGGATTCTCCTCATCTTGCCAATTCTGACTTTATGTGGCATGTCACGAGAGTTATCACAGTTTAAGAGATATGGTTGTTCAAAGATGAAGCCCGTATCTTGAAGGTAGAAACCCCCAAATAATGTGACATGGAAGTATATTATTGGTTCATGGGATTAGAAGAACTTTAGTAAATTAATGTTGGCTCCAAACTATGAGATTTTAAATTTGAATTCTATCTTTCCTCCTTCATTGAAGTCAGCCTAAGGTTAACAAGAGTTTTGGCTCCAAAATAATTTGAATTTTGAAATTCAAATAGCCCTCCAATTCAAATCGGCCTCAAATGAAATAAAAATATTTTCCCTCCTTTTGAATTTCGGCCAACCCTCCTAGACATTTCTCTTGCACTATAAAAGAAGGCCTTTGCTCTCATCAAAGGCATGATTTTGGATGCAAATATTATGAAAGAAATATCTATAATAACCCCACGGCCAAGTGGAGTTTTTAATACATTCTTGGAAGGTCGAATATTTAAACAAATTTTGGGTTTATGGTTCACATTCTTGGGATTGGATTCGTTGGGGTTTACAATTATTTTTGCATGTAGCTTGTAAGAAATCAACACCATGAGTCTTTACATAACCATCTGTTAAGGACTTTACATAACCATCTGTTATTGTTTGATCTTCATTATAGTAGTTTGGCTCTATTAAAATCATAATTTAATACTGTGAGCTTGCAACCTTATTGCTTTGAAACATTCGGTCATACAAACCCCTTTGATATAGGTTATTTAGCTAAGGAACTCACTGGATTTAAAGGCATACATGTAAGTGAGGATTACTCAAAGTCTCTTGTCAACACACACACACACACACACACACACACACACACACACACACACACACACACACATATACCCGTGACCCTAATAAAGGCAAAATATGACTGGCATTAAACCAACCTAATTGGATGTGACTAAAACATGTTCACCGTGACACAAATTTGAGTCTGTTTACCTTACCGATGTGAAGCATTCATGAAGTCTTCCAAGGCTTGAGTTACTTTTGGGAAATTAGTATATGTCTTTTCTAGTATCTGGTAAGGGTCTGTATTGAACTTTATATTAATAATTCCTCATAAAATTATCATCATCTGATGGGAATTGACGTTCTAAAGTTTAAAGATTAGAGAAGATATAAATATGAAAAAATTCAAAGAGTTGAAAGTAACCAGCATTAATATATCTATTTGATAAGCTTTGATCTTGTTGAAGGTACTTCTTTAGAAGCATATACAATGAGAGTCTGTTGAATTGAAACAAACGCGTTGAATCATCATTCACCTAACATAATCAAGTTGAAGACATCTTTGCATGAGAGGTGGATATTGTTGCAACATACATCTTTAGGGCATCAACTGATCACTAGATATACATTTATTCATAATCTCATTGTGATTATCATTTTACAAAGGAGTTTGACAAAAATGGTTCCATTGTCATCAACTGAATTTTTGGCAGTAGGGGTTTCATCATTTGTTCAACTGTGAAGGTTTCACTGTCTCACTGTACATCTGAAGTATATTTGTAGTAAGGGTTTCATCATTGTACAGTTGAAGTATATTTGCAATAAGGGTTTCATCACTGTACATCTTAAGTATATTTCCAGTAAGGGTTTCATCACTTGTTTAGATGTAAGGGTTTCATTTCCTCATTATACATCTAAAATTTAATAGCATTAAGTATTTTGTTGAAAATATTTGTAAGTTGGTCATTATCCCTGGTACGAGAGCCCACAATTGTTTTTCTATTTTACTATCATTTTTAGGGTGGTTGGGTGGTACAAGGCAAGTGATTGAAGTCACCTTCAAGTTGTAGTTTGAAAACACTTTAGGGTTGCAGGGTGGTGTTAGGGAAAGTTGGAGCTTGTAGGGTGTTGGAGCCGCTGATAAAACCAAAACAATAGAGCACCCTGTTAATTTTCCATTATTCTATGATGTTATAATTACTTTAACCCAATTCTTATCTTCAATTAGCAATATTTCAACACAATTTATGTTTCCAATTATCAATAACAATTGTAGATAGAACAATAAATGCAATAAATAGTAAACAATCAATAACAATGACAAGGGACACAAGGATTTGGTCAAAGACCAGGGAAAAGCCCTTTCAAATTCTTCTTCTTATTAGATTGTCATAAAATGTTCAACAAAGAGAGAGAACAATATTCCAATTCTTCTATCACAAGACTATCCATCAAAATAAACCAACTAATATCGAAGAGATGAGCCCAATAATAATATTGATCAAAATCAAAGTTTCCAAGCCTATAGTAAATGGTCAGAGTCTGCGGTCAAATGTCAAAATACCCTAGGTCACAACCACACAAAGCTAGTTATCATGCGTGCGGTTGCAACTCTCGAGTTAGAGGGAGAACCCCATATGCATGTGGCTATAGCCGAGATTTTCCTGTTCTAACCTAGAAGCTCCAAATCAAATTCCATTTTCACACGTGTGAACTTGGACCTTGCAATTTCAGACTTGTATGAACCAATTTCTGCGAACCAACTTCAGATTTGTGCAAGCCAAACCAAAGAAGAGAGAAGAAGAAGATGCTTTATGCTGATGTCCAAATGAGGCTAAATTGACTTGTATTTATAGACTTCTAAGGGTGTCCAATTTCTCTTTAGGGCCAACCTGACCTTTTGTGCACACATGGGATTTAATATTAAAACTACAGTTTTCCTTGACCAAATTAAATTATTCCAAGGGCTAGTAGGGGTCTTTGTTGATGAGGAAGGATGTCTAAAGGAGGGACTTTGTCCTTGAGATTCCAAATCAACACGTCCTTCTAGTTGGAGTTGGAAAATTAAACGATTTTCTAGAGTACTAGGGAGTTGGGGCTTCCCTTTTTAGTTGGAGGTAAAGCATATTATGTACTCATACAATTATTAGAAAATCATTTGTGTTTTTCTCCTGGAAGGGTTTCCATAAAAAAATCTCTCATGCACTGTTATTTGATGTTTTGATGTTTTATGCTTATTGTTAATGCTTTTAAAATTTAATATTTTCTAATTTATAAGAAATAAGTCACCCCACTCTCAGTATAATTTCCAATGAGATCCACTACAAAAACTATAGAAATCACCATTGGGAATACCTTAAACATCAATTAGGGGTCGATTGAACAACAAAAAGAGCGATTAGTGAAAGTGCTTCAAAAGCACAATGATGCCTTTGCCTAGGATTGCTTTGGGATCCATCCTGGCCTGTGTACACACCATGTATACATTAAAGAACGATCTAGACCCATTTGCTAGCCCCAATGCCAGATGAATCCATCCCCGAAAGAAATAGTAAAGGAATACCCACATAAATCGCTCAAAATTGACTTTATCTATATAATTTCTGATAACTTGTGGGTCTCCTCTCTTGTCATTGTATCGAAGAATAATGGAAAGTGGAGGATTTGTGTGGATTATCAAGAATTCAACAAAGAAACACACACATACCATTTTCCATTTCCATTAATTGAATAAGCATTGGACACATTAGAAGGGAAGAAATACTTTTCTTTACTTAACGAATTCAATAGGGACAACCAAATTTAGATCGAGCTTGAGGATCAATACAAAATAATGTTTACTTGTTTGTGGGGGAAATTTGCTTATCATATTTTTCCATTTGGATTACGTGATGCTCTTACCACCTTTCAAATATCTGTAATTGGTATATTTTCTAATTTGATTCATGATTGTGTGGAAATATGTATGGATGAATTTACAACATATCGTGATGAATTTATTGAGGCATTAGAAAAATTATAGAAAACATTAGTAAGGTGTAAATAATCTAACATTTCCCTGAACAATCTAAAATGTGAAATGATGTTAACTAATGGCATTGTAGTGGGGCACAACATTTTTTCTAAAGGCATCTAAGTGGATTTCACGAAAATCGGGGTAGTATTTAACTTGCCAATTCCATGTTCACAAAGAGAGATATGAATTTTCTTAGGAAATTCTGGTTACTGTTGTCAATTTATCGAGATTTTGTCACAAATTTCTCATCCATTTTTTTCTTAACACAAATTCTGAGTTTTTGTAGATAAAGGGTTTATAGCATGCATTCGAGGAACTGAAATCCAAGGTGTCTGAGGATCCTATTTTTAGAGGACCCAATTGGCCCCTCATGTTCATATCTCTACAAATGCATTAGATACCGCCATTGGAGTTATTTTAGGGAAACTACAAGGCAATGACCATACACAATCTATTACATCAGTGAAAATATTTCACTTGAAAAACTAAATTATATAGTAATAGAAAAAGGATTTCTTGCGGTAATGCATGTGATTAATAAGTTTTCACATACATCATTTGGATGTCCAGTAGTATTACATACTGACCATGCTATCATAAAATACTTAATGAACAAACCAATTGCTAATAGGAGGGTAACTTGGTGGTTGTTATTATAGGAATATGATATAACCATCTTAAACAAACCCAAGAAAGAGAATGTAGTGGATAATTTTATTTCGAGACTCACATCTAATAAAAATGAGCCTTCTGTAGAAGATTCTTTCCATGGTGAGTACACATTAGTGGTTTCTACCAACCCTCCCTTGTTTGTAGATATCACTAATTTCTTGGCTACAGGTAGATTTCCACATCATTTATCTCCAAAGGAGTGACAAAAGATCATTAAACAAAGTTGGAGATTCTTGTGGATTGACAATTATCTCTTCTACATAGGACTTGATCTCATCATCTAGAGATGTGGGTGAGAAGATGAGATATTTGAGAGAGCTTGAAGGCTTTATATGATGGTCCATGTGGGGGCTAGTTTGCAGATAAAATAACAGGGTACAAAGTACTTCACCAAGGATACTATTGTCCCACCATCTTCAAGGACACCAAGGAGCATGTAAAGAGGTGCGATAGTTTCCAATGCATGGGGAGACTAGTGAAATTAGATGAGCTGACATTGTAGCCAAAATTGGTGTTGGAGCCCTTTGATAAATGGACCCTTGATTTTGTGGGATTGATCAATCCTATTGGGTTGTGTTATATTCTTTCCACGACTAGCCCACGTAGTTAACTAGGGGTTAGAGGGGGGGAGGTCATAGGGGGTTTGAGGGGCACCCATGAAAATTTTGGTTTTGGACCCTATGTTAGGTTGGGTGGACCCACCTATGTTTTAATGCATGATTTTCGCACATGTTTTTGGACGTGATGGTTTTCGGTCCATGGTATTGGACGCGATGGTTTTTGGTCCATGGTATTGGATGCTTCGGCATGTATAAATATGTATTATAACATTGAAAGGAATATAATGAAAAATTAAGCTGGTAGTCCCGGTTTTGGGATCCAGGGGAAAATCTTTGTGTATATGTGTTTTATGTGTTATGCTCTCACATTGTTTATTTTATGTGTTTTAGAATTCGTATGCAGGTAATTTCTGTATGGGGTTAAAACCTACATTTGGAATCAGAGCTATTTTGGCTTCAAGGGGATGCCTTTGTTGCTGAGGGGTTTCGCTCGGGCCTGTGGTATACCCTATTCAGTGGGAGATTTGAAAGATTGAATTTGGTGGTGAAAGAAGATAGCAAGCAATGGAAAGATAGAGATCGAGAAATTTAATGGTCAGAGTTTTGAGTTGTGGAAACTCAAGATGGAGGATATGTTGGTGGATAAAGATTAGTGGATTGCGGTAGATCCGAGTACTAAACCAACGGGAGTGATCGATGAAGAATGGAAGAAGTTGGATCAGAAGGTAAAGAGCACAATACGGTTATGTGTCTCAGATTCAGTATTGCTGAATGTATGAGGGGAAGCTACGACGAAGGCTTTGTGGGACAAGTTCGGGACTTTGTAGCAATCTAAGTCTTTGGTGAATAAACTGTTCCTGCGGAAAAAGCTATATAACCTGAGGATGAAAGATGGAGACTCGGTGACAAAGCATCTGAATGCATTTAATACTGTGGTAAGTCAGTTAGCATTTGTTGATATTAAAATTTCAAATGAAGATAAGTGCATCAGTTTGTTGTGTTCTCTACTAGATTCGTGGGATAGTCTGGTTATTTCAATAGGTAGCAATGAAACTGCCTTGCAGTTTGATGAAATAGTCTCATCTTTGTTAACGGAGGAGATGAGACGGAAAAATATGGAGAGCCAGAATGGTGATGCCTTGTCTGTATGAGGACGATCCCATAACATAAACAAAAATAAGTCATCGAGTGGGAGATCTAAATCTCCACGAAAACCTGTAAAGGTGGTGTGTTGGAAATGCGGAAAGGAAGGGCACTACAAAAGGGACTGTAAATCTAAAGCTCCGGATAAAGGAAAGGGATCTGATGATGCTCCTTTTGCAGAGGCAAAAACCACCTCAGATGAAGGTGGGGATGTGTACTTGGCTTCTTCAAGTACACATGTAGATCATGAGGCATGGTTGATTGACTTAGGTGCATCCTTTCACTTCACTCCCCATAGAGATTGGTTCTGCAAGCATGAGAAATATGATGGTGGTGATGTCTTCTTGGGGGATGACAGGAAGGCTAGAATCGTTGGTCGCGGAAAAGTAAAGTTGAAGTTGCAAGGTGGAAGGGTTAGAAGACTTCCAGGTGTTCTGCATATTCCTGCATTAGCCAGAAAACTCATTTCTGTAAGCAAGCTGGATGATGCAGGTGTAAAATAGTGTTCGAGAAGAATACCTGCAAAATAGTTCGGGGAGCACTGGTATTGATGCGGGGAGTTCGGATTGGAACTCTGTACAAGCTGCAAGGTAGCACTATTATTGATGGTTGCAACAGTTTTGTGGTTCCTGAAAGTGGAGCAGAAAATCTAGTGGTCTCTGGAGAAAAGACCATGCTGTGGCATCAAAGGCTTGGACATATTGGAGAGAAGGGCCTTTGAATATTTCATGGTAAAGGTATGAGTAATAGCTCTTTGGATTTTGATTTCTATGAAAATTGTGTATATGGGAAACAAAATCGGGTGAGTTTCCCCTCTGGTAGTAAGAGGGCGAAACATATATTAGAGCTTGTGCACAGTGATGTGTTTGGACCTGTGAAGGTTCCATCGCTGGGTAAGTCTGTGTACTATGTATCATTTATAGATGACTTCTCAAGGAATACATGGATATATTTCCTTAAGAAGAAATATGAAGTCTTTGACAGGTTTAAAAATTTTAAGGCTTTCGTGGAAAATCAGACAGAGAAGAAGATAAAGGTGTTGAGGATAGATAATGGTGGAGAGTTTTGCGGCAAAGAAGCTGAAAAATTCTATAAGAAGTGTGGTATAGCATGGTAGAAGACTACTCCATATACACCTCAGCAAAATGGAGTTGCAGAAAGAATGAACAAGACGTTGATGTAAAGGGCAAGAAGCATGCTCAGTGGTGCCGGGTTAGGACAGGAATTCTGGGCAGAGGCGGTGGATACTGCATGTTACTTGGTCAACAGGTCACCTTCATCAGCATTGGAGGATAAGACTCCAAAAGAGGTATGGACTGGTAAGAAACCCTCTCTTTCACATCTAAGGGTATTTGGATGTGATGCATATGTACATGTTCCAAAGGAGAAACGAACCAAATTGGATAGTAAATCTGAAAAGTGCATCTTTATTGGGTATAAGGATGGTTTAAAGGGTTATATGCTTTGGAACCCAGTAACAAGGAAGGTTGTGTACAGTCGAGATGTGGTGTTTAGAGAGGTGAAATATGTTATTAAACATGAAGTCCAACCAAAGGAACCTGAGAAGATAGAGTTTGAGCTAAAGGAGGAAGAATCAAACTCTACAGCAGAGGAGGAATCAGAAGATGAAGAGCCACAAACTCCAGCTGTGAGAAGATCAGTTCGAGAAAGAAGGCAGCCAAAAAGGTATAGTCCGTCTGCTTTCTGTTCAAATTTTTCTTTGTCTATTACTGATGATGATCCCGAAATTGTGAAGGAAGCAATGGATTCAGACGATGGAAAACTCTGGAAAGAGGCCATGGTTGATGAAATGGCATTGTTACACAAAAATTGAGGCTTGAGATCTGGTGGAGTTGCCGAATGGAAGGAAAACCATTGGTAGCAAATGGGTGTTCAAGAAGAAGACAAATGTAGAAGGAAAGGTGGAGAAATACAAAGCTCGGTTGGTAGCGAAAGGTTATTCGCAGGTGTCAGGAATTGATTTTGGTGATATATTCTCTCCTGTTGCCAAGGTAACTTCTATTATATTACTTTTATCTGTTGTTGTTTCTTTTGATTTTGAGGTAGAATAGATGGATGTGAAGACAACATTTCTTCATGGGGATCTGGAAGAGGAGATCTACATGAAGCAACCTGAAGGCTTTGCGGTGAAGGGTAAGAAAGAACTGGTATGCAAGTTAAAGAAGTCTTTGTATGGGTTAAAATAGTCACCAAGGATGTGGTATTAAAAATTTGATACATTTATACGGGGACTTGGATTCACCAGAAGCAAAGAAGATCATTGTGTGTATTTTAAATTAATTGGTGATCGTGATATTTATCTGGTCCTGTATGTGGGTGATATGTTGCCGGTTGGAAATGACAAAGAAGTTATCCAGGATTTGAAGACCCAATTGTCCTCCAAATTTGACATGAAAGATCTTGGTGCTGCAAACTATATTTTGGGCATGGAAATTAAAAGAGATCAGGCAAAGAGGAAGCTCTGGTTAAACCAGAGGAAGTATGTTGAGACAATATTGCAGAGGTTTAATATGCAGGATAGTAAACCGGTGAAGGTTCCTATTCCTGTAGGTGTGAGGTTATCTGCTGAACAGTGTCCCAAGACACAAGAAGAGGAAGAAGACATGTCTCGTGTTCCATATGCAAGTGCAGTCGGTAGCCTGATGTATGCAATGGTCTATACTAGACCAAACATTGCACATGCAATGGTAGTATTGAGTAGGTTTATTTCAAAACTAGGAAAGGAGCATTGAACAGTAGTGAAGCGGGTTTTCAGGTATTTGTGTGGCACTAGTGATTTTGGTTTGTGCTACCAAGGAGGACCAGGACTGGATAGAGTGTTGGATATTCGTGGCTTTGTTGATGTAGATTGGGCTGAAGATCTCAATCAGAGAAGATCTACAAGTGGGTATGTGTTTAACCTATTTGGAGGTGCAGTCAGTTGAATGAGTAAGAAACGATATGTAGTGGCACTATCAACTACAGAGGCAGAATACATGACAGCCACTCATGCAAGCAAGGAAGCAGTTTGGTTTCAGAGATTGTGCTCAAGTGTGGGGTTAGTACAGGAAGCTATAAGGATAGACTGTGACAGCCAAAGTGCAATTTTCTTGGCAAAGAACCCTGCATATCATTCAAAGACAAAGCACATTGATGTTCAGTATCACTTTGTGAGGGATATGATAGAAGACAAAAAAGTGTTGCTGGTAAAGGTGGACACTTTGAAGAATACTATAGATGCATTAACAAAATATGTGAACTCTGAGAAGTTCTCTTGGTGTAGAGAAACAATGGGCGTTGCAGGCCTGGATAAATGACTAAGCTCTCTTGTGGCCCCCTGTGGAAAGAAAACAAGTGGGAGAATGTTGGGTTGTGTTATATTCTTTCGACGACTAGCCCACGTAGTTAACCGGGGTTTAGAGGGGGGGAGGTCACAGGGGGTTTGAGGGGCACCCATAACCCCACTTTATGGGGTCTAGGGTAGTGCCTCGGAAAATTTTGGTTTTGGACCCTATGTTAGCTTGGGCGGACCCACCTATGTTTTTGTGCATGATTTTCGCACATGTTTTTGGACGCGATGGTTTTCGCTACATGGTATTGGACGTGATGGTTTTCGGTCCATGGTATTGGATGCTCCAACATGTATAAATATGTATTATAACATTGAAAGGAACATAATGAAAAATAAAGCTGATAGTCTTGGTTTTGGGATCCAGGGGAAAATATTTGTGTATATGTGCTTTATGTGTTATGCTCTCGCATTGTTTATTATATGTGTTTTAGAATTTGTACGCAGGTAATTTCTGTACGGGGTTAAAACCTACAAATCCTTCTTCCTGCCATAACTCCTATATCCTCCCATGAAATTATTATGTTACGAAGTGGATGGAAGCCAAGTTACTCGAACATGATTGAGCATGCAGTTGTAGAATTCCTTCATGAAGAAATCTTCACCAAGTTTGGGATGCCTCAGGAAATAGTTATTGACAAAGGGACTCCATTCACTTTGAGGTTCATTGAAGACTTGATGGATAGGTGGAAATATCAAACATATATTTAATATGCCATATCACTTGCAAGCTAATGAGAAAGTAGAGGGGACAATTAAAATTATTGATGTTATCATCACCAAGAATGTTTGACTATACCTTGGGGATTGTGTTGAGACTCTCTAAAGATCTATGGACCTATCACATGATGTGGGGAACTACTATTAGTTACACCCCATATGAACTTGTTTATGGGAAAAGAGTATTATTACTAACTAAAATAGAGACCTAGACACTCAAAACAACTGTGCAACTTGGATGGACTTATTTGAAGCCTAGAAACAGATATTACTCCATATCAATGAGCTAGGCAAACTTCTCTAGGCTTCCTTGCACCAAAAAATAATGATACAACATAAAAGATTTGGGTGCATGACAAGTTCATCAATAAGAAGTAATATGATGGAGTACATACATAGATTGTAAGGTATGAAGATGAAGTAGCCCTCAAATTTGTAATGAATGTTAGTGAAAATAGGTTTGTAGTGGAAGGGATAATGGTGTAGGTGATAGTTTAAGTACCAGGGCTTGACCTTATTGGGGAGTGTTGGTATTGTTGAAGAAGGCCAAAGCTTGAGATCATGCAACAGTTCGTTGAGTCAAGAGAAGCAATGGACAAGAAAATAACATAATTTTATAGGAGGTCACTGTCAGCTACTTTGGGGTATGTTGTTCTAGGAGTACAGAGGTACATTACTTGTGAAGGCCACCTCGAGGTTATTTCTATACAAAACCTTTGTTTATTGTACCACTCGTGGAATGATAGGATGATTAATTTATTGTTTTTCCTTTGGAGAACATTAAAGAACATGACCTCACTGGTGTAGGAATCTTCCCAACCATGGGAGACCCTCTCATATCTCGGGCTCAATAAAATCTTGGTTAAGCACATGTTGCATAGAGAAGGTGGGGTTTGGAGTGAAGTGGAAAGAGTGCCAACAAGAATAGAAGTTGTTGCAACTCCACCACGAGACAATGCTGTTGCAACTCTTGAAGCAACTACAACTTTTGGATCTACAACCACAAAATATATCATTGTAATGAAACTAGCTGTGAAATACCGCAATGTTGTGATTAAAGAAGAAATTTATGAGGGTTTTGTTTCAACTCCAAAGAGAGATGAAGGTATCAATGATAGAAATGTGGAGATAATAGAGAGAACACCTCTGAAAAAGAGATTGCAAAGAATGAAGAATAGGCAATCATATGCGCCTGTCCTAAAGAAGAAAAGGACTAGGTATATCCCTATTGCTACAACTCGAAACACACAAGAAGAAATCCCTGTTGCTCCATAAAAACCAATAGCGGTGGAGAAAGGAGTTGCAAGACTTGGAGAACCCCCTACTATTTCATAAGAGCCAATATGGGTAATGGAGGAAAGATAGCTTGCTCACACACAAGAACCAACATATGTGATGGGGGATGGTTAAGAATTTGTTAGGCTTTTATTTGATGAAGAGATAGGGACAAAGGACCTTGATGAAGCACATGAACTAGCAAGGGAAACTATAGGAGAAGGACTTGCTGCTATTTTGGAGGTATACTAAGAGGAAGAAGAAGTCACAACTCTTGAAGGAAAGAGACCACTGCTACCCAAAAACTGGAAAAAACATCTAAGCTTAGGGGATAAAATAATAAGTAATACTTTGGTTATGCCTTTGTATACATCAATTTTAAGGAAGAACCAAATCTTTGAAAATGAGAAGAGGAAGCTTTAGACCACTATAAATTTGTTAAGATATTAACTCACAAAGGGTAGGAATTTTGAGATGTTAGACTTCCTTTTATAGACAACATATTTTGTTGCTACAAAGAAACCTCTCCTTGAAGTAAGAGAGACAACCCAAACCTACAAAAGATAAACCCAAGAAGTGGTTGTCCAAATAGAAGATATGCATACCTACCTTGATTGAAATATCTACTCAAATTGGGGATAACACAATAGAAGAGAAGGCCACACAAGTAGATATTATTGATAGATGGGTGAAAGCCAAAGAAGATAGATGGAATAAACTAATAACATATTATGAGGAAGGTGTGATGCATGTTAAGGAACATCAATAAGTTGTTAGAGGATTGAGAGAGAAGTGGGTTGCGTATTTTGAAACCTATAGAATCAGATGAGAATAAGTGAATACATTAGAAATTGAGAAAATTTCAACTTTGGTTATTGGTTAACTCTTAGTTGTAGATTTCCCTCACCTCACTATTGTATGTTTTTGCATGGAAAATTGATAACGTTTAGGAGAAATTATATAATTCCCAAGAAACCCTTTGAAATCACATCCCTTGCTACCTTGCTAGAGGCATATTATGCATGCACTAGTGAGGGGAAGAACCTGACTTGCGAATTGTATCAACTTAACGTCTTATTGTTCCATGACCTAGCGTGGAATCATAACCACTTAGTGGGGAATGCCGAAATAAGAGCATTTGTGTCTTGTTTGAGCAACCATGCTGATTAGGAATTCACTAATAAGATTGCAAATAACAATCTCAAAAGCAACCTATGGGTTAGAGGATAATTTTATTGTCCTCTAAAAGTCATTAGCACACATAAACAATACACCTTCTCTCCAACACATGTAGAGTTCATGACTAGTAATAGGGAGGAATCTATTGTACATTGTAAGGCACAAATTGAAGTATTGGAAAAGGTAACCATGGAAGGATGTACTGAGAATGGAAGCAAGTGGTGGGCTCCAGTATTGTAGCAATAATGCTACAACTCCTGGAGCTTCCTTCTCTAATTTTATCAACCTGGTAGTTCGTAACAAAGTTGGAAGCGACGGTGCTGTATGCACAAGTACTAGCTCTTGTCGCAACTGTCACTTGGTCAGCTGGCACAAGTCCGCTAGGGCTCAAGCCAACTTCTATATGTTCTCAGAAGAAGCTTTTGAAGTGATGAACGAAAGCTATCTCAAAGGAAATTAACCTACTTTGCAAGCAATGAACTGAAAACCAACAAAACATGGAAACCCTAGTAAACCCTAATTCTACCAGCTTAATCCTTATGATGCAATGGTGGGAATGCAACTTCTAAAAGTGATGCCATTACTTCTATTGAGATGAGATGCATGTGTCTAAACTACTTTCATCTGGAGAGAACATGTTTTTGTATTTTTGCTCAAGTTGTTGGAGTTATTATGATTGTGCTTCTTACTGGGTCTTGACTGTGCAGGGGTAGATCAAGGGGAGGAAGGCTTGGAAAAGGTCAGGAGGACTCTGAGAGGGTCTAAGGGATCCCTAACATCATTCCACAGGAGTTCACAAAGTTCAGATGCCTGGCAACCGTGTTTGCAAGCTTCTACAGGATGTCTGCAGGGGATTCTACAAGAAGTTCAGGATTTCTACAGGAAGTCCTGTAATTTCTACAGGATGTTCTGCAATAGGATTTTTGGGTGATGGATGAGTGGGAGAGGCTATATGGATGGTCAAGGAGGTAGGAGGGGAGCTTGTGATGGCTTATGGATAGAGAGATGAGATGGAGAGGGGGTGTGTAAAGCTGGTTGGTCTAGAGGAGGGTAGAGGCAATGGAAGGCCGAAAAGATAAAACAACGTGGATAATAGAAGAGTTGGGAGGTAAATGATCTAACTGGGAGATAAGGAGATGGCATAGGCACGGCTTAGAGGGATAAGGAAATGATAGAGTGGTGCTGCGCAGTGTAAATGAAACAAATCACCCGTGTCTTGCGTATAACCGAAATGTCATCAACCTACTCTAACTGTTTTATTAGAAACCAAAGAACGACAATGTAGTTTAAAGGGGAAATCGTGCATGGTGCTGAAACAAAGAGTGATTCCATAAGATCTAAATGCATGGACACTTCTACAACCAAAAACATTACCTCAAAACTTGCATGAATATGTAAAACAATGTTTTTGGTAGTTGGCACGGTCTGCACTTCCGGTCCCCAAACAGAGGTGAAAGTGAGTGTGCATTCAACTTTTTTTTGGAACTCTGATTAACTCCAATCCTCTTACTCTAATATAAACTACTGAAGCAATTTTGTTCATAACACTAACCAATGTAACCACACCAAGAAATCCGAATCAACAAACTGTGTTTCCAAGTGCATGTAAAGGAAAAGAAATATAATGCTAAAAGAAAGAAAGGTAACAATACAAAGAAAGGAGGCCTATTGCTCTCAGGTTGGGCCCAACCCTGAGAGCTATAGCTCCTCTAAGAACTCAGAACTGAACTCGAATCTGCCTGCCTTTTATTAAGAGATCATAGTCATAAGTCTAACAACATGCCAAAAATGGCTTACAAAAAGCAAAACAGAGGTATAGCTTGTAATTCAGAATATGCAACAAAGGTTCAAAAGTTCCCATCGAAGGCTACAACCTCAATATTTATACAATATGAGGGCCAATCTGGCCTCCTAAATTAGTGGGGCTTGGCTGACCAACTAAAAGTAAACTGCTGTTCCCTTAGAATCCGTTGGCTTCCTTCTAGCTCGGTGGTGATAGATGTTGGAGCTCGGAGTTGGGGTGGAGATCACGAGGAAGGCCATTCAAGGTTGTGGACAACCTTCCTACAAAACCGCAATGCCACCTTGGCTGTCTCCTTGCCTTCATCTACGTGGTTTTGCTCCATTTAATGTCAAAAAAACCTGAAATAAACATGTATTAGCCACCTAGGAATAGTGACTGCCCTCCTTCCTACAAATAACACGAATATACTAAAAAATGATGCATAAGTGATGAAAAATAAAGGGTTGAGCAAGGGTAAGTAGGCCAAATGAGCCCAAAATGTTACCAAATTTGGGGCTCATCATCACCCCCCAGCTAAAATATTTTCTCATCCTTGAGCAACTAGTCCAGCTCCTCATCCTTCATTGCCTTTACTGCCACCCTTACATCCCAAGCCTCTGTAGTAGTGTCCTCCTTGCTGATATGGAACCCAACCTTTCTGTTCACCTCTTCCCACTGTTCATTATCATCCTTATCTGTGCTGCCTTCCATCAATCCTAGCAGCAGTGGTGGGCTTAGCTTGAGGCCAATCCAGCTGGCCTGGAGGTTTTGCATGGATTTCTTATAGAGGGCCACCCGTACTAGAGCTTCCCTCATCCGAGTTGGGGTATGATACTCTCTGATTTTCAGACTGTGGGCCAATGTATTCCATCGGCGGGTGCAAGCTTGGACAGCGTTGTCTCCTAACAGTCTCTCCATGTCCTCAAAATGCACTATGGCTTGGGCCTGCTGATCCATATATCTCAATGAAGCTTGAGGGTCGGTTGACAAGTGTTGGTGTGCCGAGATTAGTGCAACTGGATCCCCTGGTTCTGCTCTAATTAGCAATGGCTCATTTAGCTCTCGGTTCATAACCGCTTTGGCTTCTGCTACTCTTTTGTCCTCATGGTTCAACCATGAGGAAAATGCCATTAATTGCATATCTCCTAAGGCCGTATTGGGATCCCATGAAATTACATTAGGCAGGGCCAAATTATGGAGGTAGAACTCCGCTAATTTGGCCTTGTCCTCTGATGAACTGGTGCTGCATAATTCAGTGAATTGCTGTGGGTCTTGGAGCTAAGAGATACCTCTTTGCGCCAAGGTATTGATTTGAAATTGCAGCCATTGGTCTTTCAGGTACAGGCCATAGGATTTGGCCGGCTATCTGCATTGTATAGCATCCATGGCCCAACTGGCCATGCATGCCAATTGTGCCTCTTTCTGCTGCAGCTGTTATCTGAGAGCTTTCACCTCAATTTGTGCTTGTTGTTCTGCTTCCTGTAGATGCAAGGTTGGCTCTCCAAGACCAGTTTGCAGTTCCTTTTTTCCTTGATGTTCTGCTGTGGTGTCCCCGGAGGATGTACCTGTTCCTGTCCTCAGCTCCTGTAGCTGTAATATAAGATTTTCATTTTCTTCCTGTAGGAACACTCGTTGGAAATTTTCCACGTGTTTAGCCATGGCTAATTCACTTCTGGCCTCCTTGAGCTGCTCCTCCAAAGGGCCTATGTCCGCCACACCTTTTGACTTGGCTATTTTCATCCACGTGTGTGTACGTACTCTCTCTTCCTCCAATGCAAAGAACAGTGGCACAGTGAATTTCTGAGGTATAATTTTGCCAGCCTCTAAGAAGTTGTAATATGAACTCAGACTTGGCGAGGGCTAGGATCTAGAATATGCTCTTTCTCCACTTCTTTTGGTGGCTCTACTTCGCCCTCCCTTGGTGGTGATGAGGGTGCTTATCCTTCCATCCTCTCGGTCTCCTTAATCCGGGCTAAGGTTTCCTGTAGAGCATCCTCAGCATCCTGTAGCCAAGCTTTTAAAGCCAATTGGTCTAACCTTTCTTTCCAAGTAGTTTTCTTCGGGCTCCCCCTCTCATAGGTGACTGATATCCTTGAGGGGGACCTCTCCTTGGGCGAAGTAGGGGCATCATCTATAGTGATTGGGTTGCTGGACGGAGGCTGTGGCTTGCCCGTCTTTATTCTCAAACTTATCCTAGCTTTAAAATATAGAGGGGTCTCCCTCTTTCTCTTCTCCTTGGGCTTAGGAGGTGTACTGAGGGCAACCAGTACAGCTGCTGCCTCCCTTGTAAGAATGTCAGCTTTCTTCTCCTTGGGTTTTTCTTTCTCAAGGCTTCCTGTAGAAGACCCTTTTTCAATTGATTTCTGGCTTCCTGTAGAAGGCCCTTTTTCAGCTGATTTTGGGCTTCCTGTAGAATCCGGTTTCGGTTTTCCTATAGAGACAGGTGGCACCACTTTAGGTTGCTTTACTGAGGGTGTTTTACTTTTTGACTTGGTCGAGGCTGATGTTGAGGTGCCTTTGCTGACGTGGACCTGCTCAGCCTTGTCCACTCTGCTTTGTAATCTCTTCTCTCTGGCCGTTAACATGGGTGTGTCATCCTTCTCTTTGGCACCCCTTTTCTCTTGTTTCTTCTTTTGCTCTTTCTTCTGCTCCGTGGTCGTGGTCTTCTGGCCTTTTTCTTTCTTCCCTGCGGGCATTGACTCCTTCTCCTCACTGCTGGATGAATCGAGCTCTTCGGTCAACATCTTTATATCACCATCCTTGGTCAGATTTGTGAAGGCTTCCCATGAGAGAGGAACCTTGTATGTGTGGAGCGCATCCTCCATGAGGAGTTTAATGAGTCCATGGTGGGCTACCTGGTCTGGTGTGCCTTCTTTCAACTTGGTGGCACATTCAATCATAGACTGTAGTAGAAAGTAGGGGATACTTAGTTTGTTTTCTACAGGTAGGTCCATCTGATGCCTTAATTCCGTGAGTAACCGAAAATGGTACCCATATACAATGCTAAACCGACCTTTGCAGGTGATGTACTTCATAATCTGGAGGCTAACTTCACTCCAAAGTGGCAGTAAGCTGGTTCTACGAACCCCGTTTTTATCTTCTGAGAATTCCTCCTCTGGTGGAAAGAATTCTTTCTTAGCCTTTTGGCCCAATTTCCTCTCTTCTTTATCCCATGGTAATCCCATTGGGAGCTCAGTAACTCGGCTGATGAATTGTGGGGTGAGTCTGAGACTCAAACCCCTGAAGTTAACGGTGGCCAATGTTTTGGATTTCGGCTTCAGAGCTTGCAAAAACTCCTCTGCCACCTCATCGTCATAGCCCTGCAATTTGTCGCAGAACGACATCCATTGCGCTTGCGTGAACAACTCCACCACCTCAGGATTCTCTCTTAGCTTTGTTGAGTCGGTTGGTTCCCTTCTGATGAACCCACCCGGCATGGTGAAAAACTGCTGCGTTAGCTGGAGGTGGCGAGTGCGGAAGAAAATTGGCCTACTGGGACAGAGCGTAGAATTACGCCTCTGTCACGCATACAATTCACGAAAACTTATCTCCCGATGACCTTAACACGGCTTAATTATACTCACATCCTGTAGGACGACAATTCATGCAAACGGCAGACAATACTTGCAATTTTTTACGACCAGACTGTAGAACGTCGACTCTGCCACCCTCGAAACCAATTGCATGGAAGGTTCAGGCTTACCTTTTTAATCCGCCACCTTTTGACGTGAGGAACCCAATTTCCTGTAGAAGCAACTTTCCTGTAGAAGCAGCGCATGAATTTTGGAGGATACTGCAGTGGGTCTGCGCTCTCTGTGCTGCTTAACAGGCGTTCGAACGGCCGAAGACTTGGAGTGTCGAGCTTCAGAGGAATCTGGATGCTCACTCGACTTTCAAACGGCGAATGATAAATGCGTGGGGTGGCAATCTAGCTGATTAGATTTGAATCCGGCAGAATCCGTGGTGCGGGGGTGAGCTGTCCCTGCCAGACCGTTGGAAGAAGTCACTCCATCATTCTTCTGCAAGTTCCCTTACTGCCGCATCATTCCCCGCAGATCCGCCGCCGTCATTTCTGTTAAAACGCGCTTCTCCCCGACTGGATGGCTCTCACGTGTGCACTGCCCGTTCCTTTTGCCACGACCACCATTTATCATCCGACTAGACCATCTGACTGGTCGACGTGGCCAGTCGAATGGCCATACGACTGCTCAACCCATTCACTTCACACTTGCAAACATTTCAAAGTAAAATTCATGCAATTCGACGGAAGAAAGGGCGAGGCACTTACCTGTGCGGCCGCGACATGATTCTTCGGGCTTTTGGACGATGATGAGTAGATTTGTTTGCTACTGGTGGATTGCACAGGCCCGGAGGTTCCTATTCACAGGCCGCTAACGATGAAGCTTATGACTCGGCTGCATGTGCCTGCGTTGTCATTGCATGTTGCAGGCGCTTGAATGGTGTACATTCTAGTTGGCTTAACTGCTACGGGACTCCTGCAGGATGTCCTGTAGCAGTTTTTCCTCCTCGGGTGCATGCTGCACGATGAAGGCAAGTGCCTCACGATCATGCTCACAGGGCTCTTGGATAGCTGGGATGGGTATGGCATGGCATCTCAACGTCTTTTTTCATTTAAAAATTTCTTTCTCTTGATAACTCAATGAGCTGCTTTGATTGTGCAGGTATCTTCATTGCATGTCGACAGGGGTGGTAGAAGGAGGTGACAACAGTGTGTGAGGGAGAAAATGGTAGCTTGCATGCGTTCATATCGGACCTTGGTCGTTAGATCTCCTCATACAATTAGTTCTGGGCCGTCCAAAACTTCTATAGGAAGTTTCCTGTAGAAATACAGAACTTCCTGTAGAAAGTCTGTAACTTCCTGTAGAAGACTAAGCTGTGATGAAATCGTGCCCATACCTTGGAGAAGATGAGTATTCTTGGAGGAAGTGCTGGTGAGGCCTCCTGGAAGCATGATAAGGATCCTTGACTTTGAGTTGAGAGACCTCCTCTCCTTCATAGAACACCTGCAACCTGCATGCATTTCCACATTATAAACTTGCTGTCCCTGTCTTTTTTTGCTTATTGTTTTTTTTTTTTTTTTTGAAAGATAGCAGGGGCGCCTCAATGAGGTTTTCACTCTTGTGATCTGCCTTAAGCGCCTTAGAGATATTTTCACTCAAGGATCTTTTTCAAATCTTTTTTTTTTTTGAAAGACAATAGGGGCGCCTCAATGAGGTTTTCACCCCTACCACCTGCCTTGGGAGCCTCAGAAAGGTTTTCACCCAAGGATCTTTATTTTTTCCTTTTTTTTTTTTTTTTTTAGATCTTCAGGGTATGCCCAAAGTAGAGGCCGAACCCTTCTCTATGACTAGCACTGATTTCTCCACAGTTTTGATGAAATCTTGTCTTGAGAGAGGTTTCCTGTAGATCTTCAGTCGATGCCCATTGACAAGCATGGGGATGGCCTCCTCATAAATGGTCCGAATATGAGAAAATCCATTGTCATGACATTTTTCCACTGCATATGGTCCCAGCCATCTGGTTCTCAGCTTCCCCTTGAAATCTTTGTGCCTGGAGTCATACAACAGTGCCCAATCTCCTGGTTGGAATTGCTTGTCATTGAGGTGTTGGTCATGCTACACCTTTCTCTGAAGTTGAACCACTTCTAAGTGAAGGAGGGCCTGCATTCGGTGCTCGTCCAGTCCATTCAGCTGCAATAACCTTTCTTGTTGTGCATGGCTGAGATCTAGGTCCAGCTGAGCTGCCATCCTCAAAGTGTTGTATTCAAATTCAATGGACAACAAAGCTTTCTTCCCATAGACCAACTCATAAGGTGTGAAGCCGGTTGTGGTCTTCCAGGTGGTGTTGTAAGCCCATGTGGCCTCAACCAGGCGATCTACCCAATCTTTCCTACTGCTACTCACCACCTTAGTCAAAATACCTTCCAATGCTCTGTTGGTGACTTCCACTTGCCCATTTGCCTGTGGATGATAGGGGGTGGAAGTCCTATGCTTGATTTTGTGATGAGCTAGTAGGTCTTCAATTAAGTTGGATGTGAACTGGCTTCCTTGATTGGTGACTAGCTCTCTTGGGTAGCGAAATTTGTAGAAGATGTTTTCTCTTAAGAACTCAGCCACCTTTTCTTCTGTTGCTGCTTTGATTGCCTTAGTTTCTGCCCACTTTGGTAGTCAGTGCACACAATGATGTAAGATCTCTGCCTCGAAGGAGGGTTGATGGGACCCACAAAATCCATACCCCACTTCTCAAATGGCTCAAGAGTCACTTGAGGTTGGAGAGGCATCTCATCCCTTTGAGTCGGTTTCCCCATTCTTTGGCATCGGTCACATTGGCTAATATATCTTCTGACATATTGATGAAGTGTGGGCCAATAGTAGCCTGCCTGTAGGATTTTGAAGGCAGTCCTCTTTGCTGCAAAATGTCCGCCACAAGGCCCATCATGACAGGTGAGGAGGATATCAAAGACTTCCTCCTCCCTTACACAACGCCTTAAGATCTGATCAGGGCCAAGCTTGAACAGGTTGCCCCCGATCCAAGTGAATGATGCGCTTTTTCTGATGATTTTGCTCTTCTCTCTTGAGGATAGGTGCGGAGGGAATTGTGCTGAAATATCAACAAACCATGGAGAGAGTACTGAGGTAGCAAACAGATGCTCATCGGGCATCTGGTCATCCACTGTTCCATCCTCATCTGCAGATAGATCCAATCTAGATAAAAAGTCAGCAACAACATTTTATTTGCCTGGTTTGTCAACAATGGTCAAATCAAACTGCTGCAACAAAAGTAACCATCTAATAATACGAGCATTCACATCTGCTTTATTCATTAAATATCTAATTGCAGCATGATCAGTATGTACAAATGTTTGATAGCCAGTGATATAATGTCGGAACTTGTTCAGTGCATGGACCACATCCAAGAATTCTTTCTCGGTTACAGTGTAATTCAGTTATGCTTTGGACAAGTTTTTGCTGACAAAGTAAATGGCATATGGAAGTTTTTGTTCAACTTGTCCTAAAGCTGCCCCTATGGCTTTGTTCGATGCATCAGTGTGGATGTGGAAAGGTAGGGCCCAGTTTGGACCTCTCAAGATTGGGGCAGACACCAACTTGTCCTTTAATTCATTCAGAGCCCTCTGACAATCGTCAGTCCATTTAAACTCCACATCTTTTGCCAACAGGCCAAACAATGGCGAGGCTAGCTTGCTGAAGTCTTTAATGAATCTCCTGTAATACCCTGCTAATCCTAAGAAACTCCGAACATCCCTTACCTTTTGGGGAGGTGGAACCTTCTTGATGAGAGCAATTTTGTTAGGATTACTTGTAACCCTTGGCAAGAAATGGTATGGCATAGCACGGTCCCTTCAGTCATCAAGAATTCACATTTTTCAAGACTAAGGGACAGGTTCATCTCAATGCATTTGGTTAGGACTTTTCCCAGGTTGGACAATGCTTCCTGGAAGTTGGACCCATAAGGAGTGAAGTCATCCATATAGATTTCCACTGCATCATGGACCAGCTCCGAGAAGATGCTCAAGACAGCTCTCTGGAAGGTAGCAGGGGCATTGCATAGCCCAAAGGGAAGAACTCGGTAGGCAAAGGTACCCCACGGACAAGTGAAGGTGGTCTTATCTTGGTCTTCTGGGCTGATTTGGATTTGGTTGTACCCGCTAAACCCATCTAGGAAAGAGAAGAACTTCTTTCCTGCCAGCTCATCCAACACTTGATCTATGAAAGGTAGAGGAAAATGGTCTTTCTTGGTAGCTTTGTTCAGTTCTCGGTAGTCCACACAGATTCTCCACTTCCCATTTTTCTTGGGAACCAACACCAGAGGGGACACCCATTCTCTATCTGAGATGGGGTAGATGAATCCGACATCCAACAGTTTTTGCAGTTCTTCCTTGACAATGTCCTTAAGGGCTGGATTCATTCTCCTCTGGGGTTGCCTAACCGGTTTACAGTCCTCTTTGATGTATATGTGATGGGTACAGGCCGAAGGATGGACTCCTTTCATCTCCTTATAGCTCTAAGCAAAAGCATCTAGATGACTGGCCAACAGGCTACACAACTCCTTTTCCTGGGAAGGAGATAGGGAGGAGCTGATCTTTAACGTTCTCTCAGGGCCGAACTCCACATTTTTTATTCTGGGAGTGACAGGGTTGGTCGCACAGAGGTCCACTAAGGTGCTGGCTTGGGCATCCTCCACCAATTCTTCTAAGGTCAGTGCACTGGGAGGTGGATTCTAGATCAAGGTCTCAATCAAGTCATCCTCGGTTGGGGGTTCTCTTCTAGTGGTGTCTAGGGTGCACAAAGGTGCTGAGTACACCTCATCCTCTTCTCCTTCCTCCAACCAAAGTGGTAAGTCATGCTCTAATGAGGGTTGGGCAGGAGGGTATAGGACTAGCTGCTTGGAAATAGGACCATTTTTGATGGTCATGTTTCCTGCAAGGCAACTTATGTAAGCATCTGCAGTGGCTAACCAAGGCCTTCCCAAAATAAGAAGATATCCAGTGAGCTTTGCCTTTGGTTGCAGCACCAAGAAATCTGCAGGGTATTCCCAAGAGTCAACAGAGACCAAGACATCCTCCACAATCCCTTCGGGAGTCACGGTGGAGTGATCTGCTAGTTGCAGGACTGTCGAGGTCTTCCTCAAGGAACCCTGAAGGTTGAGTTTGAGCATGGTATCCCTGGTCATCACATTAATGGCAGCCCCCAGATCAATCAAGGTGTGAGGTATGATGGTGCCATTGATGTGGACATCTACTACAGGACTCCCAAGATCTAGGTACTTTGGGCAGATGACTTGTCCTAACATAAGGTCAGACAGTTATCCTAAGACATTGATGGTTGAAGCATCTCTCTTTCGCCTACCTAGGTGTCTGAAACACGTTTCCTTAACCAGTTTGTTGTATATCGACACATCCTTGATGGCTTGGAGAAGTGGTATTTTCACACACAATTGCTTGAGCTCTCCCAGAAGCTCATCCTCCTCTGGGTTGGGTTGTGTGGTGGCTGTTAGTCTCTCAGGAAAGGGTGGAATAGCCTTTGGTTCACTTTCCTGTTTGTCTCCCTTGTCCTCTGGGGGAGGAGGTTGTTGGCGATCCGGAAGAGTCTTTCTAGATCGCAGGTTGATCTCCTGGATCTCCACAACATAGGTAGGGCATGATGTTTCCCTAGTGTATACCTGCTGGGCCTGTCTGTTGTTGGGGTTCGGGTTCGGTTGAGCAGGCATTTGAGGTTGCCTTGGAGGAGCAGGAGGTAATGGTTGAGGTTGAACTGGTGGTGGAGGCAAAATGGCGGGAGGAGTATTGTACTGGGGCCTCCACCCCGACTGAGGTGCATTCCACTGAGGCTGTGGCTGGGCATGTGAGTGATATGAATGAGTAGTGGGTTGAGGATGCTACTGAGGTGGATAAGACCATGGAGGAGGCACATACCAGGAAGGATGAGCAGGGGGACCCCAGGAAGGCATAGGAGTAGATTGGTTGGGGCTGTAATAAGCTTGGGGTGCCCCTTGCATCCCCTGCTGGTAAGGTCTAGGTCCTTGTGGCCTCCTTTGGTTGAGGAAATAGAGAGGTTCAGTGGGGGCTTCTGTCCCTTGATACATGGCTTTAAGCCCAGGTAAGGTTGGACATTGATTTGTGGGATGGTCCTCCTCACAAACGAAACATACCTCAACCGAATGTAATGGACATTCGTTCTTAGGGTGTCTCCTTGTACATCTAGGGCAGAAGATAGCCAAGGCCCTCTCAGCTTCTTCCTTTTTCTGCTGGATCCTGAATGTATCAAGTTGCATGGCAATGGCCTGTCTCACCTCACTTTTGAGATCCTCTAATTGATTTGCAAACTCATGTTTGGAGAAAGGAATACTAGCTAAGAGGAGGTTTCCTCTACCTCGTTTCCGGGCTGCTCTAGAGTGGTTTATAAACACAGTCTTTATGTCCTCATAAGGCAGTTGGTAAATATCTCCTCCAGCTAACATGTGAAGGGTATCTAAGAGGTCTTCAGAGACTCCTCGGAGCAGGACCAACTTGAGGGATTCAGGGTCAAGTGTGCACCTGGCCCGTTTATAGCTAAGTTGGAACCTTTCCTCATAATCCTCTAAGGACTCATAATTTCCCATGGTCATCCGAAAGATTTCTCCCTTGGTTTCCTTGGACCTACAGTAGTCCCGGTACTTGGTATTGAAAGCTTGCTGCATCTGAGCCCAAGTGGTGATACTGTTCCCAGGTAAGCCCATGAACCAGCATAATGCTGCATCCTTAAGGGTTGAGGGGAAGAGTTTCAGCTTCTGCTCATCTTCAGTATAGTCATAGGGTCGACAAAGGACATCAAACTCAATCAGGAAGGTATCAGGATCTTCAGTATTCAGTCCATGGAAGTGAGGTAAAGCATAGGGGCTAATGTTCTTCATTTTCATGTCTCCATTGGTCTCTCGGATGGGGAAGGCACCTTCTATTCTCTCATCTTCTCCTCTATTGTCAGCCATAGCTTCAGATGGAATGGTCTCTAATTCTTCTTCTACTATAGGATCTTTGTATATCTCAGGAGGTTCACCTATAGGTTCTTCTGGATCACTGTCACCGAAGAAGAGAGAAGGGTGACTCAGTGATGTAGTGGGGGTGTTGGGTAAGAATTTGCCTGTTTTATCTCGATTCCTACGAGGCATGAAATGGAAAGACTTTTGATTGCTTTTGTTTTTTTCTCTGGTACCTGCAAAAACTGAAACATATTGATCTACAACTAACTATCTTGCTGAAATGAAAATGCAGAATTGAAATGAAAGCAGGAAAGAACTAATATACTTTGATCAAATGAATTTGCAGGAATGGAAATGCTAGTCTACGCTTGCAGAATTGAAATGTTAATCCATGCTTGCAAAAATGAAATTGCGGAATTGAAATGTTAATCTATGAAAGCAGGAAATGTCTATGCTACTTTTGCAGAATGGAAATGAAATAAACTACTTGGCAGAAGGTGAGAGTAGGAAAATAGAAGAAAAACAACAATTACTAATACTCTGACGCTTCCCCGGCAACGGCGCCAAAAAGATGGTGGGCTCCAGTATTGTAGCAATAATGCTACAACTCCTGGAGCTTCCTTCTCTAATTTTATCAACCCGGTAGTTCGTAACAAACTTGGAAGCGACGGTGCTGTATGCACAAGTACTAGCTCTTGTCGCAGCTGTCACTTGGTCAGCTGGCACAAGTCCGCTAGGGCTCAAGCCAACTTCTATATGTTCTCAGAAGAAGCTTTTGAAGTGATGAACGAAAGCTATTTCAAAGGAAATTAACCTACTTTGCAAGCAATGAACTGAAAACCAACAAAACATGGAAACCCTAGTAAACCCTAATTCTACCAGCTTAATCCTTATGATGCAATGGTGGGAATGCAACTTCTAAAAGTGATGCCATTACTTCTATTGATATGATATGCATGTGTCTAAACTACTTTCATCTGGAGAGAACATGTTTTTGTATTTTTTCTCAAGTTGTTGGAGTTATTATGACTGTGCTTCTTACTGGGTCTTGACTGTGCAGGGGTAGATCAAAGGGAGGAAGGCTTGGAAAAGGTCAGGAGGACTCTGAGAGGGTCTAAGGGATCCCTAACATCATTCCATAGGAGTTCACAAAGTTCAGATGCCTGGCAACCGTGTTTGCAAGCTTCTACAGGATGTCTGCAGGGGATTCTACAGGAAGTTCAGGATTTCTACAGGAAGTCCCGTAATTTCTACAGGATGTTCTGCAATAGGATTTTTGGGTGATGGATGAGTGGGAGAGGCTATATGGATGGTCAAGGAGGTAGGAGGGGAGCTTGTGATGGCTTATGGACAGAGAGATGAGATGGAGAGGGGGTGTGTAAAGCTGGTTGGTCTAGAGGAGGGTAGAGGCAATGGAAGGCCGAAAAGATAAAACAACGTGGATAATAGAAGAGTTGGGAGGTAAATGATCTAATTGGGAGATAAGGAGATGGCCTAGGCACGGCTTAGAGGGATAAGGAAATGATAGAGTGGTGCTGCGCAGTGTAAATGAAACAAATCACCCCTGTCTTGCGTATAACCGAAATGTCATCAACCTACTCTAATTGTTTTATTAGAAACCAAAGAACGACAATGTAGTTTAAAGGGGAAATCGTGCATGGTGCTGAAACAAAGAGTGATTCCACAAGATCTAAATGCATGGACACTTCTACAACCAAAAACATTACCTCAAAACTTGCATGAATATGTAAAACAATGTTTTTGGTAGTTGGCACGGTCTGCACTTCCGGTCCCCAAACAGAGGTGAAAGTGAGTGTGCATTCAACCTTTTTTTGGAACTCTGATTAACTCCAATCCTCTTACTCTAATCTAAACTACTGAAGCAATTTTGTTCATAACACTAACCTATGTAACCACACCAAGAAATCCGAATCAGCAAACTGTGTTTCCAAGTGCATGTAAAGGAAAAGAAATATAATGCTGAAAGAAAGAAAGGTAACAATACAAAGAAAGGAGGCCTATTGCTCTCAGGTTGGGCCCAACCCTGAGAGCTATAGCTCCTCTAAGAACTCAGAACTGAACTCGAATCTGCCTGCCTTTTATTAAAAGATCATAGTCATAAGTCTAACAACATGCCAAAAATGGCTTACAAAAAGCAAAACAGAGCTATAGCTCGTAATTCAGAATCTGCAACAAAGGTTCAAAAGTTCCCATCGAAGGCTACAACCTCAATATTTATACATTATGAGGGCCAAGCTGGCCTCCTAAATTAGTGGGGCTTGGCTGACCAACTAAAAGTAAACTGCTGTTCCCTTAGAATCCGTTGGCTGCCTTCTAGCTCGGTGGTGATAGCTGTTGGAGCTCGGAGTTGGGGTGGAGATAACGAGGAAGGCCATTCAAGGCTGTGGACAACCTTCCTACAAAACGCAATGCCACCTTGGCTGTCTCCTTGCCTTCATATGCGTGGTTTTGCTCCATTTAATGTCAAAAAAACCTGAAATAAACATGTATTAGCCACCTAGGAATAATGATTGCCCTCCTTCCTACAAATAACATGAATATACTAAAAAATGATGCTTAAGTGATGAAAAATGAAGGGTTGAGCAAGGGTAAGTAGGCCAAATGAGCCCAAAATGTTACCAAATTTGGGGCTCATCAGCAAGCTAGGGAGGAAATTCAGTAAAGGGACCAATTTAATCCCAACAACCTAAAATAACACTGTAGAGAGTACATAAATATATTAAGTGCATGTAAAGTTGCAGGGAATATGTGTTATGTTTGAGTTTTCATTAACCAATGATTTGGCTACCTGCAATGTTGATTTTTTCATGACACTTAAGAATCATGTTTGATTCTAAGTTCACAAACACAAACACACTCAAATGCCACAACACAAGCACGTTACACAAGTGAAAACATATAGCAATGAATTAATCTCGTGCACATGACAATTTTTAACTCGCAACTTGTTATATTACAAACTTTAACACACCAATCTTAGGGCTCCCATATTAGGGATCATGGAACTTACATACAACCCTAATACAAGGATGCAACCAAGTCTTGGCGTAAACAAATATGAGCACCAATAGTCTTGGCCTACTTGTTGAAGGTGCACACAACAGTCCTTTTAGTCCACGTACCTTGAACACATCTGGCAGGTACTTTGCTTGCACATCTGCTAATCACTGCAACATTTGCAACTTTAGAATTCTTGTATCTCTATCCATAAATATGCCACTATCAACCCTCTTGGCTTCTCCAAGATGAATAAAAACAAGATCAATGATCTGCCCATTAGAAACTCTCTTGCTCCACCAAGACGACTTGCTCTTAGAGACTTCACCAAACTGACCTCTAGCATTGATTTGGCTCCTCCAACATCATTGATCCTAGGGACTTCTAGATCAGCCCTCTTATCAGTGACATGTCCACCTGCATACACCAAACTAAGGAATACCCAAATTAGTTTCCTAATAGCTCATTAGCTCCTCCAATGATCACTGTACAGGAGGTATCAATGTTGCCCTCTTGTCAACGTCCTAGTTGCTTTATAATGCTAATCCTAGGGTACAATATCAATTTCCCTCACTCCAACGAATCCCTTACTAACTTTTCTGAACTTAGGGCACACAGAAAAACCCTCACACAGTCCTTTTGAGCCCTTGAAATTGACTGATCTAGGGAATCTCATACATCCCACACATTGCCTCCTTGCTCCACCAAAGAGGACATGTCTAGGGTTTTCAAGGCAACCCACTTGAATGTTCTTTGTCACATAAAAGTCACATCACTTAGAGCACACATGGCAGCACATACATAGTGACTTTGTCACTCCAAAACATAGTCACTAGGGCACACATGTAAAACTGTTCAAGATTCTATCAATAAACAAACTCGTAAGAGAAAATCTCCATTATTCTACCCTCTTTCACACTATCCAATGCCCAACTCCTCCACCCAACTTGATTTTTGTACCTATACACACTAAGAGATGAGTCTCACCCTCAGTAAGGGTTGTTTATACCACAAAAAACCCAAGCTGATTTTACAGTATATTTTCGGCCCTAGAACAAAGGTTTGAGGGCACCTTTAAAGGGTGTCAACCCTCCCTTCTCTTTATAAAACTTGAGCGAGTACATAGATCCTTAGGGAAAAGTCTTAGGGTATACAAAATTAAGGTAGAGAGCCCTAACTAGAGCACAATATTGGATCCACAGAGCTGTGCCTTTACATGCACCAATGAAACTTCATGAGGCTGAAAATCACATAGAAGTTTCTCTTCTCCAACCTGCACAAAATCGACCTCCCAACCAACATATGTTAGACCAATCTTACACACTCTTCGACCCCCTTAAGTCCCGCGACTCCCTGATGCACTCACACTATTCTTTTGGACAAAAATCACATGAGACATGCTACCTTGGTTGTGAAAAAATGGATTCTCTTCTTGCAATCTTATAGTTTTCTATGAGGGAAAAATCTAGCCTTCAAGGGGCATCACTAAAGCCTACCCGACTCGAATTTCTTAGAAAAAACCCCAACTAACATAAGGCAATAGATATTTTTCATTTGATTTCACCAAATCATCAAAACCTTAGGTTCTCCTTATCCCTTCAAGGTGCCCCACCTGACTTTGATGATTAAACAAATATTTCCCCACTTGGTTTCGTGTCCACAAATTTGGGTGCAAAACCCACTGCTTGGGTACACTGCCCACAAAGTCCATGTGGATCAACTTCTCCCAAACCCAATACCCTAGATTTGTGGGTGTACCTACCATGCTACAAAAATCAACACATACCAAGAATATAAGAAGGAGTACACATTATATAGGAGGGAGGAACTAGCCTGCTCGAAGCAAATTCAAGCAAAGGGAGGCTACTTCCATGCCAAATTAGCAAAGTAAAATGACTATAGTCTTAGTGACATCTAGGGGATCCTCACCTACTCATACTCAAACTAACTATTTGGTTGCATATGAACATGCAACAAATTAGATAAGGAGAAGATGATGAGTGTTGAAACTGACATATTTTTAGCACCTGTCAAATGTTTTTTTGCATACATTTTTTCTGTTTTCATCTCATCCTAATACCCTTTTCATCCAAAATGATGCATTTTTAGTCAAGGTATAATTATCCCCTTAATATTGTATTTCAATACTCATTCATATGCATTTTTAAGGATATTATTGCCTTTTTGTGCTAACAATGGTATATAGGAACAAGGCTAGAAAAGTACCTTCCAAGTGTAGGTGTTAGAACTCTCTTAACAATTCTTGCAACTCTCCATGAGAACACATGTGTTGCAACTCCTGAGTATGAGTTGTTGGAACTCTGAGCTACTTCCAGTTGTGTTGCAACTCTAGGTTGCTTTTACCATTATTAAAACTCCCCATTATTGCGAATCTCAACCCCCTGTAACCGCAAAGTTCACTTTTTAGTTGATGAGACTATTGCTGCAAATCTCATCATAGTTGCAAAGAACACCATGGCATGGCTATTTTTGCAACTCATTGAAGGCTATTGTTGCAGCTCTGAGGACGTAGTTATAACTCCACACTAGCTATAACAACACATTAGTCAATGAAACAACTCTGGTTGATGGATCGATTAGGAAGTCAAACAACTAATCTCCTGCATGAAAATGAAGAGGGTGAATATATGCTTATAATGAATTAATTATTTGCTGCACTCATTGATTAAGTCAACATGTGCTCGATTTTTTCTATCTTTTGGAAAGTCAGTGTAACATGATAAAACATCCAGATTCTCATGGTTGTCCATCAATTTCTTTGATTAATTTAGATAGAGAACATTATGTATAAAGACCCCATCTCTCTTTGAGGTGGGTAGTGAATGAAAGTTATTGATTGAGAGTTATTCAAAATCAAAATACAAAATAATTCTTTCATTGTATTTTCAGTTTCTTATAATATAAAGTTCCTTTTCATTATGGTTTAATCAATGGTGTGTTCAGTATCTAGCACCATACTTCTTTCTTGTCTATGGTGGTAGGCCCCCCTCCTTAACAATGCACTATCTGTACTTTATTGAGTAGTCGTAATATCTTGTATATATTTCTTTTTTTTGCCCCAACAATTCTTCTAATCAATACTTGGCTGTAACTTTGATATTTCCCTTGTTGTAACTCTAAAGTTCAATCGTTGTAACTATGATATTTCATACTGCTACAACTCTAAAGTTTAATTGCTATAATGTTGATATTCATATTTGTGCAACTCTGAAGTTCAATTTCTGCAACACTGATATTCATATAGTTGCAACCCTGAATTTTAGTTGCTGTAACTCTAATATTCCATTTTATTACAACTTTGTATCTTAGGTTTATTGCCATAACTCTGATAATTCATAAAGTTGCAACTTTGTATTGTAGGTTTATTGTTGTAACTCATCCTTTAACGTTGATTAAAGACTAATCATTGTCAACAATTTGTGGCTTAGTTCATTGTTGCAACTCCACACTAACATTAGAATACTATATTTTATAGAATTGTAATTGCAGTTTTTTCGAGTGGGTTCAGTTTGATTATTTTGTTTACAAAATTTGATTTATAGTCCTATTTATTTCGTAAACAAAGTGTGGTTTGATGGCTTGTGATTTACTTCATTATATTGCACGTGAAATGACATTTCTATTATAACAACCAAGATCATTTTAACACTAGAACAAGTCACCTTTAATGCATGTGTGATTTATTTCCTTCAAGTGTGGAATTTACTTTCCTGCAAGTGTGGCATTTACTTTCCCGCAAGTGTGCTCTTTGCATTGTTGTAAAGTGTGGATTTGATTGAAATTGGATTTATAATAGTGACTTGTGAAATCTTATCAATATATTTTCCCATGACACTCAGATTACTACAACTATGTATTGTATTACCACAAACAATGCATGATAGTTTGTAAGTGCCATACGAAACTTAGATTCACAATTAACTATATAGTATTTTGGTTGTATTTCTAAACAATTAAAAAGGTAATTGAAAGGCTCACCAGAAGGCTCATAGAGTTTCAAACTTCCTACATTCACTTATGACTAAATACACATGTTTGGGGGTAGATTGGGTATATAGGTGTTGTCTCCTAACTTTTCTAGTACCTAAAAGGGACCATATCGCAGAGCCTTGATTTTCTTACTAGGACCCTATAGCCTCTCCTTGTTCAATTATAACCATATGTTGTCTCCCACCTTGAGTGACTTCTCTATTCTATGTTGATCGTACTTGGCCTTGTATTTTTCCTATGACCTCTGTAGCATCCCCTATACTCGTAGATGGATCCACCTGATCTTCTCAACAATCTCTTTTCCCCTTAAGATACCCCTTATAAGATCCTCCCTCACTCCTTATTGCTATCCATATGCAATATCCAAAGCTGAAGGTGGAAAATATTCAAAACAAGTTTCAAATGGGGGTTTACTAGTAGAAGTGTGGACTTCTCTATTATAAGAGTGTTGTACATATATTCGATTTTCATCCCACGCATTCGAATGCTTATGATTGTAAGTCGTTAAAAGCTATACTAAAGTCTTGTTGACTAATTCTGCTTGCCCATATTTCTGTGGATGGAATGTTGTAGACCTCTTCAACTTCATGTCCATTTTCTCCCATAATGTAGTCCAAAATGTGTTGAGAAATATTACGTCCTTGTCTAAAATGATGCTCCTTGGTATCCCAAAGTGCACCCAAACTTATCCAAAGAAAAAATTCTCTACTTTTTTCTCACTGATTGTCTTCTTACATGGCGTTAAAACACACATATTTCTAGACCGGTCAACTACCACAAACTTGTAGTCATGTACCTTCTTGGTTATTGGTAAACCTCCAACAAAGTCCATATAAATTCTTTCCCAAGGACGAGTGGGTATAGGTAAAGGATGGTATTGACCCTGTTTCCTGTTACTAGGCTTGCCAGTACAACAGAGCATGCATCCTCTTATGAACCTAGAGATTTCTTGCATCTTGGGTGAATACACATACATCTACAAGTTGGTTAGAATCTACCGTACACCAAAATGCCTTGCAACCTTGTAGGTGTGAGCCTTTTTGATCAGTTTCACTCACTCACCTTAAGGAACACATAACTTATCTAACCAATAGAGTAACCCATTTTGGAGATGATAGTCATTGTGATGTCACCATCATGCACATGAGTTTGGCTTCGCAACTACTTAAACACCTCCTTGAAGTCCTCAAATTCTATTTATGCCTCTACATATGTATCATGGGTGAAAGGTTCCATGTGTATAATAGTTCCCGAAGTTGTGATATTTGAATTGGGTAGCCTTGAAAGCATGTTGGACAACTTGTTTGTGTTGCCATTTCTATAATTTATCACTAAATGAAATTGTTGTAGAAACTCCATTCACTTGTAATGCTTGTTCTATTGTAGCTTACTCTAGGAATCCCGGTACTATAGTGGTTGGTGATTCGTATGGATTACTATATCCTTTTCCATAAGATAATGTTTCCACTTCTTAATAGCTTGTACAAAGGCATACAACTCATTTTCCTAGGTAGGGTAGTTAAGACCCTGATGATACCCCGACTTTAAGTCGATATTGGTGAAGTATTTGGCTTGTTGCAACTAATCCAATAAACCATTTATCTTGAGCAAGGAGTACTTGTTCCTTAACTTAATTTTGTAAAACACTGTAATCAATGCACAACTAGCAAGTTCCATCATTCTTTGGCACAACGATAATGGGTGACACACATGGTGAGGTACTTGGTCGAATGACACCTTGTTTTAGTAGTTGCCACACATTTTTCTTCACCTTGTTTGCGTCTATAATGGACTGCTTATACATCCCAGGGTTTGGTGTCTGAAAATAGTTGGATCTCATGCTCTACTTCCCTATTGGGTGGTATCCCTTTAGGCTCTTGGAACACACCCTTGTACTCCTGTAACAACTCTTCCATTTTCTATTTTTTTCCCTTAGTACATAGAGGCTGGTTTTCTCTTAAAAACAACAAAACATACTTCTTACTATAACTGATCAAATTCTTGTCCTGATTGGCACTTACTAGCGAGATATTTGACTTGCCCTTGTTCATGTTAATAATGAATAATTTCCTATCCTTGATGAGACAATATTGGTTGGTTCTTCACATCGAGATCACATCTCACATGTACATATATGGAATCCAAAAGACAAATCCACATACATCAAGTGGAACTACATTCAACTCTACTTCATTAATAAAATGAACTCTAATAGAAAATTTGATCATGCACTATTTGGTTACCTCTATATTTTCCTCCTTGTTGACCCATCCTAATGGATATGGGCTAGGATGGTCATGAGTCTCCAACCCTAGTTTCTTGACCAAATATATTTCTATGAGATTCATCTGTGATGTTGAGTTGAATAAAGCATCAATTTTCATCTTCTTGTTATGTATCTTTATATGGAAGTTTTTATAGGTCATTTTGTTGCATCCACTCAAATGGTCTGAAAACCAGATCAATCAATATCCTTAAACACTTTGTCATTATCCATTTGCAAAGCGCTAAGCATCATCTCTCTAAAAAGTCTGAGTACCTGGGTTAATCATCTCAAAAACCATATTTTTGACCCCAATGCACCTTACACTTCAATCCACCTGCAGTGGTTGCAAGTTGCATAACTGAGCACATGCGCTGACCAACGCAGGTTGCTCTACTTTGTAATTGCGATGGTTCTATAATTTCAAGATTTTTTTTTGAATCTTCTCCTTACAAAATATTCTAAGGTGGTTTTAACCATTTATGATGGATAGATATCTCAAACTCCTACCCTAGAGGTCCTATCTCTTATCATTAGAGCTTATCCTCCTTATATGTCGATCTCAAGCCTAGATTGGTAAATCCTAAACTACCACTTTTATCCTATAAATCTACTGCCTCCCATAGAGTTTGGGTTGAATTTTGGAGATTACTAGTGCCTTCATGTTGTTACTTTGAGCTTAAGGAATCCTCATCCATTTATGCATTAGGGTTGAGTATGAAGGTTTGCTTGTTGGAAAGGAAGGACAAGGCAATTGGGGAGACATCTACAAAGTCAACATCTATAAATGGTTCTAACTCTCTCCTTCATTTATTAGTGCAAAAAGCACTCTATTTTCATAAGATACTTCTGTCATATTGATGCTTATGTATTTCAATGCCATTTTGACTCATTGATTAGAGATATTAGTTTATTCTATGTGGATATGGTAGTTCTCTTGCTTATTTTAGTCATTGTTGCAGGTTCCATTTATAGCGATTGGAGTTAGATTTGGAGCCTACAAGAAAGGAGAAGAGGAGGACTTATTACATATTTCAGGCATGTCTATTTTCCGTATTCTAATCTATCTAAGGAAAACATAGATATTTTTTTCCCTCTATTGTTTCTAGATCAAACCGCTAGATCTAGGGAGCTCTTTTTTGTCTGCAGAAGTGAATTTTACTTATAATAGAAGCATATAGCCATTTAATTCTCTTCCTATTGTTGAAGGATACTCAAATTAACTCCCTTTTGCATTTATGCATAAAAAATCTTTTTGTTCATGTCTGAGTTGCTTTCCACTCGATTACTCAAATCTATGGCCATGATATTTTTCTTTCGGTTCTTTGGGTTGATCTCTAGATGCAAATTTCAACACTTCTCCATTGTATGACCATTAATGTTATAATGGTTGTAGTGGTTTTTGAGATCTTTGCATTGGTGTGTTGTCACTGCTGTCTTATTGTCTTTCCCCCTTTCCACTTCTTCTTCGCTTCCTTGGAAACTTCTTGGTGCTTCTTTTGCTTTGACCCACTTTATTTCCATTTCTTTTGTCCTATTTATCAAGGCATTGTGCTTGTACACAAGCCTCGTCCACCATTCTAGGTATGAAAAACATTGTTTCCTTTTGAAGATGGTTATGTTGACCCTTCAAATACTTAAGGAGTATGTTTGGGTTCTTGTGGTAGGCACCTAAAATTATTTTCATCTTCCTAAATTCCATGGTGTAATTCTATACAATATGCCCCTATCTCTGCCTGAAGTAATTCCATTGAATCCATTGGTCCTCTACATACCCAATAGGCTAAAATTATGACATGATAGTTTTTAAATCCTCCCACTTAATTTTCAGAGGATATCCCTCCAATCTTATTGTTTTTGTGTGGATTTCCCACAAGGTTAGTGAATGACCCTTTAGTTTTAAACAGACGAAAGAGTTCTTTTGTTCTTCATCCATGTGATGAATGGTAAAACAAACCTCTCATGGATGAAACTAGTGATTTGATTTCAAGGCATAAATATCACCTTGATACAACTTGATGATTACCTTCACTACCATCTTAAATATGGATTGTCAATAGTTCATGACACTCGAACCGTGTTGTTCTTTTCCTTGTTTTTTGAATTCTTCTGCTAGTTCTTTATAATCCCATGGTTTCCCCTTTGATCTAACTTTTTCATTAGAGCCTCCATATTCTTCAAATATCCTGAGCTTATTGATTAGGGATGCCGTGAGGGGGTTCACATTATGATTTGTATTTGCGACTTGTGCTTCGAGCCACACAAATCTCTCCTTTGCGGGATCTTAATGGTTATTAGCATATTTTTCAACCATGGTTGGGATTTTATGACTTTTGGCTTAATCGATTATGCTCCCTTCCTCTCCCCACAATATATCTAAAGAAACTTGCTTTTATACCAATATGATTTGTAAACCGTCATGGATATTTCTCTGGATAGTTTGTAATAATAGATATACTAAAATATTTTTCAAAATATGAAATATATAATACAAAGGTTAATTCTCCTTTCATTAATCACTGTTTATTGTGCATGCATGCACAAATATAAATATGTAGAAAATAGATAATAAATAGAAAAATCACTCACAAACTACAATAACAAAAAATACGACTTTCGAAACCCTTTCGAGAGAAAACCCAACTAGAAGGTGAAGCTGCTCTAGTCTATCTTTCTCTAGATGGAAATGGATGCAAGTAGAAAGGAGCGAGCCTTTGGATTTTGGGATGCTATAGTACACAAAACACTTTGTTTTCTCTCTCCCTCTATGCACCCTTAGCTACTCTGGTCATCCATGGAACAAAATGCACTTGAATAGAGTGAAAACCATTTTCCTCCTAGTGGCCAGGTTATAACACAACCCAATAGCTAAATATGGGTTAAATTTGATCCATTAAACTCTTAATATGAGTTACAACTCGACACTTCTAGAGTCTTCTTCATAGTGCCCATATGGCTGGCTACTTTTCCATGAGTAACATGGCTAATGTCGCATCCTCTCAAATTATGGTGGTCAATTTCTAAAAGCATTCTAATTACAAATGTTTCTCATACAGAAGTTCCATCCTCATTAGATCTAATGGGAAAGAGTGACAAACCCTCTCATTATTTAAATCCTTGTTATTTCAAGAGGTAGTCTAAAATATAGTTGCTCCCCTTTTGGAAAGGAAGACTCCTAGTAGGGGTCTTTCACTACAGAGAAAGAGAAAAGAAACCTTGTATTATAAACACTTTTGCAAAAGCATAACACTGACATTCACAACAAAAAAATTGCTTTTATTTTCGGATTTAATGACACCATCATTTATAATGTTCATACAAAAAATCAACTTCATCCAAACTCTAGAATACAAAATAAATGTTTGTTTTAACAATGATCCTTTTATTGTTTAATTGATAAACTTATAAGGTCATAAAAATGTTGTGGAAAAGGAACGATATTTCTAAGGTAGAGCTTAGCTCTTATTCAAATGATGATTCCTCAAATACAATCCTAGATAATGTCAATTTTTTCAGTCTCAATTTAGATGAGAATATAAAATTCCCTTTTTATTTTTATTAGGAAAAACCTTTACAAACAATTGAAAAACATATATATAAATTGGTTACCATGGATTGATATCAAGAAAATAAGAACATCTTCAAATGCATTAACAATATTATTTATTGAATGAGAAGGTTAGACATATAAAATGATTTTTTTTCATAAATATATTTATAAACAAGTTTTATGCATGTTAATTGGGTTTATTTGGGTGGATGTGAGGAATGATTGTCATCCTCTCCACTCAAATTCAATTCCACAGGTGACAAGTTGAGCTCATAATGAGTACACTATTGTAATTGATTCGATCCTTATTGTTGACTAGACTGCTCAAGTTCAGATTGGATAAAGTCGAGGATTGAGAAAACAATACTTTTAAAATGAAGGTATGTTACATAATCAACCTCTTAAGGATTGATTAAGGATACATGTTATTCATACTGAACCTCCAAGGTTAATATATGGAAATGGGGTTATCAAAATTTCTTTTACTTAAGTCATCTTTTAGTTGTCTAGAGATTTCCAACAATATAAATTTCATCCAAATTCGAGCTCTGGACACAAAGTTATGGCACTGAAATATTTGTGATTCTATACCACGTTAGCATTTGTAATGTCCTTGTGTCATTTCCCGAATGGAGCATGTTATTTCCTAAATCTACCTCAGGCTGAGAAAGGCAGGTCTAGGGTAACATCAAACCATGCTTAACCTGGTAGCTAGCCTTACCAGGTCAGGAGAGGGCTCTCTCCTTGTTAATATCAAAGAAAATATGGAAAAAAGGCTTGATATGACTGATATGAATGATAATTTTAGGTAAGGTATATGCTTAGAGTAATTTGATTGATTTTAATGGTTGTTTTCTGGATCAGATGAGGAAGGCAGCTTTGGGTCCGGGAAATCAACTCAGATTTGTAGAGGTTTCTGTGGGGCGAGGTAGGAAAGTGTTTTAGCACTTTGAATTAGGTGTAATGGTGAGTCTAAATACTGGTGAGGAGTTGGAGAGGGCATGCAAGTGTCATGAGTCCTCTTCAAACAACATAAAACATGTAAAACTAAATAAACCCCAAGGCAGAGCATTGAAACATCAATGAATTCCACCTTTTACACTTGATTCATTTAGTTATGCAGAAAAAGAGAGAGATGATGGCACATATAAACATATGATAAACTGAATAACAGAGGAGAAAACAATACTAATTCACCTTGCCACAAGAATCCCACAAAATGCTGCAAAACCCTGGTTTATTTCCTTGCCAAACTACAGAAGTGATGTACAATAATGCTCAATGCATCCACAAAAGTCCAACCTTGAAAAATGACTAAGAAAGTACAAGATATAGGCATCAAACCACCTATGCTAGACATCAGGGGTCAAATCCATGAGTCAAGGAGCTATTTCAACAAGATCTAAACTAGGAACTGAAAAATAGGTAGTGGAACAACTTACCTCTAAAACTTAGGAAACCAATTCATTACAACTCAAAACCACCTAAAAATGATGTATCTACCTCCTTAAGTCAATTTTCATCATTTTTACATCAAATTACATCAAATTGAATCATGAATTTGACCATGAGAGAGAAAAATTCAAACTGGAAGAAAACTAGGCGAAATTCTGAGTTTTTGAGCAAAATTGGCAAAATTTTGCCTGATGCACAACGCCATCTGCCTGATGCGTAGCGCCAATTCAAGGCTGAATTTGAAGGCCTTTACCTTCACCAAATTAGCTCCAAGATGGATTGTTGGAAATATTTTCCTATTTGATTTCTAGGACAATTGGAATTTTTGGATTTGGAGTCCATTTGCCCCTTTAAAAATCACTTCTCCCAAGACTGCTTCCTGTGGGTGCAAAAAGTGGCAAAGAGGGCATTTTTAGGTGTTTTTTCCCTTCAGGTGACACAGATCTCCTCCAAATTTCATGAAACTTTCTAGGCTTCATTATTTTTCCATTAGGAATCCAAAAATGTAATCCATTTGTCAAAATTCCAAGGCAGCTCAATGCGCAGCACCATTGGAGGAAAATTCCTGTGTTTTGCAATTAAAATTCATGAAATGACAAAAATTTCTCAAAATTGCCTCAAATTTGGCAAGTGGAAATCCTACTAGTTGCTTTGCTAAGCTAAGGAAACTTAAACCAAAATTCTAAGTTTGTCTTGCTCCCTTTTGGCTTCTAAGGCTCTCTTTAACTTGGCCTTTAGGCTTCTTATCCTTGTCTTACAAATTTTGTTCAGGGCCAAATATTGATAAGACATGTGGCACAACATTTTCTTCTCCTTGTTAGCCTTATCAAGCAGCTTTTCAAGATGGATATTCACTCTTTCCAACCATGATTCTCGGTTAGCCTCTATTTCTTGTTCTAGTGATGTCATCTTGACTTTCCTTCTTTTTGCCACTTGCTGGTTTTCCCTTATGGTTTGCAGCTCCATGATTGTTTGTTTGTCCTCCGATTGCTTTTTCTGTTGCTCAAGGAAGTTAATGATCCACTTAGCTCTCTCAGGGTCAAGTGATAAGGCATGGATGTCAGCTTCATTCTCTTTGATAACCTCCTTGAGTCTTGAGTTTTGGGAACCCAAATCAGTGTCCTCTTCCTAAATCAAAACAAAATCCCTGTCTTGCCCTTCAGAAGGGCCTTCATCATGCAATGGTTTCTTTCCCTTGTCCTGTACCTGTTTTGCTGGAGAAGAAGGCAAAGCCCCTTTCAGCCAAGGTGAAGATAGCATTTTCTTGTGACCCGGTGAAGATAATGAGACCCCTTCCACCCCTGGTGGAGATAATACTCGTTTGGCAGCTGCAAAAAGTCTTCTTGTACCTTTTTCATAAGTTATAAACACAAGAATGTGAGCCTCTTCAGTTTTTCTTTCATGCTCAGTTTGTTTCCCGGAAGGTCCACCTTCCTCTTGAAGATTTGTAAAAAATTGAGGCCCCTTGAATATTTCATGGGAAACGAAGGTTTCCCATGGCACTCCCAACTGAGTGAGCTGATGCACAACAACAATCTTGATGACAACAAAGTGATAAATGCTATTGAGCTACTGTGGGTATGGTTTTCTCTTTGCAATCACAATCATCCTCTCTATGTTTTTGCAAATGAAATATGGAATACTCATCATTCTAACCCTGGTGAAATGCATAAGCAATCTGATATGATAGGCATAGAGTCTGGAGAACCTTCCCTCACATGTGAAGTATTTAATGATGAGTTTCATAAGTGGAACATACTGGTCCTCCAAGAATTTGAAAGGGAACACCCTGCCCAATTTACTATGATATTTGGCTTTAATGTATGGTTCATAGTGTTGTTTGCTGATATTTTGTCTTTTGTTCCACCTTTCCCCTACATCTGGCATTCTAGTTGCTTCTGCAATAATGGCTGGTGAAAGAGTGAAATTGATGCCAACAAGGTTTACCATATTGTCCTCCATGTTGATGACAAATTGCCTTGCCAATTCATGATGATACTTAACCCTCTCAACCATCTCACAAAACTCAAAGCAAGATTGGTATCTGAAGCAAGTGGTAGCAAGGGGGCAAGCAAGGAGTTCAGCAATGCTAATAGGTTCCTCTCTGATAATTTTCCCACCCTTGTGAGGTCTCCTAGGTTGTACATTCCTTTCTCTTGAACTGTCACTTAGTGTCTCCTCTTCATAACTTGACTCACTGTTTCTTGCCATGGTGTTGGTGCTTATCTTAGGAAAGTGATATGATGATGATGTGGTGAAAAATGGTAATGAGGGAGGACAACAATGATGAGTATGAAGAGATTTTACTTTTGGGAAATGGAATTTGGGAATGAAGGGATTAGTTTTGAGAAACTAGGGTTTAGTGAGGGATTTAGGGTTTGGTGAAGGGAATTATTTGTTTTAGGGGAGTGGGATATGGAGAATGGGATAAATGGAGTGATTTAGGGTAATGGAAGAGAGAAAAGGGTTTAATAATGTTTTTTATGATGGTGGAGTAAAAATTTCACAATGAAATGGAAAATAGTGAAGACAAGCTAGGGTTTCACTTTCAACATGCAAGATTCATGAAGAACACAAGTATGACCTCAAATTCAGCTTTAGGATGATGATTACTTACTTGTAGCATGGAAATGTAGCAATTTTTAGGGTTATTGGACGATTTGGAATGATTTAGGAAGTTCTAGACTGATGCGCAACGCCCTTCTGATGCGCAACGCTCGTGCAAATTTACACTGCAAGACAACTACTGACGTGCAGCACTAGCCTGATGCGCAACACACTGCCTCTGATGCGCAGTGCCAGGCAAGTTTCCTTGAAAAACAAGGTTTTTTATCTTCTTTGCTCCAAATCACGATTTTTTTCTCTCCAATGGTATTTTTCACAATGAAATGATGAATGGTTCCTCTTTTACTTTATATATGGATGACCTTTAATTTTTACTTATTTCAAAACCCATTTTTCTAATGTCAAAGTCACTTTTGGTCATAAGCTCTATTTTTCATTTGAATTGAATTTTCTTAGTCACTTGGTAAACTGATGCATTGATGCTTGTGTTTTTGTCTGCAGTGGCTGGAGTTGGCAAGGTGACCAAGGGTAGTAGCTTTAAACTTATTACATATAGAAAATATTGAAATTACATAAAATTTTTGTACATAGGAAATAAAAACTCTGTTTTCACCTCAAAACAGAGTTTTGAGGTAAAAATCACTTATTGAGCATATCATTAGTGAAATTTTGATTTTGTGAACTTATAAGACCTCCTCATGTGCCTGCTGACCGTTTATTGAGTTTTTGATGACCATGGTGACAAACCCTAGACCTAGTGAGACCTAAAACCCTAAAAATGATTTTGGTAAATGGAATGAAATAAAATAACAGTAAATGACCTGAACATGTGAAAACAGGCCAGCAGGTAAATTCCATGAGGGAAAATGACTATGAACCACTACCATCAGTTGATCCATGACCTAATGGAATGCAACTGATAAGATGGGACACCTAATATGCATGCAAAAATTGAAATTTGATCATTGATGGAGGGATGAAGATACCGACACTAACAATGGCTCCAATGGGGATGGTAGCTCCTGGGAGGTGCCAAGAACCACAGATCTCTGGAAAAGCAGACCAATGCCTTTTCCATTGGGAAAAAGTGGAGTCAATAACTTTAGCAAACTAAAACCAATATCTTGACTCAAAACTGACTCAAAAGAGACTCAAACAATTGACACTAAACAACCCAAAAACTGAAGCCAGACATTTAGCTTTACAGCCTTCACTTCAAGCCCCAAACTGAATAAATGACAATAGTAGACACTTTGCAATGAAGGAAATAAAATGGTATGTACAATGACAAATGCGACAGCAGAAAACTTCTCAAAGATAATACCGTTTCAGAAGCCGACCATTGACCGTCCCTCCTAGACAATCTTCCCCGTTCATTTATTTGAGTAGAAAAGCATTTTGACCCTGATATGCAACAATTCTGTATGGTCCCTTCCATAGATTCTCGAACTTGCTGTGCTTGCCTTTATCCTTGTTTCGAGCATCCCACTTTAGCACTATGTCTTCAATCTGAATTTTTTTTGCCTTTGCCTTTTGATCATAAATCTTCTTAATTCTCTCTTGCAGCCTAAAGGTATTCTAAAAAGCTTCCTCTCTCATCTGCTGTAAATGGATCACTTGACTTATTCTTCACTATAAATGATGTTCCTCGCTGCCAGCTTCCTGTAGAAGTTTTACAACCGGGACTGTGAGAGATGTAGGGAACACTGTGTCAATACCATATACAATCTGACATGCCGATTGACTTCTTCTGACTTACTCTATCTGCCCATAGCGCATTAACCAATTTCTTATGCCAACTCTTCTTATTGGTTTCTGACAACTTTTTAATGATGTTGACCAACGATTTGTTTGAAGATTCAGCCAATCCATTACCTTGTGGATAATATGCAGTAGATTGTCCCAAGGTAATTTTATATTTGCTACAAAAGTCAATCATCTTTTTGGACTTGAAAGCTGCTGCGTTATCAATAATCAATTTGTTAGGATAGCCAAAATGTGACAAAATATTATTTTCGTGAAAATGAATTATTACCAAGTCTGTAGCCTACTGAGTGGGAATCGCCTCAATCCATTTTGTGAAATAATCTGTCGCTATTAAGATCCACTTGTGCTGAGCTGAAAATGTGGGATGAATCTCGCCAATAAAATCTAGGCCCCACTGCTGAAATGGAGCACTAACTTCGATTGGCTTGAGAGGTAGAGGCTGCAACTTTCTCCTTCCCTGAAAAATCTGGCATTCATGACAACTTGTGACCGTTTTATAAACATAAGCAAATAGGGTAGGCCAATAGTACATTGCTCTTAAAAATTTTTTAGCCATCGTCTTCCAAAATAGGTGACCTCCACAGTCTCCTTTGTGAAAATCATCCATGACCTGTTTTGCTTCCTCCTCAACCAAACAATTCAGCGAAATACCTCTGGGATCTTTCCAATAAAGTACATTCTTCATAATGCAAAATTTAGCAGCCTTCAGTTTCAGAGTTCTACCTCTATTTTTAGCCATCACCGGTGGCGTGAAAGGTGCTAAAGCACGTATACAATATCTGAATACCAAGGAGAATGGAGAAAAATTTCAGATACCTGAACAAGCAAACCATCTTCATCTTCTTCGGACATAGCAGCAATCAGGTTTATGTCCAATGCATGTAAATTAGACTCCGCTATCAAATTTGCTAGACCCTGCCCCTTGATTAGCTTTGTTGGCTTTATCTCCAAGTCATATTCTAGCAATGCTGCGATCCATTTACCTCGCCTCCTTTCTGGATTTGTTTGAACCAAAACATCTTTGACTACTGTGTTAGGGACATAAACAAGAATATGAGAGTGCAGAATATATACTTGGAAATCTTTCAAATCTTTCACCAAGGCAAGATCTTGCTTCTCAATAATGTTATATTTTAAGGTTGCATCTCTTATTGTCCTTCTGAAAAAGGAAATTGACTTTTCAAGCTGGTCTCTTTTCTGCATTAGAACTGCTGCCATAGTTTGCTTAGAAGCGAATGAAAATAATATGAAATCCTAGGAATAATCTAGGCTAATTGAAATCGGAGCTGAAGAAAGAGCCAACTGTACTAGGTGAAAAAGACTTCATGGCTTCTTTGGTCCACTTGACCACACTATCCTTCTTCAACATATTTGTAATCTCCCTCAAGTGTTCAGCTAGATTTGGCACAAAATGACGTAAGAAGTTCATCTTACCATTAAATGTTTGAATCTCTTTCTTGCTACGAGGAAAATCAATTTTCTGAATAGCTTCCACTCAAGTAGGATCAATGCGGATGCCTTCTTTGGATATTATGTGACCGAGAAGCTTCCCCTCATCCATAGCAAACAAGCTCTTTTTGGGATTGAGTGATATTCCATATTTTCTGCAACGTTGAAAAACAATTTTAATATGGTAAAGATGCTCCTCATCTGAATTTGAAAAGACAGCCAAATCATCAAGATACACTACTATAAACACATATTTTTCATTTGCGAAGGCGATGTCCATGGCACGCTGAAATGTTGCACCAACATTCTTTAAACCAAACGGCATCTTGACATAGTGGAATGTTCCCCACAGAGTGGTGAATGCTGTTTTGTCCCTGTCATCCGCATGAACCAAAATTTGATTGTAGCTGGAATACCCATCGACCAGTGACATACGAGATGCCCCAACTACTCTTTGGAGTATGTGGTCCATTTTTGGCAACAGATAATTATCTTTCAAGGACACCTTATTCAAATTTCTGAAATCAATGCACAATCTAATCTCACCTGTCTTCTTCCGCATGGGCACCAAATTGGAGATCCAATCTGAAAATCTTATTGGAATGATTATACCAGCCTTGTACAATCGATTCACCTCTTTTTCTATTGATGGCAGCAACTTCAGATTTATCCTTCTCAACTTCTGGTGAAATGGCTTTTGGTTTGGCTTGATTGGAATGATATGCTGAATTATACTTTTGTCGTACTCCTTCAAATCTGTATAGTCCCATGCAAATACATCAGAAAATGAAGACAATAAACTAATGTATTTTTCTTTTACCTAAGGAGGTAATGCCTTTGACAACTTCACCATCTTTGGATTTTCTGTTGTTTCGATATTCACATCTTCAACTCCCTTCTTGGTCGGCACTAAGCTTGGTTTCCGGGCTACATCATCTTGATCAAATAATTCCTCTAAAGGTATTAGACCTTTAGGGATGACATTGTCCTTCAACTGTAAGACTTCCATTTGATTTACCTCTATGTCTAGTTCGCCATCATCTTGCTCACCATCGATAGAAGTGTCTTTATATTTGCCTTCATTTTGCAGAAATTCTTCAATCTCTTTGTCATCCTGAAACACCTACCAATATCTTTGATTATCAGGGACAGCTGGGCGATGCTTCACATGAATTTCAAACTTATTGTTTGAATTCATTGGGATATTTAAGTTACTTGCAGCTGTAGCAAGGGAATCTGCAATAACATTTTGTGTACGAGGAACACATGTCAAAGTATGATTTGGAAACAACTTCAAAATATCTAAAACCGCATTATGGTAAGCCCTCATTCGAGGATGTTTGGCTTGGTATTCACCCTTGACTTGTTTGATTACTAATTCAGAATCACCATAAACTGAAATTGTCTTTGCATTCAACTTGAGAATTTTCAAGCCAGCAATCAGTGCCTCATATTCGGCTTCTTTATTGGAACAATCAAAAGCCAATTTATATGAAAAAACTCTTACATTGCTCGGGACTTTATTTGGTAGGAAAACAGGGTTGTGTATCCAAATACCAATTCCTGCACCATCCTTACCTATTGCTCCATCAAAATCCATACTCCACGAGCCGGCTTCTTCGTCCAAGTGCTGGAATTCTGCCTGCTCTTCTACCTTTGGCTGCTATCCATCAATTTTCTGCTGCTGGCGGAATGTTGACTATTCAGCGGTACTTTCAAGCCTTTGTCTCTCTTGAAATAACATTTCAAAACATGAAAATCTTGAATGACAGTCCTCAATTCCCTGGTCTTCTGTAATTTGAAAACATTTTTGCTCATCTTCATATGACATGGCAATCAAATTGTCATCGCACTCATTAGTCATACGAGGGAAAAGTTCAGATAGTTCTTGAAACTCTTTTTTTTTTTCCCCTGGGAAAATCAGTAACTTTCATTAATATTTGAAAATTACATAAGCAGATGCTGTGGCATTACTGTCATTGTTCATACAAAATTCACCTTTTCAGGTGTTTTTCAGTGTCATAAACAAAATAGGTGCTAGTTACATCCATTGTTCTGGCTTTACAGCCTATTCGCTAGTACAAAATGATTCTATTTATAAATATATCAGCAGTTTGTCATATTGGTCTCCATTCTCTGTCAGCTGTTGGGACTATTGTCCCTCTGTTGCCTCTGATCTATATATGGTCGGTGGTAAAACTGATGTTCATCTGACCCGTTCTGCTCCACTATTTGTCCATTGCCTCGGGGAAGTGTCTAGGCCTCTTTGGATAGTTTGTCAGCCTCGCTATTGTGTTATCTGTAAATATGCACACAAGTGAAGAAATAAAGCAAAGTGAAGAAGATTATGTAATGCAGAGAGCTCAGCAAAATTGTTAGATCCAATTCCGAAACCCAATTTAGCAAGATATCTATGTTGATCGTTAATGTGAAGGACAAAACCTCCACCACACCCGGTTTGATTCGATGCTCCATCGAAAAATGCCCAAGGGATGGATCTGTCAATCTCAGGCATGGGTTGTATGGCTCTGGGTCTGGTTGGAGTCGGGTCTGGTAGCTCCTGATATGCTGCTATAACCGCGATTTCTATCAGGCATCCCGAAATTTGTTTATCCTAAAAAATGGCCCTGTTTCGAGCAAGCCATATATACCAAGTGGCCACAGGAGGGAGATTGATTAGTTTGGATTCCGGGTGATTACGAGACCAATTGCTCCATGCGTCCTGTAAGTCAGAACCGCTCCAAAGTCCCGTAATTCCCAGTTGCTGACAAATATTCCTCCATATGTTTTGGATGGTCGGACAAAGCAAGAAAATGTGATCTGTGAATTCAGACGCATTTTTACAGAAGGTACACCAAGAGGGGCCGTGAATGGCTCTGCGGGTCAGCTGTTCTCCCGTGGGAACGATACCATGAAGCGCACACCAGAAAAAAAGTTTGGATCGGGGAGAGGCTTTTATCTTCCATATGGTATGCCACCATGGGTGGACCTGTTCTGGAGATCTGTGTGTAATAAGAGCACTGTAATCGTGCTTTGGGACATATATACCATGGTCTACTGGGCACCAAATAAGTTCATCGGGCCCTTGCTTGATGCGGATGTGGGATTCAGATAATGCCATGATATATTGATCCCATTCCTGGTGCCAATGTATAGGGAGATCCAAAGATTGGGCAGATTTCCACGCTTGAGAAAAGATGTCTGTGTGAAGCGGATCAGCAATCTGAGCAAAATGCCGAATCCCCCGGTCTTGTAGATAATTGATAATCTCCTGATTTAATATATGTCTGCCCCCACTATTGCTCCAAGGGTCCATGCCAATCCTGCCTGTCATACCATCATTTATTCGCCAAGCCAGGTTGTCTCGAATGAGGGGAAGGGAATCAATCAAGGCCTTCCAGACAGATGAGCCTCCCTTCGAAGACCAGGATGGAAGTCGGGCCCAATCCATAATATTTCGCGGCCAAATGTATTTGTGATAGGTAACATGTGTCCACAGATTTTGCCTAGTGAGCAGGGTCCATCCCATCTTGGCTGCTAATGCTTTGGCAAAATCTGGGAGGTCTTTTAGACCCCATCCTCCCCATTTCTTAGGTAGTGAGATTTTCTTCCAGCTAATCCAAGCAAATATTCTTTTCTCCTGACTCCCATTCCAAAGGTAGCGGTTGCAAAGCTGCTGCATCCTCCCCAGGATGTTCCTTGGTATCCAGGCTAGTGCCATCCAGAAGACCGGAGTAGCTTCGAGCACGGATTTGATGAGCACCAGTCTGCTAACCCTAGATAGGTATCTGTGGCTCCAACCCAAAAGCCTCTTTTCCAGTTTAGCAACCAACCAGACCCAATCAACAATCCTTTGGCAGGTAGGCTTCAGATTGAATCCCAGGTATTTAAGGCCTCTATCCAGTGAGTGCACCGAATATGGAAAAGCCTGTAGAGCAGTCCAGGTCTCCTGTACAATAGTGCGAGCACATGTGATGGTGGATTTCGTCTGGTTAGGCATCATACCTGTGGCAGCAGAAAATCTTTGCAGGATTTTCAAGAAATTCCGGGAGTCTCTGACACTGCCATCAAGTAGAATAAGTACATCATCTACAAATAGTAGATGTGTAAGGTAGCACAAATCAGATATGCCAAGCCCACCAATATCACCGTCCCTCTTTGCAGCTTCCATGAGTCGACTGAGACCTTCCATGACTAAGAGAAAAAGGAGAGGTGATAGAGGGCAACCCTGTCGCAGACCTCTTTCCGAGTGAAAAAATGTAGATGCCGAGCCATTGATGAGGACATTGAACGAGGGGGAGGTGATACAAGCCATTATCCAGGTGATATAGGAGTGAGGGAACCCCAGATGAATCAGAATCATCTTAAGATAAAGCCAGCTGACACGATCGAAGGCTTTGGAGAGGTCGATTTTGAGGAGGATGGCTTTCAGATTTTTGGACCAGATGGAGTGTAGGGCCTCTTGAGCAAGCCCTATGGCCTCATGAATCTGTCTAGAGTCTAGGAAAGCAAATTGCTGTGGAGCAATGGACCTGGAGAATATAGGTCTGAGTCGATTTGAAATGGTCTTGGAAATGATCTTGTACAAGCAGTTGCACAGAGATATGGGACGATATTCATCAAAGGATTCCGGAGTATCAGATTTGGGGATGAGGGCAATGAAAGTGGAGTTGATAGCATGATAAATAGATCCAGTAGTGTGGCTCTCCTCCACCACCCTCAGCAGATCCTGCCCCAGGACCTCATAAAAGGCAAGATAGAATTCAATGGTCCAACCATCTGGGCCGGGGCTTTTGTCTTTCTTGAACCACTTCAATACCCCTTCAAGTTCATCAGCTGTAACAGGGCCGGTGAGATCCGCCACATCATCTTCCTCCACGAATCTAGGGAAGCGATTTGCCACATTGATGATGTCTAGGAGGCTGACTTCCCGTGGACCCTTGTACAAATTCCTGAAGTGGGTGGTACCCAGGTGAGCAAGTTTTTGAAAATTGTCTGCAATCTCACCATCCGGAGAGGGGAGCTTCCAGATTGTATTAGATACCTTCCTGCTCTTAGCATAGCTATGGAAAAACTTTGTGTTGTCGTCCCCAGCTTGTATCCATAATGCTCTACTTCTTAATCGGATAGATTCCTCCCTCTCTTTGAGGATCCTGGCTTTTTGACTTTCCAATTCAATTAGCCTGCTCTTGTCGGCCACGGAGATGAATCCCAAGCCCCGATCGTCTGTAAGGGTACAAATATCAGCCTCAATTTGAGTGAGCTGTGCTGATTCCCTCTCCAGTTTTGCCTTGGCCCACTGAATGGAAATATGCTTTAGTTCTGCAAGGTTCCTGCAGAAACTCTTAGCATATGATTCAATGTCATTGATAGGATGGGCTGTCTAGTAATCCTGAACCAACTTGATGTATGAGGGATCCTTCAGCCAGGTGTGGTTGAATTTGAAGGGAGCTTTGGGTTTCTTGGTAGGCCCCTGAATCTCAAGATAAATGGGGTTATGGTCCGATTGCCCCCCCGAGCCAACCCATTGACGATACAGATGCACACGCTGGAGGAGAGGCCCTTTAAGAAGGAATCTGTCAAGTCTGCGGGCCAGGGCAGCTTCCCCTACTCTTCTATTCCTCCAGGTAGGAAGGGGACGCTGCATAGGGATATCTATAAAGTTAGATTGCTCTAGCAGGTTGTGCATGAAGTCGGTAATGGGGTCAATTTGAGCATCCGAGCCCCAGGATTCCCTGAAGCCTAGCGAGAAGTTTAGGTCACCTCCGATAATGACATGTTCTTCATTCAGTAGAGGGAGATGAAGGATGTTCTGCCAGAAAGCTTCTCGCTGGGAGCAAGGAGCATAAATATTGACAATTCTAAGATCCATGCCGAGGTCGGCCGAGAAAATATCCAATCCAATAAATCCAGGCCCCCCCCCCCCCCCCAACTGGCATTCAGTTTAATGGTACGGGGGTTTATCCCAATAGCTAGCCCCCCGGATCGACCAACAGCATCATTTGCAGAGATAATCCAACCAGGAACCAAAGAGAGCAGGACATGTGAACACTGATCAGCTGTGCAGAGAGTTTCTTGTAACATGATAATATCACAGGGCTCAGATTCAATGAGCCTCTTCAAGGCTAGTTTCTTGGAGGAACTAGCCAGCCCTCTACAATTAAATGAAAGACTCTTCATGGGGGAACACCTCTCGGGGTGTGCCCTGCTCTAAGGACCCCATCAATGGTCGATTGCCTTCCAGAGACCACCTCTGCCCCAACAATCTTAATGGCTTTAGAGAGGTGGGATTTTCTCCCTCTGGTACTCGTAACCCCCCCTTCAGAAACAACAATGCCCAGCCCGGAGAGCTTAATAGGGGAATCCTTGGCAGGGTTTCGAGATCGAAGAAAATATGGGTGAGGAGGGGAGGACGAATGCGGGATGGAGCAATCCTTATGGGGGTGAGAGGATATGATAGGATCCGCGCAAGTGGAGGGAGTAGAACTGAGGGGGCATTGAACCATAGTAGAAGGAGATGCGGATTAAATGACATCAACCGATGAATGAACATGAGAGTAAGGGGGCTCAGAGGACATACCCGCTTCAGCCGCCGAGCGTGCCCGAGTGATAGGAGGCGAGGGACGCCGGAGTCCAGTCGCGTCCATGTATGCTGAAGCCGAAGGGGAAGGACCAGCAGAAGGTGGCCGAGAAGTGTTTGGAGATGCCATCCTGGATGAGGTCGGGGTGTGCTTCGGAGTGTCTTCCGCTTTCTTGTTGAGAGGGAAATCTTTAGCGAGATGTCCTACTTTATGACATCGTCTGCAGCGGAAGGGGACTCCTTCGTAGTCCAAGAGCTGAACCCTGATGCATCTGCCCCATTGAAGTGTGACTTGCTCCTCGAGTCCTTCCCGGGTGTCTAGATGTACCAAAATCCGAGCAAGTGTTCGGCTTCCTGATTCCACAAATGTGCGATCGAAGTCTAAATAGGTCCCGAGGGCATTGCCGACCTGAATAAACACTTCTTCGGCCCAGAATGGTAATGGAAGACCCGGGAGGCGAACCCAGATCGGCCCTGCACCAAGTTGTTCCCGCTCCGGTTCAAAAAGGGGGCTCCAGCGCTTAAGGAGTACCGGGGCCATTTCAATATGCCAGTAACGCCCCAACACCAGATCGGTCTGACTCTCCTTGGAGAATTTGAGTGAGAACCAGCCTCTGGGAAGTACGTGAACCTCAGGAAGATCAAATAATACTCCACCCCAAATCTCCTTGACCCATAAAATGAGTCTCTGTCGCGAGTATGTTCGGCCCCTGACGTGCCCTACCAGGACTGTGTTAGCAATGTCCATATATTCCCCAAGCGGCTTCGATTCGTCAAATTTAATGGATATATCCCTCGATGTAGCTCGCACACAGTGAACCTTCCTTTTGCTGGATCGAGGGGCCGATGGGTGATCGACCAGAGGATTGGTGATACCTTCCCTGGGTGGGGGCGGAGCAGGTCGGGTAGTGACCGCAGGGGTTTCAAAGCAACCAGAAGGGCGTAATCCAGATGCAGATGGGTGAGATGCAGGGTTAACGATCGGCGGAGGGATAGGCACCGATAGAAGTGGCGGAGCTTGAGGGTCGAAAGAGGGCGATGGAGGGGTATGAGAGGCCAGAAACTGTAAAGAACCAGGCGAGAGAGGAGGTACCTCGAAGGGCAACGACTCAGATGAATAAGCTCCAGCAGTTGAAGGGTTGTTGCGGTAAACAATGGGCGCTTCGGAGGAATGGTAAGGAGGGAGCCCAGGACCCGATGACGATGAGGAGGGCATGAACTGCGAACGGGGTCCGAAACAGGGCCGCCCAAAAATAACCTTATCCGGCGATGGATCCGCCGAATAATCCACCGATTCCAGCTCCGAGACATCCATGTCTGACACGATGACCGCACCGAAAAAGACAGTAGTGGTAACAACGAGATTGTTGCAGCAGTAGGTTCCAGGCTCGTGACCGCAGCGGAAGGGAGCTAAGCTAAGAGGTTATCGTGCCCTAGATCGATGGTCCGCAGTAGATGCGCGTAGGTAACCCTAGCCCAAACCCTTACGCGTGCGATCCATCCGTGCAGAGCTCCGGTTCTAAAATACCAAATTTAGTTCTTGAAACTCAAAACTAACACTTCTATCATTTACCACTGAGTTATCCAAAGAAGATTTTTCACTTACATGAACAAAGATCTCATCTTGTTTTTCATAAAAGGACTAGATTACCTCCTCGTGAAGACTTTGTTCTAATGAAATAAGAACACTTGGATCAATAACTTTGTCTTATTCTTTCCAGACGATCTCAACAATAGAGCTCTCCTTCATGGGATTCAGAATAAAGTACTCTTCATCATCACGATCTGAATCTAGATCTGAAATAGCCAACTTGACTTTATCACAATCTGAAATTGAAACTTGATTTCCCTGCATATTGTCCTCTGTTATGAACAGATCTGAAATAAGACCTTCTTTTTCATCATTTTCCATTGTACTAAAATCTTGATCCTGCTGCAAATTTTCTTGCACATCTTGATAAGTATCCACTAAGCTCTCTTTATGCTGCTGAAATGGATTTTCATACAGGGCTTCCATGATCTCATTTGCCATGAAGTCATCATATTCATAAATTCGCTCAAGGTTTTCAATGAAACTATAAACATGTTGGCAACAGTTATGAACTAAATTTAATGATGGATAAGATTCTTTATACCTTTGAAAGAACATGGCATGAAAATCCTTCAAACAGTAAATACAAGCAGGCGGTAAACTTTCATACCAAGATCGAGCTTCACCTTCCAGAGTGGCCATGAATATCTTCATCAAGTAGTCTTCAGGAAAATCAACCTTCAACTTGTGAATATGCATGTGAAATCTAACTAGAGGTAAAGCAACATCTTTCCTATCATCATCTTTAAACATAAGCAAATTCATTTGCCAATCTACCTTTGGAATTTTATTTGGAAAACCTGGAATGTGATCTCGGCTCATGGGAGCACACCTTCGATCCAGAAAATCCATTTAGATAACAATGAATTCACAAAAAAAATTCTTCAGGCTACCGGTTCTTGAAGAGTAGAGTTTCCATAAAAATTCTGAATCTTTGGATTCTTCGACACTGGAGTCACCAGGTGAATGATTTCATCCTTCTAGTGTCTGATTATTGTCCACCATCAACAATCACATCTAAACTTGCTACGTTTTGCTGAGGAACATAAAAATACGTTCCCCAGGGGAGTCGCCACTATGTTATCGCCTAAATCTACCTCAAGCTGAGAAAGGTAGGTCTAGGGTAACATCAAACCACGCTTAACCTGGTAGCTAGCCCTACCAAGTCGGGAGAGGGCTCTCTCCTTGTCAATCTCAAAGAAAATATGGCAAACAAGACTTGAGATGACTGATATGAATGCTAATTTTAGGCTAGTATATGCTCAGAGGAATTTTATTGATTTTAATATTTATTTGTTGGATAAGATGAGGAAGGCAGCTTTGGGTCCAGGAAATAAACTTAGATTTGCAGAGGTTTCTGTGGGGTGAGGTAGGTAAGCATTTTATAACTTTGAATTAGGTGTAATGGCGAGTCTAAAGACTAGTGAGGAGTTGGAGAGGCATGCAAGTGTCATGAGTCCTCTTCAAACAACAGAAAACATGTAAAACTAAATAAACCCCAAGGCAGAGCACTGAAACATCAATGAATTCCACCGTTTACACTTGATTCATTTAGTTATGCAGAAAAAGAGAGAGATGATGGCACATATAAACATATGATAAACTGAATAACAGAGGAGAAAACAATACTAATTCACCTTTCCATAAGAATCCCACAAAATGCTACAAAACCCTGGTTTATTTCCTTGCCAAACTACAGAAGTGATGTACAATAATGCTCAATGCATCCACAAAAGTTCAACCTTGACAAATGACTAAGAAAGTACAAGATATAGGCATAAAACCACCTATGCTAGCCATCAAGGGTCGAATCCATGAGTCAAGGAGCTATTTCAACAAGATCTAAACTAGGAACTGAAAAATAGGCAGTGGAACAGCTTGCCTCTAGAACTTAGGAAACCAATTCATTACAGCTCAAAACCACCTAAAACTGATGTTCTACCTCCTTAAGTCAATTTTCATCATTTTTACAGCATAGTACATCAAGTTACATCAAATTACATCATGAATTTGACCATGAGAGAGAAAAAGTCAAATTGGTAGAAAACTAGGCGAAATTCTGAGTTTTTGAGCAAAATTGGCAAAATTTTGCCTGATGCGCAACGCCACTTCAAGGCTGAATTTTAAGGCTTTCCCCTTCACCAAATTATCTCCAAGATGGCTTTTTGGAAATCTCTATCTATCTACTTTCTAGGACAACTGGAATTTTTGGATTTGGAGTCCATTTGCCCCTTCACAAATCACTTCTCCCAACACTGCTTCCTGTGGGTCCAAAAAGTGGCAGAGAGGGCATTTTTTAGGTGTTTTTTTTCCCTTTAGGTGACCCAAATCTCCTCCAAATTTCATGAAACTTTCTGGGTTTCAGTATTTTTCCATGAGGAATCCAAAAATGTAAGCCATTTGTCAAAATTCCAAGCCAACTCAATGTGCAGCGCGAGGAAAATTCCTGTGTTTTGCAATTAAAATTCATGAAATGACAAAAATTTCTCAAAATTGCCTCAAATTTGGCAAGTGGCAAGCCTACTAGTTGCTTTGCTGAGCCAAGGAAGCTTCAGCCAAAATTCTAAGTTTATCTTGCTCCCTTTTGGCTTCTAAGGCTCTCTTTAACTTGGCTTTTAGGCTTCTTATCCTTGTCTTACAAATTTTGTTCCGGGCCAAATAGTGATAAGCCATGTGGTGCAACATTTTCTTCTCCTTGTTAGCCTTATAAAGTAGCTTTTCAAGATGGATATTCACTCTTTCCAACCATGATCCTTGGTCAACCTCTATTTCTTGTTCTAGTGATGTCATCTTGACTTTCCTTCTTTTTTCCACTTGCCGGTTTTCCCTTATGGTTTGCAGCTCCATGATTGTTTGTTTGTCCTCCAATTGCTTGTTCTATTGCTCAAGGAAGTTAATGATCCACTTAGCCCTCTCAAGGTCAAGTGATAAGGCATGGATGTCAACTTCTTTCTCTTTGATGACCTCCTTGAGTCTTGAGTTTTGGGAACCCAAATCAGTGTCCTCTTCCTGAATCAAAACAAAATCCCTGTCTTGCCCTTCAGAAGGGCCTTCATCATGCAATGGTTGCTTTCCTTTGTCTTGTACCTATTTTGTTGGAGAAGAAGGCAAAGCCCCTTTCACCCTAGGTGAAGATAGCATTTTCCTGTGATTTGGTGAAGATAACGAGACCCCTTCCACCCCTGGTGGAGATAATACTCGTTTGGTAGCTGCAAAAAGTCTTCTTGTACCTTTTTCATAAGTTATAAACACAGGAATGTGAGCCTCTTCAGTTTTGCTTTCATGCTCAGTTTGTTGCCCGGAAGGTCCACCTTCCTCTTGAAGATCTGCAAAAATTTGAGGCCCCTTGAAGATTTCATGGGCAATGAAGGTTTCCCATGGCACTCCCAACTGAGTGAGCTGATGCACAAAAATAATCTTGATGAAAGCAAAGTGATAAATGTTGTTGAGCTGATGTGAGTATGGTTTTCTCTTTGCAATCATAGTCATCATCTATATGCTTTTGCAAATGAAATATGGAATACTCATCATTCTATCCCTGGTGAAATTCATAAGCAATCTAATATGATAGGCATAGAGTCTGGAGAACCTTCCCTCACATGTGAAGTATTTAATGATGAGTTTCATAAGTGGAACATACCGGTCCTCCAAGAATTTGAAAGGGAACACCCTGCCCAATTTACTATGATATTTGGCTTTAATGTATGGTTCATAGTGTTGTTTGCTGATATTTTGTCTTTTGTTCCACATTTCCCCTACATCCGGCATTCTAGTTGCTTCTGCAATAATGGCTGGTGAAAGAGTGAAATTGATGCCAACAAGGTTTACCATATTGTCCTCCATGTTGATGACAAATTTCCTTGCCAATTCATGATGATACTTAACCCTCTCAACCATACCACAAAACTCAAAGCAAGATTTGTATCTGAAGCAAGTGTTAGCAAGGGGAAAAGCAAGGAGTTCAGCGATGCTAATAGGTTCCTCTCTGATAATTTTCCCACCCTTGTGAGGTCTCCTAGGCTGTACATTCCTTTCTCTTGAACTGTCACTTAGTCTCTCATCTTAATAACTTGACTTACTGTTTCTTGCCATGGTGTTGGTGCTTATCTTAGGAAAGTGATATGATGATGACGTGGTGAAAATGGTAATGAGGGAGGACAACAATGATGATTATGAAGAGATTTTACTTTTGGGAAATGGAATTTGGGAATGAAGGGATTAGTTTTGAGAAACTAGGGTTTAGTGAGGGATTTAGGGTTTGGTGAAGGGAATTATTTGTTTTAGGGGAGTGGGATATGGAGAATGGGATAAATGGAGTGATTTAGGGTAATGGAAGAGGGAAAAGGGTTTAATAATGTTTTTTATGATGGTGGAGTAAAAATTGCACAATGAAATGGAAAATAGTGAAGACAAGCTAGGGTTTCACTTTCAACATGCAAGATTCATGAAGAACACGAGTATGACCTCAAATTTAGCTTTAGGATGATGATTACTTACTTGTAGCATGGAAATTTAGAAATTTTGAGGGTTATTGGACGATTTGGAATGATTTAGGAAGTTCTGGACTGATGCGCAATGCACTGGGCCCAATGTGCAATGCCATTTTGGTGCGCAGTGCCTGTGCAAATTTACACCGCAAGACAGCCACTGATGCACAACGTCAGCCTGGTTCGCAGTGCGCTACCTCTGATGCACAGTACCAGCCAAGTTTCCTTGAAAAACAGGGTTTTTGATCTCCTTTGCTCCAAATTGCGATTTTTTGCTCTCTAATGGTCTTTTGCACAATGAAATGATGAATGGCTCCTCTTTTACTTTATATATGGATGACCTTTAATTTATACTTATTTCAAAACCCATTTTTCTAATGTCAAAATCACTTTTGGTCATAATATTTTTTTTTCATTTGAATTGACTTTTCTTAGTCACATGGTACACTGATGCATTGATGCTTGTGTTTTTGTCTGCAGTGGCTGGAGTTGGCAAGGTGACCAAGGGCAGTAACTTTAAACTTATTACATATAGAAAATATTGAAATTACATAAAATTTTTGTACATAGGAAATAAAAACTCTGTTTTCACCTCAAAATAGAGTTTTGAGGTAAAAATCACTTATTGAACATATCATTAGTGAAATTTTGATTTTGTGAACTTATAAGACCTCCTCATGTGCCTGTTGACCATTTATTGAGTTTTTGATGACCATGGTAACAAACCCTAGACCTAGTGAGGCCTAAAACCCTGAAAATGATTTTGGTAAATGGAATGAAATAAAATAACAGTAAATGACCTGAACATGTGAAAACAAGCCAGTAGGTAAATGCCATGAGGGAAAATGACTATGAACCACTACCATCAGTTGATCCATGACCTAATGGAATGTAGCTGATCAGATGGGACACCTAATATGCATGCAAAAAGATAAATTTGATCACTGATGGAGGGATGAAGATACAGACACTAACAGAGCACATCAACTTGTCCAATGAAAAGGGTTTATTAGGAATCAATGTTATTAGGGGAAAATACAAAAGCGTTAATTTTCTGATACGTAGATTCTTCAATGTTCTAAAGTTGCGACACTTGGTAATCAATAGATTGAAATCTTACCACATCACTCGCCATGTCAACATGCCATTTGACACTGCCACACTAGCACACCACATCATAATGGTATTGAATTTTGCTGGTATCTAGAGGTAGACCCGATAACCAAGGCCATGATCTCTTCATACTAAACACCTAATAACTCAAAATCCAACATCTTGATACTTTGATAGTCAATAATGTGAAGTCTCAACCTCTTGACACCCGATCTCTTAATACATGATCATTTGATAAGTTGAAAGTGGGGTCACTAGGATGACTAAAGGAGTCTTCAATTGCTTTGCTTGATTTGATAATTGTCTGTCAACTCCACTACTCTACCAATTTTTCTATCAATTAACATTCTTGTCCATTGGGCCCTCGGGCCACTAGACCACCAAACCATCGACAAAACACAAAAACTCCACTCATGACCACTAGATCTAGTTGGGAGATGTATACCAATGAGGAATTCTCTATTAACCAACAAGTGTTTTCAGATCTGTCAGTATCAGATATTTTATGATGGGGGTTATTTGATGTATTCTTGAAAATCCAAAAAGATCATCCCAAAATTCATGAAACTCCTAAGCACCCAATATTATTTTAGAGGATTGACATTGACTGCAACCAAGCATAAACTTCGACCAAAGACTTCTGAAGACTCATAAATCCTCTCTAGCCTATGAAGGCATTCTCAAACATGATCTTCTAAAATACATCACAACAAAGAGACTTAAAATGGATAATGGACAAACCTCTTCGATTTCACCCAACTGAGATGAGATTAGTTTCAATCCTTTGGGTTTCAAACTGCTGACATTAGACTTTGAACTTCAACTCTTACAAATGGAGGGGCCAACGTTCTGGCTTATATTTAGAGGAAACAAGGTTTCCCATCACTAACGAACTATCAAGTCTTCTCAATCAACATGGATATAGTCATAGCCATTGCCTCGCGCAATAGGCCTAGTAAAAGGAAACCACAATAAGAATACATAAAGAACTTCCTAGCTCAAGTCAACTTAAATTTCACCTTTCTAAACCACACATCCATACCCATAACAAGTAATTCTGTTTAAGATAACATCTCTATATACAACATTCATTCATGAAAGAAGAAACATCTAACATTCAATAAAAACGATATATTACATTCAACTAACACTCGTACATATTTAGAAAACCATAATAACACTTTCAACTCACCATTTCAAACATACATCTTAATCCAACATAACAAGAATCATGAAACACTAAACAATAATTTCAATTCATTAATAGGAAAATAGATACACTTATCTGTCTCACTTATATTTTTTGGAAATAGAAGAAGGAGAGCCACTCTCCACCCAACCATAGACTCAACTACATTGCAATCCTTCTTGCATCTAGTCACCCCAAAACTAGATTTAGTGCATTAAAGGAAAGCCTCATTTAGGGTTCAACAAGATTCAAATCAAGGTAGAGGACATGAAGGCAACTCTTTTTCACATACAAAAATCAAGGTTTCATTGTTTAATTACATATTTAGGGCCTTTTATCTTTCACAATATGGTCACATTGGGCTTGCACAACATAAAGGGAGGCCTTCACTATACCAACATTGCCTTGATAATTTATTTTTAGCTTTTTTTGTGCATAGTTTCAACAATTTATCTCTGCATTTTCATTTGACCATCTGACTTAGGTTGATGGTGTTGTTGTTCCCAGGGACAACCTTTGATTGCTTACAAGACCAGTGTCTGGGTACATCTATATTGGTGTGTCTCAAATGATTCTCAAGCAGGAGGAGATGTCACCCATGTTTTATACACATATATAAGAGACATGAGTTGGTTCTTTCATCCAAAGATACAGGTCAGGTATTTCAATATTTCTACACATACATATTTCCCAGAAATATAACAGAAAATAGTGGAGGTCGAGCACTTCAAAAGATTACAGTTTAATCAAATTTGTGGAATAAATGAGAGAAGCCAAAGAGAAGGGATATCTCAAAATGTAGAGCTCAAAGCACCAAGAATTCTATATTAAAAACATAGAGCCTAAAACTATGATATTTTCTACAATTATTTGAGTTATAGGTAGATATAATGGACATAAAAGAAACTAGATACTATGGTTCGTGTAGTGCAATTTAAAGATATAATTTCAACCCATCAAACATGCATGTGCATTAACAACTCAATGAAAATGAATCTGTAGGCAAGTATGAAATATGATGGCATCTATTGTTATATGAATTCAAAGAAGAAAATAGACAAAATGGATAAACATAGGAAATAACACACTATAATACTTAAAAGGGGGAATCACCACTACTCCTGTGATATTTTACAAGATCTATGTAACTAAGTGATAGAGTCTCACAAAAATATTAGCCTTTCTTTGCAGATTTCAAAACCTTTAATCAGTGTTGCTACCCCCTACTTATAAGAATAGGGGGTGCATTATCAATCATGATACAATATAAAATATCCCCAATCTAAGTCTCAGTTGTCAGATCAGCTTGCTATCTCAACCAGGGAAGGCTCTGTGTCCAAAAAAAATCACAAAAACAGTAATTTCCTCATAAAGGAAAGCACATCACAAGATAAAAAAATAGAAGAAACATTAATGCAATATCTCTATGCCCATCCTTGCAATTACTTCAGCTTTAGGCTGCATCTAGTTCATGGTATGGTCTCCTGTGCTCCTCAATTAACTCTTGTCATTTTTTCCTTTAAAGTCCTGCTAAATACAGGCGCCCAGATCTACCTGGTTTTGAATGCTCGATCTTTTGTATGTAGTGTTACAGCTAATTTCGGCACCAAATCTGGATGCATATCACATAATGGTTTTCTCATGAATGCACCTGCACCTGGTTTTAATGCACCACCCCTCCATTAAACACCCCAATTGCTGACACATATGACCTTTAAAGCTCCGCGCAATCCTTTTCGGTGCTTTGATACACCTGGAGAAGCGTTTCATGATGTAGCAAACAATTAGCCGAGTGCGGGTCTTTAACACTGCAATGATATGACACAGGCAAGCTATGGTTTGCCCTTGGGTCCCCTTTATTATAGCCCCTTTTGTAATTTTCCTCATAGGACTGGGCGATGGAACCAAGGGCTAGCCCTTCGGGCGCTAAGGCTTTCAAATAGATTTGCGGGGACCTTTTTCCTTTTATAACTTGAATCAGCGTTGATGGTCCCTCACATCACATTGGCCGATATCTCAGACGTGAAAACTTTATGAAATATGGCCTATGAAACATCGCATCCGGGGTCCATTTCTTTATCACAATCGGAATCCCACATCCCAACACTTGATAACATTTTACCTTTAGCCTTTCCCCTTAACAACTATGATCACCGATTTGTGAGGTGATGTCATCACTGCCACGACCCCTAAAAATGCTGAAACTAAGTGACATGTGTCATCGACCCTGCCAGCATCTGTACTGCCACATGTCCTCCATACTGCCACGTTAGAATCAATACTTCCACATCATTGATGACGTCAAATTCCATGTTAGCTCTGAGGACCAATCGTATACCACCATGTGGCCCCTGGAGGAGAGAGAGAAAAGCTTGCGAGACACTGTTTTCGCGTGAATTTCCTTTGTTAATGAATTTCAGCCCTCCCCAGAACTTTTACACTGTATCGCATAATTGGCCCCTGTATGGTATTGGAATGAAAATCTTGTCGATCCACTGGTATTTTGGGATTGTGGGATTTATTGTACCTCTGTACCTTGGTTTTTTCATGCTTTTCTTTGTTAGAATTTTTTGGCCCTCCTCGATGATTTCAAACTATCAACGTGCTTCCCCCCCACAATCCTTAAGGATGGCCCATAAGGAACTGCGGGGGTCATGCGGGATGCTCGACTGCGGGATGTTCAATATCTTGTGTAGTGATGTCTTCCGGAGTCATCGCATTCATGTTTTATTGTATCGACTTTTCGAACCAACGTCTGTGGTTCATCATCAAGATCAGATGTGTGAAAAAGTCAGATAATTATGGGGCAATAAATAGAGGAAACGTTGGGTTGTTGTCGGCTCCTTATATTACCAACCCAACCTTTCCTCTATTTATTGCCCCATCATTATCTGAATTTTTCACACATTGGATCCTAATGATGAAACACAAAGGTTGGTTCGAAATGTTGATATAATAAAACATGAATGCGATGACTCCGGAAGACATCACTACACAAAATGCAGATCACAAAAGCCTCAAATATATAATGTTCAATATCCTCAACTTGCTATGCTCAGGGTCCTCAAATAAGCTCTTTTCCTTCACTTCAAGGAAACATGACTCCTGATCTTCCACATGTCATATCTTCTGATCTAGAGGTCCATTTTGGGACTTCTATATACCATTAGAAAGCTCGTTTCGGGAACTATGCAATGGAGAGCATCTAATAAAGCTATGATAGCTTATGTGGCTCAAGAAATGGCTTCAAATTCACCACTCTTATGCATCCTCAAAAACTGATCATTTGCAAAGTAGTGAGTGACAACATTGGCTCTACCTGGGGATAGTGCCTGCACACTGCAAACTACTCCTTTGGGCATGGAGTCAATTCTAATCAAAAGATAACTTTCATGAAAGTAGAAATTTTTACATAAAATGAGAATTCAAATAACAATTGCAATTTACAAAACAGATATTTACAATGAGTGTGAGATAGATACTTCTAATTTTGAAAATAAAATTTTAGGAACTAATCATTTACTAGAAGTTCCAATAATTCACCATCCAAGTTTTCAAGTAGATATGTGTTGTTCTCTCTCTCTTCTGCAATCCTGAAGGGGCCAAACCATAGTGGATCAATTTTTCCATGTTTTCCTTTTTCCTCCTGTTGGACATCCCACTTGAGAACTAAATCTCCTGGCTGAAGAGGTCTTTCCTTGGCCTTCTTTTCAAACAAATATTTCATCCTTTGTTGGTAATTGGATAGTTTGTCCTCCACATGTTATCTATTTTTCTGAAGCTCAACTAGCTGATTTATCCTCCTTGTCAAGGTGTTTGGTTATTCCTCGATTTCTTGTAGCAACCTTGCTACTGACATTGTTAGTTGGATCGAGAAGACATCAACCTTGCCATACACTAGCTCAAAAGGTGATTTACCAATGGACCTTTTAAGCGTTACTTGGTTGGCCCATAGACAAAAATTCAGTTGGGAGTCCGAGTTCCTTTGATTTTTAGTGATGGTCTTCTTCAACACCCTCACCACAACTTTGTTTGAGGACTCAACCAAGCCATTTCCTTGAGGGTAGTATGTAGTGGAGTGCCCAATGGTGATATTATATTTATGGCAGAAGCTAGTGAACTTGGCAGATTTGAAAACCTGAGCATTATCAATGATGATTTTGAAAGGACAACCAAAGTAGGATAATATGTTCTCCTCCATGAATTTTATCACCACTGAGTCTATAGCATTTCTAGCTGGGATGGCCTCTACCCACTTGGTGAAATAGTTAGTGGTTGTTAATATCCATTTGTGCTGGCCATTGGATGGTGGATTGATCTCCCCTATGAAGTCTAGTCCCCACTGTCTAAAAGGCTCCTCCACATTCACAGGAATCAGGGGGAGAGGACCAAACTTTTGTCTTTCAGCAAACACTTGGCATTTCTGGAATATCCTGACTCTGGAATGAACATCCCCAAACAACGTAGGCCAGTAGAATCCATCCTTGAGGATTTTGTGTTCTGTGGTCTTCCATCTGTAATGCCCTCCACAGAATCCTTCATGAAACTCCCCCAATCACTTTATGGGTCTCTCCTTCCACCAAACATAGCAACAATACCCCCACAGGGTCCTTCTAGTAGAGTATGCCATTGGATATGATATATTTATGCACTTTCAATATCAGGATTTGGTATTTAGATGTATCCAGCCCCGATGGAAACCTTATGAATAAGAGGTAACGAACGATGTTCTTATACCAAGGTGATCCCTCGTATTTGGCATAAATTTTCTGCTCAGATGTTTTAATACTGCTATGGTGATCCTATGGTTTGCCTTCCTTTCTGATTAGGTTTATCCCTAGTTCTTGGCAGTTTGATTCAGATAAAACCTTGGCCAACCCCTAGCCTTTAATGAACTTGGTTGGCTTTATTTCCAACTCATATTCTTGTATTTTCGCTATCCACCTACCCCTCTTTCCTTCATTGTCTCCTTGCACCAAGATGTCCTTGACTGTTGTCATTGGGACAAACACTATTGTTTTCTAATTGCAACACATACATGCAAAATTCCTTCAGAGCCTTTACCAATGAATAGGCTTGTTTCTCCAATATATTATATTTTAGCTCAGTGTCTCTTAGGACTTGTCTGAAGAAGGCGATGGGCTGCTCATAGCTCACTTTATTTTTCTGTAGCAGCACTGCGGCGATGGTATGGGGGAGGCGAAAAAAATATGTAGAAGGGCACTAAATAGTCGGGGCTGGCTAACACTGGGGCTTCAGCCAAAGTTTCTTTGATTCTACTAAAAGAATCATGGGGGAAATGGATCCATTTGATTTCATTTCCCTTTTTTACCATGTCTATAATACCCTTGACTATCTCTACATAGTTGAGTATAAACCGCCTTAAGAAATTTATTATCCCCAAGAAGGCTTGGACTTATTTCTTATTCTTGGGTAGAGGAATGTGGCTGATAGCTTCAAATTGTTTAGGATCGATATTCATGCCCTCCTCCACTACTATATATCCTAGCATCTTTCCCTCACTTAGGGCGAACCGAGATTTCTTAGTATTCAGCGAGAGGCTATATCTCCTGCACTTCTCAAAAGTGTGTTTTAAGTGGAGGATGTGTTCCTCTTCAGTCTTTGAAAAGAATGTGGTGTCATCCAAGTAGACCACCATGAATTTTTCTTGCTCCCCCACGAAAGCTATGCCCATGTCTCTTTGAAATGTGGCCCCTGAATTTATCAACCAAAAAGGCATGCGAGCATACATGAATGTTCCCCATGGGGTGGTGAAATTAATCTTTTCCTGATCCTCGGGATGAATTTCCACTTGATTGTATCCAGAGAACCCATTCATCATGGACATTTTGGCTGAACAAACCGTCTTCTACAATATATTATCCATCTTGGGCAGCATGTAGTTGTCGTTCAAATATGCCCCAGTTAGATTCCTAAAGTCTACACATAACCTTATCTCTTCATTCTTTTTCCGGACCGGGACCAAATTTGGTACCCACTTAGAGTATCTTAAAGTTACTATGATCTTTGCCTGGAGAAAATTCCTTACCTCCCTTTCAATAGAGGGGAGTAAGAGTGGATTTATCTGTCTAAGTTTCTACTTGCAGAGTTTCATTCTGCTTTTCAAGGGAATCTTATGTTGTATGATCTTAGTATCAAACATTTTTAAATCATCATAAGTCCAAGCAAAAACATCTTTGTAGGTTTTGAAAAGATATAAATACCTCTGTTTGTAATGCAAGGGGATTCCTTTTAACAACTTGATCATTTGGGGCTCCTTCTCTGATCCAGTGTTGCAATCTTGTACTTGATCGTCCATCTCAGGAGCCATTTGTTTTGCGGATATGTCGTCTTTATTAAAAGGCCTTTCTAGTGGGACTAGTCCGAGAGGGATAGTATTCCCTTTTAGTTTCAAATTTTTGTGTCCAGCCACTACGTCTTTCCACAAAGTGGCTTCTCGATTTGCTTGTTATTATTCTTCTTCCTCATCGATGGTGGAGGTAGAAAAATCCCCAATGACTTCTACGAATCGTTTCACTTGCTCGTCATCTTCGAACACCTTCTAGCGCTTGATGTTATCGGGTAGGGAAGGTCTGCACCTGACTTCCACCTCATATCTGAGGAGATAATTTTGAGGGGGCCTGAAAGTGCTTGCAGCTACAACAAGGGAGTCAACCATTCTGTTTCTTTGTCTGGGCATAAATTGGATATTAAAATCGAAGAAGAAGTTTTCAATTAAATCCCACAATTCATTGCGGTAGGTCCTGAGTCTGGGGTGTTTGGCTTCACATTGATTTCTGATTTATCATATGACTAGCTCAGAGTCTCCATAAACTGTTAAGCATTCAATATTCATATTTTTTGCAGTCTATAACCCAAGGAGTAGTGCTTCATATTCCGCCACGTTGTTAGTTACTTCAAACTCTAGCTTGAATGAGAGGGGTATCATGCGGCCCTCAGGAGATACCAACAATTTCCCTCTTTTGAATTAGCTCCCAAAACTAACAATTTGTGCCCTAGTTATAGAATCATAGGTCTATAGGTATCTTTTGGAGGACCCAAGAGGCTGAATATAAGTGTTGGAAGTGGTAGAAGGGGCAATGAGTTAGGAGGAGAACTAGGTAAGGAGAACCACAATTATTTAGAGCAGAATTAGGGTTGTTGTTGTGCCCTAACCAGATCTCAAAAGTTGTACAAGTGCTAAGGTAAGAGGAGCAGAAAAATAAGGTATGATTGTCTTTGGTTGTTGATGTGTTGTTAGTGGATGAGGTGTCCTAGTAGAGGACAAAAATTGAAGGTCATCTTAAGGCTGTAAGGAGGGCAACAAGTGGATGATCTTAGTAGCCTTAGATCAGTTACGAAGGACTTTGGTAGCTATAAAAAGGGTGAAGACTTGGATGTCTATGATTGTCAAAACAAAAATTATATGTTTGGATTATCCTAGAAATCTGCCCAAAACATCTCTGAAATATGCCCAAAAAATTCTTGAAATCTGCCAAAAACATCCTTGAAATCTGTTTGAAACACCCCTAAAATATATCTGGAACGTTTTGGGGATGGCCAACAAGTCCCTTAGTTGCTAAGGGTTTGGGGATGTTTTCTAGAGTTCCAAAAGTTCCTAGAACGCAGGATGTACACGCAGGGTACTTGGGTTTTTTTTTTCATAACTGTCCCCTTTCAACATAGGTTAAAAACCTTGGAGCCAACACCACCACTAGATATAACACAGGAGTCCAAGCTGGGATCCACCATTGCATCTAAGGTGCCAACATTAACTTCCCTCGATAGGTCAGGAAGTGCACTTTTCTGACAGAGCATATCGACCAAATGCAAACCTGTTAAACCTATATCTGCCTAAAACCAAGGCACCAAAATCCAAAAAAATATGGCACCAACAGAAGTAGGGTTCGCTGGCTCTGAGCAAGTGATTCACCATCGTTGAGCTAGGTTTCCATGGGCGCATGACCCAAACAAAGGCAAAAGGGAGCACCCAACAAACGAGTCGCACGAATGAGCACAAGTCACACATGTGGTCACAACTTAGCATTTTTGGCGCGAACCTGTGTGCCTGGGTGCCCACAAGTGACATGACCTGACCCGACCAGCCCGAACACGTTTCCATGGGCGCTCGACTTGAACGAAGGCACGTGGGAGCCCCCAACAAACGGGCAACACGAACGAGCACAAGGCGCATAGGCAGTGACAACTTAGCATTTTTGGAACGACCTCGTGCACCTGAGTGCCCATAAGTGACATGACTCGACTCATCCGAATGTGTTTCCATGGGCGCCCACACATGACCCGACTCGCCCGAACACGTTTCCATGGGAGCCCACACATGGCACGACTCGACCCACCCGAAAGATATTTGGGGTTTCCATGGGCACACGACCCCAACAAAGGCACGAGGGAGCACCCAACGAATAGGCCGCATGAACGTGCACAAGGCGCACTAGCAGTCACAACTTAGCATTTCTTGGATGACCCTATGTTCCAGGGTGCCCACACACGACATGACCCAACCCGCCCGAACGCGTTTTCATGGGCGCCAATCACCCAGAGGGATCAAATTCCATAACTTGCAAACCTTTTTTATCTGCAAAAAAAATATTTACACTTCAATTAAAGGGCGCTCCCAGAATGTCTTGGAATCTAGATGGTATCATTTGAGAGGTATTTATATATTAAATAACACAGTGGGGGATACATGGTCAGGGATGCTAGTCTCCTATACCAATAGGATTTCATTTTTCATGATTGACAGTGGAAGTGCCAAAAATGTTCATCTTTGGTGATACAAAGGTTCCATCTTTTGAGAGAGAAACAGACAGTTAAAAAATGTAAAGAGGGTATGCCTTGAAAGAATAATCAAAAGGAAAGAAAATGAATTGGTCATAAAAAATAACTGAAATGAACCACAAAGAAAGACTAGGAACGTGGCTAACCAAAATGCCACTGCTATCTTGATGGGTGACCCAACAGTGCAAGCTAGGCCATGCCATGTTTTAAATTGCTTGTTCTAGACTAGAGAATGAATACCTGTTCAAACAGCTCAAGCTTGGCAGATGATTAGCTGGATAGAGAAAGGGAGGAGCCCAATTGCTTAATCTGGGCCCTTGGAAGACATAAGGGTAGACCTAGATAGGAGGGCAGCAAAAAGAAAAAGAGGATTATCAGGGTTTGCAAGGCTAAGTGCACCCATCAAAAAGAAGAAAAAATGTTAGGTGTATTATGCAGGGTAGGCAGTTGAGGGTTGCAGAAATAAGGTCAAGCCACATGATATATGGTAGATCATATCTCATCTCACCAACAAGACAAAAACAGGAACAATGGTCTATATGGAAAAATATCAAAGCATGTCTAACTTCCCTCATTTCCCTTCAAAGGATTTCTTACTGACATCCCCTTGAGGACTTTAGGATCTGCCTAAACAGTCCTCCCTGTACTACTCCTTTGTCAAAACCATTGCAAGTTGTGGCCTTCTTCTTCAAAAGGAAGCCACATTTCTTGTGTAAAGTCATCACTTCACACTTCATCTGTCTTTGGTTTCCCACCTTCACCACACATACCCATATTAAGTCCTAACCCTATTATATAGCCCCCTAAGCACTCCCCACTCCTATTTCTTACAAAAAACTATAGAAAATTTCCAAAAAAATATCTTAAGTATCCCCCCCTTTAGCATTATAGCTAAATAACATGTCATGGGAGAAATTAGTCCATCTGGGACTATAGTCAACCCTTCCTAGTCCTTACCCCGGAATTAATCTAACCTCTGGTTAAATTAATAGCCTATTCCTAAACCACAGTTCACCTTAAACCCTTGCAAAATAATACCCCCCTCAAAGTTAAAACCCAAATGTTTTGGTAAAATGGTTAAAGGGCAGTTTCGCTATGTACTGCGGTACCCGCTCATACATAAAAGTCAAACCATAACCCACCCGATCCAAAGTTTGGGCCCACGCCATAAAATATTAATTAAACGTAGGGCGGGTCCCACTTCCCAAACTTGCGCGCCACACACCGGGTCCCCGCCAGCCGTTGATCTCCCGCCGGGCTTGATCTAACGGTGGGCGGGCGATATGGGCCACAGATATGCCGCCATTTAACGTCCGGGGGATGGGCGGTATTGTCGCCGTACCCCCGCCACGTGGCACCAGCCCGCGGTGTTTGGAGCCCTCTCCCCCGAAACCACCTTTCCCCAAAGGCGGTGCCGGGAAACCAAAAACCGCCTCTTTCATTCCACCGCGCCCGTTACGTCGGCACTTCGTCAGCGTGACGTCACGCCCGGGTCCTCGCCACTATTCCACGTCGCCGCCATTTTGTCCTGCCACCCCTGCACTCTGCCGCTTTGTCCCGCCAAGCTGGCATCCCAATCAGCATCCACGTCACCATCCGTCCCTGGGGCCCGCTGATGACGTCATGCTGACGTCATTGCGGGAAAGCGCCAAAAGCGCTAATGCGCCAAATTTATGGTTAAAAAGGCCAAAAATGATCGTTTCTTGTCATTTTCACAGATACAAACTTGGCCACGCTGTTCCGTTGATAACCGCCAACCACCTCCGGATTTTGGATTTCGCCTGCTGCGGACGCTGCCTCCCATCAATTCAACAGTCTCCTCCGTCTTCTCATCAATTCGACGACCTTCGGCATTGGCTAAACCAGGTATTTGCCAAAACCAACCCGTTTGCCCGTGTTCTTACCATTTCTCTGCAAATTTCTCCACTAAATTACCTAAGAACTCCTAAATTAATGGTGTTGACCAGTTAATGTTAGCCTAAAAGATTCTAAAGCACCCCCTGTTCAAAATAACCAGGCACCATACATAATTGCACCGGTGCACAGTCGCTTTCGGGCTTAAAATTCGACTCACTCTCCCACCTGCCCAACATTGTTCCCTTTTGCCGAATTTTTGATTTAAAGACCCCATTATACCAACTTGTAATCCTTCTCTCCTCTGCAATTGCCCTCACTGTCCATAAATCCTGAGAATTCACCAGAAGAAGCCAGAATTTAGTCAACTCCTTCAAGTTGCTCCTTCCAAAAGGCAACTGTGGCCCCAGCTGCATTCATTCTGCCACCTCACTTCTAAAGCCTCATAAGCTATCATATTTAGATTGTTACACTAAGAAGCTACACTCTATAATCAAGACCTGGAAGTTTTACAAATGGCTACACCATCAGCTCTCAGTGTCACTCCTATGAATCCACCAAACAAGGAGCTTGAAGCCATGCCTCTTGCTGACAGAGATTACCTCATCCAAGACCTTGTGGGTGACAGGAACCATCTGCAGACCTTCCGCCAATTAAGAGATAGCTATTTGAGCAACAATGACACCTATGGGATATGGAAGTCCAATCTGCCCTACTATTTCCTCCCATCTGTTAATATTTTTCCAGAATTCATCCGCTTATGTGCTGAGAATTATGATCCAACTCAGAGAACTGTCAAGTCTACATCTAGGAGCATACTTTTCCACATCAATCTTGACTCCATCAACCAAATGCTCAATTTCAAGCAGACTCAGCTGCTGTTTCCCTTCTCCATGAACTATTTGCTGGATGCAGGCGCCAAACTTTCCACTGCTGACATTGAGAAGGTCACCAAGACATTCATGAGGGCAGACCGCCAGCCTACAGGGCCACCTCCTTTCTTGTATGTCCATTTCACTGATGTAGGCAAGCTCCTAGTTGATATGATCTCCTATGTGCTGGGCTACAAAACTAGTGAGCACATTGATGAGACAGTGCTGGTATTATTAGCTGCTTATAGCCCAGGCCAGCCTCATGCTTACAAATATAACTTTGCCAAGTTTATAGCCAACAAAATACATGACCAGCTCTTGAAAGTTGATAGGGAGGGTGTGTTCAAATATTCATAATATATCTACCACTTATTCATGTATTATCAGTCAGAAGTCTTTCAATGCCCCATTAAGAAATTGGATTCCAGGGGAGAGAGGAGGTCTGTTATCTTCTGGTCATCAGTTTTCCACCAAGTTCAAGATTCACCATACTCTTACTGTGAGTTTACTGACCAATTTGTTTACCCAGTCTCTTGCCTTTTGATGGAATCCCCTCCTCCCAGACTATCATTTGAGATCCAGAAAACTTTGTAGCTGTCCAAGAACTATAAAATAGGTGACTGGTACCTATATCAAAACCACATAGTCATCAGAATCTATGGCTGTGAACTCTATCCATATAGGCTCCCAAGATATGTACCGATGAGATTGTTCGCCTTGGAATACTATAGGCAACTCATTAGCTCTGACCTCACCCACTTTCATAGTGCCAAGAAGAAATCCCACCTCAAATTCAAAGACCATATGGGCCCCTTTATCATGAATAAGAAAGAAGGTTGGCAAGAGGCTGATCAAATTCTCAGAGATAAATACAAACTAAAGAGAAGCTTCTGGTGGGTCCCTTATGACCCCGAAGGCTTCATCAGTGCTAGAAGAGTCAAATACAGGCTACTAGGGTATGATCACTGTAAATATCCACACATTGAGCAGTATGCCAACCAAGATGAATGGTTGCAAGGCACATTAACTGAGGAACTAACTCAAGAAGAAATAATGGAAAGAAATGTCAAGGATTTAGAAAAAACTCTTGACTTAGATTCTGTGCAGCAGGTAACTTTCAAACAGCCACATCCAATTGGAGAAGGTACATCCACTGCTGCAACCAAACCAGCCACCCAGGGACCATCTACATCAGCAACAGCTACAGAAAAGGGCAAGGGAATAATGGGTGTAGAAAAAGAAGTAGTCACAGAAAAGCCTGCCTCCTCAATTGGGTAGCAGCAAGAATAGACTCCTCCACCACAAACAGGGAAAGAGGCACCAGTAGTGCCTGGCTTACAGATCCCTGCACATGAGGAAAGAGGCAAGAAATGGGACTAAGAGGAGTCCACACCTACTAGTGGATCCACTTAGCAACCCGAAGCAAAAAGGCAAAGGGTTGATTCTCCGGTCATAGAAGAAATCAGTGAAGATATCCTCGAGAGCCCAAGGAAAGAAAGAGAGGATACCCAGCAGACAACCACAAGCTCTTTTCAACAAGAGCAAGAAAGACAACATGGTATGGAGGTATCGCCCTCCACACAGCAGAGCAAGAAGCCATCTAGTACCAAGGCCACCTTCAAAGAAATTAAGGCACAAAATGAGCTGCTAAGAGTGCAGTTATATAAACAATTTCTCAAGGCAACACCGGCTAAACAAGAAAGGCTAATGGAAACATATGATATTCAAGAGGAAAAGATAATCCTCAGCCATTTTAAGCCCAAAATACACAGCCTCACTCAGCTGCAGATTTTGTTAAAACAAAGTTAGAAGTCATGGCAAAAGACATCCACCCCATGGATCAGATAGAACTGCATAAGAAAACAGGGGAAATGGTCTATGCCACATTGGTAGACAGGGCCACAATGGCCCATGAATTAAAAGAATCTCTAAAGAACACCAATACTCAGCTGGACTTAGAGAGAATGTCCTCCACGGCCAAAGACAACAGAATCAAAACACTGGAGGACATTATTGTGGACTTAGGACATGATCCTAAGGATCCTAAGGGTGTGAGGGCCCTTATGAAGAAGAAGGATGATGACATCGTTGCATTAAAGAAGAGACTAAAATTGCTTCCTACTGAGCACCCTCAAACAGGAGAATTGCAAAAAGAAAAGGAAGTTGAGGATCAATTGGATCTGATGATGCAGCTGAACCAAAGAGTGATTGACTAGGAAGGGGAGCTAGAAAAAGCACTCCAAGACAAACAAGGAGAATCAACCTCCCAGCCTCCTCAAATTGCCCCAGCTACTGCAACAACTACAGAGGCAGCAACGACCCCTGCAACGACTACAACAACAGATGCGGCAGCAGCAACAACAACATCTCCTGAGGCTAACATAAGCTTGGATGATTTGACCAAAGCTGTCAAAGAACTGGAACTGCAGGCTACAGAAATCAAACAAGCCAAAGAGAAATTGGCAGAGCTGGAAACTAAGTATGATAAATCTAAAATGATAGTAGCAGAGCAGACCAGAGAGATCAAGGCCCTAAAGGACAAAATAAAGGCCTTAGAGAAGGAACTAAAATTAGAAAATACTCTGGCAGAAATAAAAAAGATTTTGTGGGCCCGGATTGGCCACTCCATTACCAGACCGTGGAAGTCAATCAAAACAGTGCATGAGCAGATGGAATTAATAGGCCAAGCACAAGCTGAAAGCCAGAAGGCTAGAGCAGCACTAGGTAATAAGCCTGAGCAAGTCAACAGGATGATACATTTTCTCAATAATCACACCAGGGAGGAGTTGGCAGCCCTAAACATCAACAACAGAACATATGTTGTTCTAACAGTTAAAAAAGTGCTGACCCTTAGGAATTTTGTGCAGACTGTGGAAAGAAAATGTCAGGAAATGCAGGCTGAGGTGGATGACTACAAGCTTAGAATGGGAGCATTGCAAAATAAAGGATTTCCCAACCTATTGACTGGCACAGGAAGACTGCTCACCCGTGAGCAATATGCTACTAGGATGACAAATTTTATTGAAAATCAGATCACAGCATCCACCAGCACCTTTGAGGAAACAGGACCTCCATCAGGGCAGAGCCTTTATGACAAACTTGAAAATCTTTTCTACATTGAGCATGAGATTAACCACTTATTTGAGGTCCCACCAAATTTTTACAGGTATACAGAGGCAGAGGAAACCTTGATAAAAATGCAAAGACACCAACTGCCCAAGGAAGATTGGTGGCAAGCAATGCTGCAAATTCTGCCTCAATAATCTCAGTTTAATCTGTCCTAATCAACTTCAGGTCAGCTAAAGTTAAAAAAGCAGTATCAGGACAGCAGGCAAGGTGGGTAAAATGAGTGACTCAACATGACATTTGTGACAGCAAGCCAAGGCAAAGGAAACGTGCAAGTTTGGGAAACACGGCTCCAGCCGACTCAAGGAGTCACAAAGTCAAACTTTCTGACAAATTTTTGACAGCTAATGCACTAAGCAGTTATTTCAGCATTTACTCTCTCAGCTGTAATTCTTCAGGAGTTGGCACAGTATTTATGAGCCATTAATTCAGCAGCTAGATATTTTTGTATCTAAATTTTGTATATATACTTCCCCTCACAACGTATTTGGGGTTGGTGATTTTCTCTCTGAGACAATATATTGTATATTTTCAGATGATCTAATACAAAGGCTGGCAAAGTTCACTGTCTCTTGACTGTCTGATGTCTCAATGATGCTCTGCGTGCTGTTACAGAATTCCTGTGGTGTCTAATGGAACAATAAGTCATCCTCAACTATGTTTTGTTTTTTCATGTTTGGTTAGCTCATATATGTGTTTCACTAACTTGGCAATAGAGAAAAAGAATAGCACAGGAATTGTTTGTCTGCACCCTATGCTCAGTCTCTGTTGTTTAAACATGTTTTCTTCAGAATTAATCATAAACATGAATTCTTAACTGCTCATGTTTGTATTTTTTCTATCCATATGAATGTTATTAAGGAATTCTTGAATGCTCCTAAGTAATGTTCCCACTATTCCCATATCAGCTAACTGAAAGATCCTTGATTGCCTTTCACGCCCTGATTTCATCCCATCAAACTACAGATTTAAAAATTGTTCCATAGACACTTATCTGGCTCTGTAACATAACTCTTTCCCTCAAAGGACGCTCCCAGCAATTAAACATCATGGACTCCATGCCCAATGGCCTAGATTATCCTGCAAAAACATACCTGTTCTGACTGAAATCATCATCCCAACAAATCCAAAGCAAAACCCTGTGCACCATAACTAGCCTAAAATCTCATCAAAACAAAGTTAAATCATAAAGAGAGAGCCCTCTCTGGTTACAGGTAGGCTAGGACCTGTGGCCAAAAGATTGGTTAGTGGTTACCTCGGCCATATTCCCTTAGGGGTCAAAGGGAACAACCTGAGTGATAACATAATTGGCGACTCCACTGGGGACAGAACGAATTTCTCAACTGCTGTCTGTTTTAGATAGTTGTTCCAGAATTTGAGCAGTCCCTTGATACTTCTGAAAATATTCTCAAAAATACCAAAAAAAAATTTGGAAGCTGGCTCCTAAAAAGAGAACCAGGCATACCAGGTCAAATCCTGACCCAAATCCTCCACCTATTTTCGATAATCCTAATTTGATTCCCAAGGTCCTTAGGAACCAAAAGGAACCAGAAGAATTTGCTGATTCCAGCCCTGAGGCAGTTCATCAAAGTTATATCCCAACCCCTGCTAAACCATCAGTTCATCCTCTCATAACCCAGTCTTCCCCCTCTTCCTCATCCACTTTCCAAAACATACTATTCACACCTCCATCCAATACACAAACCGCTATTGTTGTCCCTGTTGTTCTAGTTGTTTCCCTTCTACCTGTTGTCCCATTGATCCCTGTAAACATGGCAAATCGTTATGCCCCCCTTCAGCTACCTGGTAATCCTGGGGCTATGCCTCAGGACTACCAAAGTAAGATCACTTATTTTGATGGAACCAGTGCATATATTTCCTTACAACATACCAAGAAAATGCAAGATTACTTTGAAAACTATGAAATAGACGATGATGATGTGAGAATGAAAATTTTTGTCCAAAGCTTAACATGTGAAGTAAGAACTTGGTTCAGAGCACTTGCTGCAAATTCCATACCCAACTCGGCTACTCTTTATCAATCCTTCCTGAACATATGGGAAAATAAAAAGGACCCTCTACATATTTTATCTGAGTATGACACTATAAGGAGAGGCCCACAAGAGACTGCCCTAGATTATTGTGCCAGATTTAACAATGTTTATGATGCCATTCCTCAAAATCTTAGGCCTCCACTTGATTTAGAATTAATCAAATTCCCAGATGGGTTTGATGCTGATATGGCATATCAACTAAGGGAAAGAGCCCCTGCGACCCTGGCAGACATGCAAAACATAGCTGTAAGTGTAGAGGCTAATCTGATTGCCAAAAGAAATAGGGCAAGAACTGAAAGGAGAACCACTTTTAAGGAAGAACCCTCAGCATTTGAGCAAAAGCTAGATGCAATCATCAAAGGCATGGACAGACTTGGGGACAGGGTTGAAACCATAGAAAGAAAATCATCATGGGAAGGACAACCAAGTACTGCTAGAAACCCTAATTTTAGGAAGAATCAAAATCCAAATGTTGGAAGGACTGATCCTGACCAACATATTAGACCTCCGTTTCAAGAAAATTATGCTGAGGCTTCAACATCTAGCGAACCAACCGAGGATCCTCACATCAACCTAATGGGTCTAGACAGTGAACATCAGGTCTTTTTAACACAAGAAGATCAAGAGGTTTATAATTGCAATCAATTTCAAACCAAGTCAGGAGAATCATTTGATTTTAGGGAAGGTTATGATGCAGCAGTATATGAGGTGCATAAACAGTATAAACTAAGGAGTAGAACTATAGATGTACCTGAACCTCTTAAACCAAAGGACAGTAATCAGCCAAAAAAGACTAAGGATAAAACTGTTCTCCCAGAATCTGCTGATAAAACAAAACCCCATCCCGCACAAGTCACCGTGGAGGATATATCAGACCAACAGCCCTCTGAAAACCACTCAGCCCCATCCCATCCTTCAAAAGCAAGTTCAAACACCATCCCTGAAAATAAATTTGGTACCAATTTCACTCAAAATCATACCAATCATGAAGAAAGGATTACTGAAAACCCAGCTGAAAAGGAAAAATCTGTTGCACTCAATGCCAAGACTCAAATGGAAAAGCCCTTTAACTTAGAAACAGAAATAAGCAAGCTAAAGATAGCTGTCCCTCTCTCTGAATTGGCCAAGCATCAAGTCTACAGACAGCAGATTAATAGGTCACTCCAAATATCAGACAATAAGGATGCTGTGAATGTTCTTGATGATCAACCTGAGTTACTATTTGGTCCTGAGGTGAACGGAAAAATAGCAAATGGAGGGGTCCCACCCTTCTATGTCAGTTTAAACATCCATGACAAGGTTTTACACAATGCAATGTTTGATTCCAGGGCCTCACACAATTTAATGCCCAAGTCTGTAATGGAAAAACTATACCTAGACATCACAAGACCTTATAAATATCTATTCTCATTTGATTCAAGTCAAGTTAGGTGTCTAGGCCTAATTAAAGATTTGTGTGTCTCCCTGGTCCAATACCCAACCAAAACAATTTTGATGGATGTAGTGGTAGCTGACATACCTCCTAAGTATGGTATGCTCTTATCCAGATCTTGGGGGGCCAAACTCCAAGGATCTTTGCAATTAGACATGTCCTACGCCACCATTTCAGTCTTTGGACAGCCAAACAGATTGTACCGTGAAACACTAATGAAATATGTGGTGAGCAGTCAATAAAAGCCCCAAAACTTCCCAATCTATTCAATACACTCTGACATGGATTCATTTATTCTCTATAATGCTGACATGTGCAGCAAAGCTTATTCTAAAGTATTAGTGGCAACACAGACAGAGGGATTGAATGAACAAATTGCCTCTCTAGACCAAAAGACTTTTGATACAGTTGATATAACAAAGGAGCATGATGTATCAAGTGAATTGCAAAAAAGCAATCTGCCCATGATCCAACTTTCTAAAAATGTCAATCCAAATCTTGATCATGAAACCTTATGGTACTTAGAATTTGATGGCTCTGTAAACAAGTTAGGAGCTGGAGCAGGAGTCTGGATCCACAATATGTAGAATGACCGAGCTGAAGGTCATGCATATAGGTTAAAATTTCGATGCACAAACAATATGGCTGAGTATGAGGCCCTTTCGTTAGGTCTCAAACTCATAAAAAATATAGGTGCAACCAAAATTTCAGTCTTAGGAGATTCAGATTTGATCATACAACAGATGAAAGGAAAATTTATCACAAATGATCTAAGGTTAAGAGCTTATAAAGGAGCAACCATCCAAGTACTTGATACCTTCTCAGAATCTCAGTTAACTAAAATTTCTAGAGAGCTCAATTTAAATGCTCATAGCTTGGCAACGTTTGCCAGCACTTGCAAGCTACCTTTCAAAACCAATCACACTTTCACTGCTGAAATCAAACATAGACCTGCAGTCCCAGGCAACATCAAGAACTGGCAAGTCTTTGAGAGTGACACACAAATAAACAACTTCCTCACTCTAAAAGAAGTATTTTCAAGCATCAATATTGATACTAGCACTATGGATGACCAACCACAGGCTCACACAGCCAAGCAAAATATATCAGCTCAAACAACAAATTTGGTTTTGAATCCTACCACCTTTAACAACGAAAATATACAAGAATTGAAGCAAATAGATGTAGATGAAATAGCTGAAACAGAAGCTGAGGTAATTGAGTTAAAGGATAATTTTTTGCCCACAGGTTTAACCCCTTTGGAGGATCTGTTTGATTCAAATGATATCTCAAGAAAACCAAAAATGCAACCACTGAATGCAGAAATTGAAGATTGTAACATTGGAACTACAGAAAACCCCAAAATGATAAAATTATCTAAGGCATTACCAGCTGATCAAAGGTCAAAATACATTGAATTGTTTAGAGAGTTCCAAGATATTTTTGCCTGGAGTTATGAGGACCTAAAGTCATATGACACTTCAGTCATTCAGCACACCATACCTTTAAAGGAAAACCAAAAACCTTTCAAACAAAAGCTTAGGAGAGTGAACCCAGTGCTCCTTCCCCTCATTGAAAAAGAAGTGAAACGTATGTATGAAGCAGGAATCATTGCTCCAATCAGGTTCTCAGAATGGATTTCAAACCTAGTGCCTACTAGGAAAAAGACAGGAGAGATTAGACTCTGTGTTGACCTAAGGAATTTGAACAAAGTCTCTCTCAAAGACCATTACCCCTTACCAAAAATGGATCATATCTTGCAAAGGGTAGTGGGAGCCTCTAGGATCTCATTATTAGATGGATTCTCTGGATTCAATCAGATTTTAGTACACCCTGATGATCAAGACAAAACTGCATTTACAACCCCTTGGGGGACTTTCAAATATGTCAAAATGCCTTTTGGACTTAAGAATGTAGGGGCCACATTCCAAAGAGCAATGGATATAGCCTTTGCCAAAGAAATCCATGACTTTCTGGTGATCTACTTGGATGATCTTACTGCCTTTTCTAAATCAGACCAAGAACACTTAGAGCACCTGAGGCAGGTTTTCTTAATTTGTAGAAAATATGGCATATCTTTGAATCCAAAGAAATCATTGTTTGGCCTAGAGGAAGGTAAACTTTTAGGGCACATAATCTCAAGAGATGGTATTAGGATTGATCCGGACAGAATTCAAGCTATCCTTCAGGTTCCCCATCCAAGAAATATCAAAGAACTACAAGGTTTTTTAGGTAAGATTAATTTCTTGAGAAGATTCATCCCTAATCTGGCCGAGCTAATAAGACTGTTAAATAATATGTTGAAGAAGGATTCCAAGGTCAAATGGACCATGGAAGCCAGGCAAGCCTTTGAGGATATCAAAAGAGCATTGACAAACACACCAGTCCTAACAAGTCCTAGGTTTGATAGAGACTTCATCATTTTCTCCTTTGCATCTGAGCATACAATTGCTGCAGTCCTATTACAGAAAGATGACCAGGGCTGTGAAAAACCCATTGCATTCTTTAGCAGAGCCCTTAGAGATGCTCCTTTGAAATATCAGATTATGGAAAAGCAAGCCTATGCACTGGTAAAAGCCATCAAAGACTTTAGAATCTATATTCTGTACTCACACATAATTGCCTATGTCCCTAATGCAGTGGTTAAGGACATCTTGACCCAAGAAGGAATTGAAGGCAAAAGGGGAAAATGGATTGCCAACATCTTAGAATATGACATTGAAATCAAGCCTACCAAACATATAAATGGACAAGGTCTAGCCAAGCTGATGACTGAAACTAATTTCCAAGCCCTTTACATTAATGAACTGGACGACGAACATGAGATGGTGACTCCACAGATTAACCAAGCCTTTATGCAATCTCCCTGGTATGCTGATATATGTTTCGTATTATTAAACCTGGAAGCTCCTCCAGGGTTGTCCAGATCTAAGAAAAGGTTCTTAAAAATGAAAGCATCAAAATTTTGCATCATAGATAACGTTTTGTTTTGGAGAAATCATGAGGGAATCTTACTCAAATGCTTAACATATGATGAAACTGACAATGTCCTCAAGGAATTTCATACAGGTGACTATGGAGGACACCTATACTGGAAATCTACAGCTGATAAAATCTTGAGGGCAGGGTTTTACTGGCCTTCCCTATTTACTGATGTGAGAAAATTTGTAGTCTCTTGTCAGAAATGCCAAATTTTTGAGGGCAAAAGAAAACTATTGCCTTTACCACTCAAGCCTATCTCAACTGAGAGACCATTCCAGCAATGCGGTTTAGACTTCATTGGTGAAATCCACCCTTCATCCTCTGGTCAGCACAGGTGGATTCTGACTGCTACAGACTATTTTACCAAATGGATAGAAGCCATCCCTTGCAGGCAAGCCAATGACTCCATTATTATGCAATTTCTGGAAACCAACATATTGTCCAGGTTTGGCTGTCCAGATAAAATTATCACAAACAATGATGCTGCTTTCAAGTCCAAAAATATGATCAACTTTTTCCATAAATATTATATCACCTTGGGACATTCCACTACTTACTATCCACAGGGTAATGGCCTAGCTGAGTCCTCCAATAAAAGCCTCATCAACATCATCAAGAAAGTTTTGGAGGAAAACAAAAAGAATTGGCATAAAAAGCTGGTAAATGCACTTTGGGCAGACATGCTAACCACCAAGAGATCCATTAATACAAGCCCATATGAACTAGTTTATGGGATGGAAGCAAGATTTCCTTCATCCTTAGGGGTTCCTGTAATGAATTTACTGCAGGAGACACAAGCTGAACCAAATCACATTCAAATAAGGATCAACTAGACAATTCACCTACAACAAACAAGAGAGGAAGTCTATCACAGAACCCAAGTTCTGCAGGACAAGCTCAAGAAAATATTTGACAAAAGAACCAAAGCTAAAGACTTCTTCATAGGAAGCAAAGTGCTGAGATGGGATTCCAGGAGGGAGGACAAAGGAAAACATGGTAAATTTGATTCCTTGTGGAAGGGACCATATGTCATTTATGTTGTACAAGGTAATAACACCTATTTTCTAAAGAGTTTGGATGGCTTAAACACTGAAGAAGGCCCAGTCAATGGGAGGATGCTCAAGCATTATTTTGACCACCATTGAGCAAACACTACAAAACCACACATTGTACATAAATATTTATATTTTCAGTATGTTTATTTACAACAGAGAGATAAAGGTCCAAATGAACTTGATTTTGAGAAGGACCAAGGTGCTGCACCATTTTGGATACATATTTTGATCCCATCACTGAAAAACAAGAGAAAGTTCTTAGGAACTACCAAGGTGATGAGGAACACTAAGAGAAACAAGAAAAAACAGGGCTGTAATTTCACAGCAAATCAGCTGCCAGGACATCTTATACAAGTTTCTGAAGACTCAGATGAGTGATTTCTAAACAAAAGAGGAGAAGAATTCAGGCTGCAGCAAGATTGAAAAAATAAGGCAGTCTGACCTGCTGTTCTTGACTTTTCATCTGGAAAAGTCATCCCCAAGTGGAGCCACTGTTAGTCTCCTATACCAATAGGATTTCATTTTTCATGATTGACAGTGGAAGTGCCAAAAATGTTCATCTTTGGTGATACAAAGGTTCCATCTTTTGAGAGAGAAACAGACAGTTAAAAAATGTAAAGAGGGTATGCCTTAAAAGAATAATCAAAAGGCAAGAAAATGAATTGGTCATAAAAAATAATTGAAATGAACCCCAAAGAAAGACCAGGAAAGTGGCTAACCAAAATGCCACTGCTATCTTGATGGGTGACCCAACAGTGCAAGCTGGGCCATGCCATGTTTTAAATTGCCTGTTCTAGACTAGAGAATGAATACCTGTTCAAACAGCTCAAGCTTGGCAGATGATTAGCTGGATAGAGAAAGGGAGGAGCCCAATTACTTAATCTGGGCCCTTGGAAGACATAAGGGTAGACCTAGATAGGAGGGCAGCAAAAAGAAAGAGAGGATTATCAGGGTTGCAAGGCTAAGTGCACCCATCAAAAAGAAGAAAAATTCTTAGGTGTATTATGCAGGGTAGGCAGTTGAGGGTTGCAGAAATAAGGTCAAGCCACATGATATATGGTAGATCATATCTCATCTCACAAACAAGACAAAAATAGGAACAATGGTCTATATGGAAAAATATCAAAGCATGTCTAACTTCCCTCATTTCCCTTCAAAGGATTTCCTACTGACATCCCCTTGAGGACTTTAGGATCTGCCTAAACAGTCCTCCCTGTACTACTCCTTTGTCAAAACCATTGCAAGTTGTGGCCTTCTTCTTCAAAAGGAAGCCACATTTCTTGTGTAAAGTCATCACTTCACACTTCATCTGTCTTTGGTTTCCCACCTTCACCACACATACCCATATTAACTCCTAACCCTATTATATAGCCCCCTAAGCACTCCCCACCCCTATTTCTTACAAAAAACTATAGAAAATTTCCAAAAAAATATATTAAATATCCCCCCCCTTTAGCATTATAGCTAAATAACATGTCATGGGAGACATTAGTCCATCTGGGACTATAGTCAACCCTTCCTAGTCCTTACCCCGGAATTAATCTAACCTCTGGTTAAATTAATAGCCTATTCCTAAACCACAGTTCACCTTAAACCCTTGCAAAATAATACCCCCCTCAAAGTTAAAACCCAAATGTTTTGGTAAAATGGTTAAAGGGCAGTTTCATTATGTATTGCGGCACCCGCGCATACATAAAAGTCAAACCATAACCCACCCGATCCAAAGTTTGGGCCCGCGCCGTAAAATATTAATTAAACGTAGGGCAGGTCCCGCTTCCCAAACTTGTGCGACACACACCGGGTCCCCGCCAGTCGTTGACCTCCCACCGAGCTTGATCTAATGGTGGGCGGGCGATATGGGCCACGGATATGCCGCCATTTAACGTCCGGGGGATGGGCGGTATTGCCGCCGTACCCCCGCCACATGGCGGCAGCCCGCGGTGTTCGGAGCCCTCTCCCCCGAAACCACCTTTCCACAAAGGCGGTGCGGCGAAACCAGAAACCGCCTCCTACATTCCACCGCGCCCATTACGTCGGCACTTCGTTAGCATGACGTCATGCCCGGGTCCCCGTCACTATTCCACGTCGCCGCCATTCTATCCTGCCACCCCTGCATTCCGTCGCCGTGTCCCGCCAGGCTAGCATCCCAGTCAACATCCACGTCACCATCCGTACTCGGGGCCCGCTGATGACGTCATGCTGACGTCATCGCGGGAAAGCGCTAATGCGCCAAATTTATGGTTAAAAAGGCCAAAAATGACCGTTTCTTGTCATTTTCACGGATACAAACTTGGCCGCGCTGTTCTGCTGATAACCGCCAACCACCTCCGGATTTCGAATTTCGCCTGCTGCGGACGCTGCCTCCCATCAATTCAACAGTCTCCTTCGTCTTCTCATCAATTCGATGACCTTCGGCATTGGCTAAACCAGGTATTTGCCAAAACCAACCCGTTTGCTCGTGTTCTTACCATTTCTCTGCAAATTTCTCCACTAAATTGCCTAAGAACTCCTAAATTAATGGTGTTAACCAATTAATGTTAGCCTAAAATATTCTAAAGCACCCCCTGTTAAAAATAACCAAGCACCATACATAATTGCACTAGTGCATAGTCCCTTTCGGGCTTAAAATTCAACTCACTCTCCCACCTTCCCGACATTGTTCCCTTTTGCCGAATTTTTGATTTAAAGACCCCATTATACCAACTTGTAATCCTTCTCTCCTCTGCAATTGCCCTCACTGTCCATAAATCCTGAGAATTCACCAGAAGAAGCCAGAATTTAGTCAACTCCTTCAAGTTGCTCCTTCGAAAAGGAAATTGTGGCCCCAACTGCATTCATTCTGCCTCCTCAATTCTAAAGCCTCATAAGCTATCATATTTAGATTGTTACACTAAGAAGCTACACTCTATAATCAAGACCTCGAAGTGTTACAAATTGCTACACCATCAGCTCTCAGTGTCACTCCTATGAATCCACCAAACAAGGAGCTTGAAGCCATGCCTCTTGCTGACAGAGATTACCTCATCCAAGACCTTTTGGGTGACAGGAACCATCTGCAAACCTTCTGCCAATTGAGAGACAACTATTTGAGCAACGATGACACCTATGGGATATGGGAGTCCGATCTGCCTTACTATTTCCTCTCATCTGTTAATATTTTTCCAGAAGTCATCTGCTTATGTGTTTAGAATTATGATCCAACTCAGAGAACTGTCAAGTCTCCATCTGGGAGCATACTTTTCCACATCAATCTTGACTCCATCAACCAAATGCTCAATTTCAAGCAGACTCAGCTGTTGTTTCCCTTCTCCATGAACTATTTGCTGGATGTAGGCACCAAACTTTCCACTGTTGACATTGAGAAGGTCACCAAGACATTCATGAGGGCAGACCGCCAGCCTACAGGGCCACCTCCTTTCTTGTATGTCCATTTCACTGATGTAGGCAAGCTCCTAGTTGATATGATCTCCTATGTGCTGGGCTACAAAACCAGTGAGCACATTGATGAGACAGTGCTGGTATTATTAGCTGCTTATAGCCCAGGCCAGCCTCCTGCTTACAAATATAACTTTTCCAAGTTTATAGCCAACAAGATACATGACCAGCTCTTGAAAGTTGATAGGGAGGGTGTGTTCAAATATTCATCATATATCTACCATTTATTCATGTATTATCAGTCAGAAGTCTTTCAATGACCCATTAAGAAATTGGATTCCAGGGGAGAGAGGAGGTCTGTTATCAGTTTTCCACCAAGTTCAAGATTCACCATACTCTTACTGTGAGTATATTGACCAATTTGTTTACCCAGTCTCTTGCCTTTTGATGAGATCCCCTCCTCCCAGACTATCATTTGAGATCCAGAAAACTTTGCAGTTGTCCAAGAACTATAAAATAGGTGACTGGTACCTATATCAAAACCACACAGTCATCAGAATCTATGGCTGTGAGCTCTGTCCATATAGGCTCCCAAGATATGTATCGATGAGATTTTTCACCTTGGAATACTATAGGCAACTCGTTAGCTCTGACCTCACCCACTTTCATAGTGCCAAGAAGAAAGCCCACCTCAAATTCAAAGACCATATGGGCCCCTTTATCATGAATAAGAAAGAAGGTTGGCAAGAGGCTAATCAAATTCTACAAACTAAAGAGAAGCTTCTGGTGGGTCCCTTATGACCCCGAAGGCTTCATCAGTGCTAGAAGAGTCAAATACAGGCTGCTAGGGTATGATCACTATAAATATGCACACATTGAGCAGTATGCCAACCAAGATGAATGGTTGCAAGGCACATTAACTGAGGAACTAACTCAAGAAGAAATAATGGAAAGAAATGTCAAGGATTTAGAAAAAACTCTTGACTTAGATTCTGTGCAGCAGGTAACTTTCAAACAACCACATCCAATTGGAGAAGGTACATCCATTGCTGCAACCAAACCAGCCACCTAGGGACCATATACATTAGCAACAGCTACAAAAAAGGGCAGGGGAATAATGGGTGTAGAAAAAGAAGTAGTCACAGAAAAGCCTGCCTCCTCAATTGGGCAGCAGCAAGAACAGACTCCTCCACCACAAACAGAGACAGAGGCACCAGTAGTGCCTGCTTTACAGACCCCTGCACATGACGAAAGAGGCAAGAAACGGGACCGAGAGGAGTCCACACCTGCTAGTGGATCCACTCAGCAACCCAAAGAAAAAAGGCAAAGGGTTGATTCTCTGGTCATAGAAGAAATCAATGAAGAGATCCTCGAGAGCCCAAGGAAAGAAAGAGAGGATAGCCAGCAGACAGCCACAAGCTCTTTTCAACAAGAGCAGGAAAGACAACATGGCATGGAGGTATCCTCCTCCACACAGCAGAGCAAGAAGCCATCCAGTACCAAGGCTACCTTCAAAGAAATTAAGGCACAAAATGAGCTGCTAAGAGTGCAGTTATATAAAAAATTTCTCAAGGCAACACCGGCTAAACAAGAAAGGCTAATGGCAGCATATGATATTCAAGAGGAAAAAATAATCCTCAGCCATTTTAAGCCCAAAATACCGCAACCTCACTCAGCTGCAGATTTTGTTAAAACAAAGTTAGAAGTCATGGCAAAAGACATCCACCCCATGGATCAGATAGAACTGCATAAGGAAACAGGGGAAATGGTATATGCCACATTGGTAGACAGGGCCACAATGGCCCATGAATTAAAAGAATCTCTAAATAACACCAATACTCAGCTGGACTTAGAGAGAATGTCCTCCACGACCAAAGACAACAGAATCAAAACACTGGAGGACATTATTGTGGACTTAGGACATGATCCTAAGGATCCTAAGGGTGTGAGGGCCCTTATGAAGAAGAAGGATGATGACATCTCTGCATTAAAGAAGAGACTAAAATTGCTTCCTAATGAGCACCCTCAAACAGGAGAATTGCAGAAAGAAAAGGAAGCTGAGGATCAGTTGGATCTGATGATGCAGCTGAACCAAAGAGTGATTGACCTGGAAGGGGAGCTAGAAAAAGCACTCCAAGACAAACAAGGAGAATCAACCTCCCAGCCTCCTCAAACTTCCCCAGCTACTGCAGCAACTACAGAGGCAACAACGACCCCTTCAACTACTACAACAACAACAGATGCGGCAGCAGCAACAACAACAACTCCTGAGGCTAACATAAGCCTGGATGATTTGACCAAAGCTGTCAAAGAACTGGAACTGCAGGCTACAGAAATCAAACAAGCCAAAGAGAAATTGGCAGAGCTGGAAACTAAGTATGATAAATCTAAAATGACAGTAGCAGAGCAGACCAGAGAGATCAAGGCCATAAAGGACAAAATAAAGGCCTTAGAGAAGGAACTAAAATTAGAAAATACTCTGGCAGAAATAAAAAAGATTTTGTGGGCCCGGATTGACCACTCCATTACCAGATAGTGGAAGTCAATCAAAACAGTGCATGAGCATATGGAATTAATAGGCCAAGCACAAGCTGAAAGCCAAAAGGCCAGAGCAGCACTAGGGAATAAGCCTAAGCAAGTCAACAGGATGATACATTTTCTCAATAATCACACCAGGGAGGAGTTGGTAGCCCTGAACATCAACAACAGAACAGATGTTGTTCTAACAGTTAAAAAAGCGCTGACCCTCAGGAATTTTGTGCAGACTGTGGAAAGAAAATTCCAGGAAATGCAGGCTGAGGTGGATGACTACAAGCTTAGAATGGGATCATTGCAAAATAAAGGATTGCCCAGCCTATTGATCGACACAGGAAGACTGTTCACCCGTGAGCAATATGCTACTAGGATGACAAATTTTATTGAAAATCAGATCACAGCATCCACCAGCACCTCTGAGGAAATAGGACCTCCATCAGGGCAGAGCCTTTATGACAAACTTGAAAATCTATTCTACATTGAGCATGAGATTATCCACTTATTTGAGGTCCCACCAAATTTTTATAGGTATACAGAGGCAGATGAAACCTTGATAAAAATGCAAAGACACCAACTGCCTAAGGAAGATTGGTGGCAAGCAATGCTACAAATTCTGCCTCAATAATCTCAGTTTAATCTGTCCTAATCAGCTTCAGGTCAGCTAAAGTTAAAAAAGCAGTATCAGGACAGCAGGAAAGGTGGGTAAAATGAGTGACTCAGCATGACATTTGCGACAGCAAGCCAAGGCAAATGAAACGCGCAAGTTTTGGCAACACGGCTCCAGCCGACTCAAGGAGTCACAAAGTTAAACTTTCTGACAAATTTTGGACAGCTAATGCACTAAGCAGTTATTTCAGCATTTACTCTCTCAGTTGTAATTCTTCAGGAGTTGGCACAGTATTTATGAGCCATTAATTTAGCAGCTAGATATTTTTGTATCTAAATTTTGTATATATACTTCCCCTCACAACGTATTTGGGGTTGGTGATTTTCTCTCTGAGACAATCTATTGTATATTTTCAGATGATCTAATACAAAGGCTGGCAAAGTTCACTGTCTCTTGACTGTCTGATGTCTCAATGATGCTCTGCATGATGTTACAGAATTCATGTGGTGTCTAATGGAACAATTAGTCATCCTCAACTATGTTTTGTTTTTTCATGTTTGTTTAGCTCATATATGTGTTTCACTAACTTGGCAATAGAGAAAAATAATAGCACATGAATTGTTTGTCTGCACCCTATGCTCAGTCTCTGTTGTTTAAACATGTTTTCTTCAGAATTAATCATAAACATGAATTCTTAACTGCTCATGTTTGTATTTGTTCTATCCATATGAATGTTATTCAGGAATTCTTGAATGCTCCTAAGTAATGTTCCCACTATTCCCATATCAGCTAACTGAAAGATCCTTGATTGCCTTTCACGCCCTGATTTCATCCCATCAAACTACATATTTAAAAATTGTTCCATAGGCACTTATCTGACTCTGTAACATAACTCTTTCCCTCAGAGGATGCTCCCAGCAATTAAACATCATGGAATCCATGCCCAATGGCCTATATCATCCTGCAAAAACATACATGTTCTGACTGAAATCATCATCCCAACAAATCCAAAGCAAAACCCTGTGCACCATAACTAGCCTAAAATCTCATCAAAACAAAGTTAAATCATAAAGAGAGAGCCCTCTGGTTACAGGTAGGATAGGACCTGTGGCCAAAAGATTGGTTAGTGGTTACCTCGGTCGTATTCCCTTAGGGGTCAAAGGGAACAACCTGAGTGATAACAAGGGATAAATAGCCATTAAGACCACCTCAAGATTAACCTCAAGATTAAGGTAGATGGGCATAATGAAATGATATTTTAATATGCAGGAGACTAAAAGTAGTCTATGGGACCATGGGTTCCCTACTTTTGGCATATTTGTAGAACTTCTAATTCAAACCTAGTGGTCATGTGTTTTGGAAGCTAACTACATAGGGAGTACGTAGGGAGAGGTTGTGATTTTTAAATTCTAAGATTATGCTTATATCTTGTAGAAGAGAGGTTGTGATTTTTAAATTCTAAGATTATGCTTTGACCATAGCATATATAGCATGTGTGTTGGTCATGGAAGCACTATTTGGTTATAACTAGAGATTACATAAGTGAAGAAGGGATTACCCCCATAAAAGAAATTGCCTCTAATCCAAGGAATATTAAATTGGTTTTGTTGGCAATTTGTGGAGGTATTTTGTATGGCGTACATTTTTGCTGAAAGCTGGCCGATAGAAAAGGGTAAACGTCCAGTGGGTACCGTCACAGAGCAAGGGTTTCGCAGAGGAAGGGAAGCTCAGAGCTAGGGTTTTCAGCGGCCATCACTTTGGTTTTGTCACAAACCGGTAGCGGATTCGAGGTAGGATTCTCACAAGCCTGCATCCGCCAAAAACCCAGAAGCCAAAATCCAAAAAACTCTGGCACCAACATGCCAACAGAACTAGGGTTCACTGGCTCCGAACACGTGATTCACCATCGCTGAGCTAGGGATCATCATCACAGAGCAAGGGCTTTGCAGACGTAGGGAAAACTCGGAGCTAAGGTTTGTCAGAGCTAGGGTTTCCAGAGCTTCATGGCGGTTTGCAGAAGAAGAGAAACTCGAATGAGATCACTCTCCACTGATAAACACACCCAGAATAAATTACATATACAGATGCGGAGACGCTAATAATCTCGTTGTCCTTTCTGCTTTCCTTGCTCGCCGCTCAATCATTGCAGGAGTCTGTCTGCCATGAGATGACGTACCTCGTACCTGTCTGCCATGCTTCTGATAGTTCATACAACTTGTTCTGTCCATAGTTTTTTTTTTCAGATGAAAATTTGGTGATTTCGGTAGATAACTTATTGTTAATTGATAACTTAGTGCTGATATCTTATTCACAAGGGATAACTTATTGCTGATGGGCTATATTAAAGGGATAACCTATCTGAGTTTGATAACCTATCGTTGATACGCTCTGTTTAAGGGATAACTTATCGTTGATAACCTTCTGAGTTTGATAACGTATCGTTGATAACATATCTGGATTACCTATCATTGATACGCTATGTGGATTTGATAACATATAGTTGATATGCCATCTGGATTTGATAACTTTTCATTGATACACTATCTGGATTTGAGAACCTTTCATTGATACGCTATTTGGAATTCAAACTTATCATTGATACCTCTCATTGATACGCTATCTGGGTGTGATGAGCTCTCATTGATACGCTATCTATTTTTGATAACCTCTCATTAATACACCATCTTTTTTTCATAACCTCTCATTGATACGCTATCTGGAATAGATAACCTCTCATTGATATGCAATTTGGAATTAAAAGCTATCATTTATACGCTACTGTTAATGGATAACCTATGCTATGTCTCTGATATGTTATCGTTAACAGATACACTATCGTAGAACTTATCTCTAACAAATAACTATCTCTGATACATTAGCTCTCACAGATAACTATCGCCAATACGCTATCTTGAAAACTTATTGTTCTTCATAGATTATCCCCGATATCCTATCATCAAAGGATAGTGTATTTTCCAGATCTGACGGACTAGATCTTCCAGATCAGAAAGCCTTGATTTGCTAGATCTGATGGACCAGATCTTCCTGATCGGACGGCCTAGATTTGCTAGATCTGACAGACCAGATCTACGCGAGCCAATGGATCAGATTTGTTGATATTTAACGGTTCAGATCTGTGTAGATCAATGGTCCAGATCAACCCATATCCGACGGTTCAGATCTACGTAGATCAACAGTCTAGATCAACCCATATCTGACGGTTCAGATTTGTCAATATTTAACTGTCCAGATCTACCCAGATCAATGGCTTAGATCAAGCAGATTCGACGGTTTAGATCTACCAAATTTGACGGCCTAGATTTTCTAGATCGAACAGATGAGATCTACGCAGATCTGACGGCCGAAATGTGTCAGATCAGACGATACACATTTTTTAGATACAATGGCCCAAATCTATTCATTCTGATGGCTCAGATCTGGAAGATCTGACGGCTCAGATTTTCGGGATCCAACGACCCAGATCTGCCAAATCGAACGGCCCAGATCTACACTAACCGACAGCTCAGATCTGTCAATATTTGACGGTCCAGATATGTGTAGATCAATGGCTCAGATTGGTGGAGATCTGACAATCGAGATCTAGCTGGATCTGATGGTCCATATCACCTGATATTGGTTGGCCCAGATCTGCTAGATCTGACGGACCAGATTTGATGATATTGGACGACCCAGATCAGCAACATCCGACAGTCCAAATCTGCCAATATCTGACGGCCAAATCTATGCTAGCGGAGGGCTCAGATCTGTTGATATTCGACGGTCCAGATCTGTGTAGATCAACGGCCCAGATTGGCTGAGATCCGACGTCACATATCGCCTGGTATTGGACGGTCCAGATTTGGCAGGATTGCATGGCCGCAGATCTGGGCCGTCAATCCTGCCAAATCTAGACCGTCCAATATCAGTCGATATGGGCCATCAGATCTAGCTAGATCTCGACAAGGCAGATGATTGGTGTGGTGTACAATGACTGCTCTTTTATTAGGATATTGCAAAGTTGTGGATCGGCTGGTTTGGCCTCATCAATTGGAGAAGGATCTCTCTCCAGAGATATTGAGAAAACTTGAAAATGGGGAAATGGGGTTTTTGATTCGCTATTTTCCTGGGGGAAAAATGATTTAGTGTCTGAAAAGCTTTCCATTTATTCATTTGTCTGCAAATATAAGTCCTATCACACGAACTGTGCCATAGGTTGAACTGGTAATATTTCCAGAATTTATCTGGAAGGATCGTTTGCATGGTTCTGCTGAGCGTAGGTGGATATTGGTTGAGGGATCCGAAAATTACTTTGATAGACTATCAGAAGAAGGAAAGAAACTTCAGTGTTCCTTGTGTTTCAAAAAATTATATAGAGGAGATGTTTTACTTCATGACAACCTTTTTATACTAATTAAGTGTCTTGAGTCAAACAAATCATTAGAGGAGAATCCTTGCTTAAAGAAATTCCCCCTAGAATTTGGTTGCCAAAGTTTGAGTCGTTTCCGGATTGGAGATTGTTATCTGGTTCAATGCCAACTTCCAACCTGAAGATTGCTCTTCAGACCCACTTATGGTTTTTCCTTCTTTGAAGACTAATAAAATTGTGTTGTCATCTTACAACCCTATTTGGACTTTCTCAATTGCTTCTTTACCATTGGAACAGAAAACAAACTGCCCATCCAAACTGCACTTTTCTTGTAAATGACTAGAATACACCACCTTTGACTTTGCAGTTCTATGACATGAATGATCCTGCTAATATTTACTATGGCAAAAAGGGACGGTCCTTCACGGTTTCGTCAGTGAATCTTAGATATGTTATGCCTTACATTCCATGAGGAGCAATTGTTATTATACAAGAGCTTATTGAGCATGTCAAAGCTAACATGATCCCTGCAATCATGGGTGTATCTGATGCTTTTGAAAAATGCTCAGCTTGCAGCATGGTAGATGCTACAGTATATGATAATGATGCCAAATTTGAAGGTAGATTACCAGAGGGAGAGATGATATCCTTGCATGGAGAAGTCAAAGATGTCCTCTGCAAAGAAATGAATCATTTTCTAAAGGAAAATAGATTCAGTTGTAAATATATACCTACAAATAACAGTTCAGTATTTATTTCAAATGTAATGTACACTATCCATATACAAGACCCACATGGTACACACTATCGTTTCCATGGTTTCCAGCAGCATCGTGTACGCTAATATGTACACTATAGTTTGCATGGTTTCACTTCTCGCTTTGAGCATCTGTAAAAGCTCCATTCCAGCGTGCAATTAACGATGGTTTTGTCTGGTTTGTAGCACCTTTTCCTTAAAGGTATGACTTTTTTTCTTTAATCGGTCCTCTCTTTTCTGTCAATTGTCAGGTAAGACCTTATTTGGTGATCTGAATATTGAATAATGTCGATGTTGGTGGGATATTTGTTGGCAGGGCTCTCTATACCTTGGGTCCTTGATGGTTAATCCAACAATGGGTTCCATTGACAGGACACAAAGGGTTAGGTTGTGTGGAAAAAGGAGGACATGAACTGGATACCTATTGCTTGCAAATTTTGTGAATGATAGTGTTGCATAGGACCTCTAACCTTATAATCCAATCTAAATTCAAATTAATCATGATTTAATTGAGGGGTTTGATCTCACTTGCAGAAAAATTGGACTTTTTAAGTCCGGATGTTGTTAAAAACAAACCCTCGCATGCATGTTAAGCTCCATTAATTTTTTTACTAACTGCTGCCTACAATTATGGAAGTAAACTGCAGTCTTTCCTTAATTTTTGGAAACCAACTGCAGTAATTTCCTTAAATTAAGGAAATCAACTGCAGTTAATAAATTTATTGTTGGGAGCTTCTGAAGTGGTCCATTACTCCATCTGGAGTTCTCTACCTTGATCTACGGAACACCTGACACATAGCCATCAGAAGCTTGATGGAAGCTTGGCTATAAATTTATCTGTTTGGTCCCCAAGCTTGCATCTCAATCCCTTTAGTTTTTACACCATCAAGCTAAGAGAGCAGAGCTTGGAAGTGCCTTCAGACTTTCTGTATTCTTTTCTTTTTGCTTGGATTGAAGTTGGAGCGTTTTTTTTAGTCAAGAAAGCAAGTGGACTGTGGAAGCGTAATAGGAAAGTTTTGGTTTGCAGCAAGAGCGTTATCAATGGCTGGAGGTAATTTATTTTTACTGGGCATTAAACCTTCATTTTGATTCTTTAAAGAAATTAATTCCGAATGTAAAGAATCGTATTTGTGTTTGCATTTTTATTGGGCATAAAAGTTTATTCCAGTTTTAGGATTCTTTAAGTTTTTATTCCGCATATAGAATTGCTGTAAATTACTCATATATTTCTCTTGTATAAAGTTTATTTAAAATGTTATTTTAACTTATTCATTTTTACTGCACATTTTTTTTTTTTTTTTTACTCTGGTTAAAGAAATGTTAATAATTTTATAAGAAATTTTTTTTTAAGAGTTTGATTAGTGTGGTAATTGTTTCCGCTTTCCATATATATATATATATATATATATATATATATATATATATATATATATATATATATTTGTTTATGCAATTTATAATGGGTAATGTCTAGTGATTCATATAATTTTAATTAATTAGAGAATAGCCACATCATCTTTAATTAAATAAAAATATATATTATGATTGGTTAGATCACATAAAGATTATTTAGACATTAAATTGTAATTAATAAGTCTAAATATAATAAAATTTATCCCACATGAATTTTTATTATATTTATGTAATTAATTAGGATAAAATTTCATAACCTACCCACAGGAGTTATGAATTAATAAGTTTTATCATAAAGTTTAGAATTATGAAAAATTGAATCTGTTTGAATTGAAAATTTAGCCCACGGGCAATTTTTATGTCATTAGATTCAATTTTGAGCATGATTTACATTGGTAAAACATGAAATTTTATCTAAACCTCAATTTTAACATAAGCATGTGATTTTTAATTTTGATGCAGTTGTACAACCTGCAAATTTCTCTGAAATTCGTTGTGACATTCTCGAACTTAAGGGAGATAACTATAAGGTTTGGAAGGAGAGGATTCTCCTCCATTTGGGGTGGATGGACATAGATTATGCTATTAGGAAAGATGAACCACCGGCACTCACTAATACCAACACTGCAACGGACATCACGCTTTATGAACGATGGGAACGATCCAATCATCTAAGCATGATGTTCATTAAGACTAAAATTTCAGCTGGTATTCGTGGTTTCGTTGATCAGCATGAAAAGGTCCGAGACTTGTTGAAGGCCATTGATGATCAATTCATCACTTCTGAAAAGGCACTAGAAAGCACCCTAATCATGAAGTTCTCATCCCTAAGGCTCACCAGTGTGAAAGGTGTGTGCAAGCAAATCATGCAGATGAGGGACACTATGGCTCAATTGAAGAAACTCGAGGTTGAAATATCGGAGTCTTTCCTAGTGCACTACATCCTGAATACCCTTCCGCACCAATATGGACCTTTCAAAATCTCATACAACACACATAAGGATAAATGGTCAATTAATGAACTCATGATCATGTGTGTTCAAGAGGAAGAGAGACTGGTGAAGGAACTGGGAGAGAGTGCAATGCTGGCAATGCGTGGAAAGGGCAAATCTCAAGCCAATCGGAAAGGGAAAGGTAAAGTACCTCCCCAAGCCGATATCAAGAAGGATTCCAAGTGTTTCTTCTATAAAAAGAAGGGACACATGAAGAAGGAATGCGCCAAATTTCAGAAATGGCCTGTGGACAAAGGTAATTTAATCTCGTTTGTTTGTTATGAATCTAAAATGGTTAACGTCAATATTAACACATGGTGGATCGATTCTGGATCAACAATTCACATTTCGAATTCCTTGCAGGGTTTGCAAAACCTAAGGAAACCAGTGGGAAGTGAGCAAAGCATCTTCTCAGGAAACAAGATGGGCTCGCATGTGGAAGCTATAGGAACATGTTATTTAACTTTAAGTAATGGTTTTGTTTTAGAATTAGAAAAGACCTTTTATGTTCCAAGTTTTTCTAGAAACTTGATTTCAGTTTCAAGGCTTGTACCTTTTGGATATTCCTTAAACTTTTCAGAAAAATCTTTCAGTCTATTTTATAAATCTGATTATGTTGGGAATGGTATTTTGTCTGATGGTCTTTACTGCATTAATTTACAAAACAATGTCACTTATGATTCAATGCATGCTCTTACTGGCACTAAAAGATGTGTTATTAATGAATATTCCTCTAAATTATGGCACCGGAGACTAGGTCATATCTCCATAGAAAGAATTAAAATATTGGTAAATGAAGGGGTACTGGATTTTACTAATTTTGAGACTTGTGTGGACTACATAAAGGGAAACCAGACCAACAAGTCAAAGAAAGGTGCCAATAGGAGTTCGGACATATTAGAGATCATACATACTGATATATGTAGTCCAGACATGGACTCACATGGTCAGAGATACTTCATCTCCTTTATAGATGATTACTCACGATATATGTATCTCTACATGCTTCATAAAAAGAGCGAAGCATTAGATGACTTTAAGATCTTTAAGGTTGAAGTAGAGAAACAATGCGGCAAGAAAATTAAGATCGTGAGATCAGATAGAGGTGGAGAATATTATGGTAGATACACAGAAGATGGAAAAGCACCTGGGCCATTCGCTAAATTTCTTCAAGAGCATGGGATTGTTGCCCAATACACCATGCCTGGTTCACCCGACTAGAATGGTGTAGCAGAAAGAAGAAACCAAACTTTATTGGACATGGTGCGGAGTATGCTTAGCAGCTCCAATCTTCCTAAATCCTTGTGGTCTGAAGCACTTAAGACGACAGTGTATAATTAAACCGAGTTCCAACCAAGGTGGTTCCTAAAACGCCATTTGAATTATGGAAAGGTTGGAAACTGAGTTTGTGACATATGCGCGTTTGGGGATGCCCGTCTGAAGTGAGAATTTATAATCCACAAGAGAAGAAGCTCGACCCAAGGACTATTAGTGGGTATTTCATTGGATATGCTGAAAGGTCTAAAGGTTACAAATTTTATTGTCCATCTCACAGCACTAGGATTGTGGAATCAAGAAATGCAAAGTTTCTTGAAAATGACTTGATCAGTGGGAGCGATCAAACCTGGAACATATTTTCTGAGAAGGATCATTCAGAGTTTCAACCTTCCACCTCAAGTGATAGATTGGTTATTGTTCATAGCACCCCTCAAGTACAAACTGGTGTTGAACAACCAATTGTTGAAGTTCCACAAACTGCTGACGACATTCCAGTAGATCAGGTAGTTCAAGAGTTGCCAAGAACTTTTGAACAACAAGTTGAACCACATACTTCTCAGGAAGATGATGGTACAACATTAAGAAGATCTACTAGACCAAAGAGATCAACAATTCCTAATGATTATGTTGTGTATTTACAAGGATCTGACTACAACATTGGAGCCAAAAATGATCCCGAGTCATTTTCACAAGCCATGAGTTGCAAAGAATCAGAACTATGGTACAATGCCATGAAGGAAGAGATGAATTCCATAAAGAGTAACGAAGTCTGGGATCTTGTTGAGTTGCCTAATGGTGCAAAAGCCATTGGATGTAAATGGGTCTTTAAGACAAAGAAAGACTCATTGGGCAACATTGAGAGATACAAGGCAAGACTTGTTGCTAAGGGATTCACTCAGGAAGAAGGAATCGACTACACGGAGACCTTTTCTCCTGTATCTAAGAAAGATTCCTTGCGCGTTATTATGGAATTAGTAGCCCATTTTGACTTGGAGTTGCAACAAATTGATGTGAAAATGGCTTTTCTTAATGGAGATCTAGAGGATGAGGTTTACATGAAACAACCTGAAGGATTCCCCTCTAGTGATGGTGAGAAATTGGTTTGCAAGCTCAAGAAGTCATTATACAGTTTAAAACTAGCATCTCGCCAATGGTATTTGAAATTCCATAATGTAATTTCTTCTTTCGGTTTTGTAGAAAACATTATGGATCAATGTATATACCTGAAAGTTAGTGGGAGTAAAATTTTTTTTCTTGTTTTATATGTGGATGACATTTTGCTAGCAACCAATGATAATGGTTTGCTACATGAGGTGAAGCAATTCCTCTCTAAAAATCTTGATATGAAGGATATGGGTGAGGCATCTTATGTCATTGGCATTAAGATCCATAGAGACAGATTTCGAGGCATCTTGGGTCTGTCACAAGAAACCTATATTAAAAAAATTTTAGAGAGATTTTGGATGAAGGATTGTTCACCAAGTGTAGCTCCCATTGTGAAGGGTGATAGGTTCAATTTGAACCAATGCGCGAAGAACGACTTTGAAAGGGAACAAATGAAGAACATTCCATATGCTTCTGCTGTCGGAAGCCTAATGTATGCTCAAGTCTGCACAAGATCTGACATTGCATTTGTTGTGGAAATGTTGGGACAATATCAGAGTGATCCAGGTTTAGACCACTGGAGAGATGCAAAGAAAGTAATGAGGTACCTTCAAGGAACCAAAGACTACATGCTTATGTATAGACGGACGAACAATTTGGAAGTAAATGGCTACTCAGATTCTGACTTTGCTGGATGTGTTGATTCACGTAAATCAACATCAGGTTACATTTTTATGATGGCCGGTGGAGCTGTATCATGGAGGAGTGCCAAGCGGACCTTGATTGCAACTTCCACTATGGAAGCCGAGTTCGTCTCCTGTTTTGAGGCTACTTTACATGGTGTATGGATTAAGAGTTTCATTTCTGGGCTTAGAATTATGGATTCTATCTCTAAGCCATTGAGAATCTATTGTGATAATTCAACTGCTCTTTTTATGGCTAAAAACAACAAAAGTGGGAGTCGAAATAAACACATCGACATTAAGTATTTATCTATAAGGGAACGTGTTAAAGAAAATAAAGTGGTCATTGAGCACGTCAGCACTGAGTTGATGATCGTTGATCCTTTGACTAAGGGCATGCCATCGTTTAAATTCAAGGATCATGTAATGAATATGGGACTTGGTTCCATTATGTAGTTTCTCATTGTATGGACAATGTTATTTTAATGAAATTATTAATTATTGTGATGTTTTTTCTCATATTTATGTGCACCTTAAGCTGATTTGAGAAAATTCATTTAAGAAGGACCAAGAATAAACATAAGGTTTATTCATTAAGAAATTGTTTCCACATAAATTATAATAAGAATAAATACATAGTAATACATGGAAGATAATACTCGTCATTAGAGGGCTTATCGCCATGATTCATGTATGTATTACTTAATATAGATTATCAATGGATTTTAAGTTGAGACATTAAGTTAGGAAGTATGGACCAAGTGGGAGAATGTTAAGCTCCATTAATTTTTTTACTAACTGTTGCCTGCAATTATGGAAGTAAACTGCAGTCTCTCCTTAATTTCTGGAAGCCAACTGCAGTAATTTCCTTAAATTAAGGAAATCAACTACAGTTAATAAATTTATTGTTGGGAGCTTCTGAAGTGGTCCATTACTCCATCTGGAGTTCTCTACCTTGATCTATGGAAAACCTGACACATAGCCATCAGAAGCTTGATGGAAGCTTGGATATAAATTGATCTGTTTGGTCCCCAAGCTTGCATCTCAATCCCTTCAGTTTTTACACCATCAAGCTGAGAGAGCAGAGCTTGGAAGTGCCTTCGGACTTTCTGTATTCTTTTCTTTTTGCTTGGATTGAAGCTGGAGCGCTGTTTTCAGTCAAGAAAGCAAGTGGACTGTGGAAGCGTAATAGGAAAGTTTTGGTTTGCAGCAAGAGCGTTATCAATGGCTGGAGGTAATTTATTTTTACTGGGCATTAAACCTTCATTTTGATTCTTTAAAGAAATTAATTCCGAATGTAAAGAATCGTATTTGTGTTTGCATTTTTACTGGGCATAAAAGTTTATTCCAGTTTTAGGATTCTTTAAGTTTTTATTCCGCATATAGAATCGTTGTAAATTACTCATATAGTTCTCTTGTATAAAGTTTATTTAAAATGTTATTTTAACTTATTCATTTTTACTGAACATTTTTTTTTGTACTCTGGTTAAAGAAATGTTTATAATTTTATAAGAATTTTTTTTTTAAGAGTTTGATTAGTGCGGTAATTGTTTCCGGTTCCCATATATATATATATATATATATATATATATATATATATATATATATATATATATATATATATATTTGTTTATGCAATTTATAATGGGTAATGTATAGTGATCCATATAATTTTAATTAATTAGAGAATAGCCACAACATATTTAATTAAATAAAATTATATATTATGATTGGTTAGATCACATAAAGATTATTTAGGCATTAAATTGTAATTAATTAGACTAAATATAATAAAATTTATCCCACATGAATTTTTATTATATTTATGTAATTAATTAGGATAAAATTTCATAACCTACCGACAAGAGTTATGAATTAATAAGTTTTATCATAAAGTTTAGAATTATGAAAAATTGAATCTGTTTGAATTAAAAATTTAGCCCACAGGCAATTTTTATGTCATTAGATTCAATTTTGAGCATGATTTACATTGGTAAAACATGAAATTTTATCTAAACCTCAATTTTAACATAAGCATGTGATTTTTGATTTTGATGCAGCTGTACAACCTGCAAATTTCTTTGAAATTCGTTGTGACATTCCCGAACTTAAGGGAGATAACTATAAGGTTTGGAAGGAGAGGATTCTCCTCCATTTTGGGTGGATGGACATAGATTATGCTATTAGGAAAGATGAACCACCGACACTCACTAATACCAACACTGCAGCGGACATCACGCTTTATGAACGATGGGAGCGATCTAATCGTCTAAGCATGATGTTCATTAAGACTAAAATTTCAGCTGGTATTTGTGGTTCCGTTGATCAGCATGAAAAGGTCCGAGACTTGTTGAAGGCCATTGATGATCAATTCGTCACTTCAGACAAGGAACTAGCAAGCACCCTAATCATGAAGTTCTCATCCCTAAGGCTCACCAATGTGAAAGGTGTGCGCAAGCACATGATGCAGATGAGGGACACTGTGGCTCAATTGGAGAAACTCGAGGTTGAAATATCAGAGTCTTTCCTAGTGCACTACATCCTGAACACCCTTCCGAACCAATATGGACCTTTCAAAATCTCATACAACACACATAAGGATAAATGGTCAATTAATGAACTCATGACCATGTGTGTTCAAGAGGAAGAGAGACTGGTGATGGAACTGGGAGAGAGTGCAATGCTGGCAACACGTGGAAAGGGAAAATCTCAAGCCAATCGGAAAGGGAAAGGTAAAGTACCTCCCCAAGCCGATATCAAGAAGGATTCCAAGTGTTTCTTCTGTAAAAATAAGGGACACATGAAGAAGGAATGCGCCAAATTTCAGAAATGGCTTGCGGACAAAGGTAATTTAATATCGTTTGTTTGTTATGAATATAATATAGTTAACGTCAATATTAACACATGGTGGATCGATTCTGGATCAACAATTCACATTTCGAATTCCTTACAGGGTTTGCAAAACCTAAGGAAACCAGTGGGAAGTGAGCAAAGCATCTTATCAAGAAACAAGATGGGCTCGCATGTGGAAGCTATAGGAACATGTTATTTAACTTTAAGTAGTGGCTTTGTTTTAGAATTAGAAAAGACCTTTAATGTTCCAAGTTTTTCTAGAAACTTGACTTCAGTTTCAAGGCTTGTACCTTTTGGATATTCCCTAAACTTTTCAGAAAAATCTTTCAGTCTATTTTATAAATCTGATTATGTTGGGAATGGTATTTTTTCTAATGGTCTTTACTGCATTAATTTACAAAACAATGTCACTTATGATTCAATGCATGTTCACACTGGCACTAAAAGATGTGTTATTAATGAATATTCCTCTAAATTATGGCATCAGAGACTAGGTCATATCTCCATAGAAATAATTAAAAGATTGGTAAATGAAGGGGTACTGGATTTTACTGATTTTGAGACTTGTGTGGACTGCATAAAGGGAAAGCAGACCAACAAGTCAAAGAAAGGTGCCAATAGGAGTTTAGACATATTAGAGATCATACATACTGATATATGTAGTCCAGACATGGACTCACATGGTCATAGATACTTCATCTCCTTTATAGATGATTACTCACGATATATGTATCTCTACATGCTTCATAAAAAGTGCGAAGCATTAGATGCCTTTAAGATCTTTAAGGCTGAAGTAGAGAAACAATGTGGCAAGCAAATTAAGATCGTGAGATCAGATAGAGGTGGAGAATATTATGGTAGATACACAGAAGATGGACAAGCACCTGGGCCATTCGCTAAATTTCTTCAAGAGCATGGGATCGTTGCCCAATACACCATGCCTGGTTCACCCGACCAGAATGGTGTAGCAGAAAGAAGAAACCAAACTTTATTGGACATGGTGCGGAGTATGCTTAGCAGCTCCAATCTTCCTAAATCCTTGTGTACTGAAGCACTTAATACGACAATGTATATATTAAACCGAGTTCCAACCAAGGTGGTTCCTAAAACGCCATTTGAATTATGGAAAGGTTGGAAACCGAGTTTGCGACATATGCGCATTTGGGGATGCCCGTCTGAAGTGAGAATTTATAATCCACAAGAGAAGAAGCTCGACCCAAGGACCATTAGTGGGTATTTCATTGGATATGATGAAAGGTCTAAAGGTTATAGATTTTATTGTCCATCTCACAGCACTAGGATTGTGGAATCAAGAAATGCAAAGTTTCTTGAAAATGACTTGATCAGTGGGAGCGATCAAACCAGGAACATAGTTTCTGAGAAGGATCATTTAGAGTTTCAACCTTCCATCTCAAGTGATAGATTGGTTATTGTTCATAACACCCCTCAAGTACAAACTGGTGTTGAACAACCAATTGTTGAAGTTCCACAAACTGTTGACGACATTCCAGTAGATCAGGTAGTTCAAGAGTTGCCAAGAACTTTTGAACAACAAGTTGAACCACATACTTCTCAGGAAGATGATGGTACAACATTAAGAAGATCTACTAGACCAAAGAGATCAGCAATTCCTAATGATTATGTTGTGTATCTACAAGAATCTGACTACAACATTGGAGCTAAAAATGATCCCGAGTCATTTTCACAAACCATGAGTTGCAAAGAATCAAAACTATGGTACAATGCCATGAAGGAAGAGATGAATTCCATAAAGAGTAACGAAGTCTGGGATCTTGTTGAGTTGCCTAATGGTGCAAAAGCCATTGGATGTAAATGGGTCTTTAAGACAAAGAAAGACTCATTGGGAAACATTGAGAGATACAAGGCAAGACTTGTTGCTAAGGGATTCACTCACGAAGAAGTAATCGACTACACAGAGACTTTTTCTCCTGTATCTAAGAAAGATTCCTTGCGCATTATTATGGAATTAGTAGCCCATTTTGACTTGGAGTTGCAATAAATGGATGTGGCTTTTCTTAATGGAGATCTAGAGGATGAGGTTTACATGAAACAACCTGAGGGATTCCCCTCTAGTGATGGTGAGCAATTGGTTTGCAAGCTCAAGAAGTCATTATACAGTTTAAAACTAGCATCCCACCAATGGTATTTGAAATTCCATAATGTAATTTCTTCTTTCGGTTTTGTAGAAAACATTATGGATCAATATATATACCTGAAAGTTAGTGGGAGTAAAATTTGTTTTCTTGTTTTATATGTGGATGACATTTTGCTAGCAACCAATGATAAGGGTTTGCTACATGAGGTGAAACAATTCCTCTCTAAAAATTTTGATATGAAGGATATGGGTGAGGCATCTTATGTCATTGGCATTAAGATCCACAGAGACAGATTTTGAGGCATCTTGGGTCTGTCACAAGAAACCTATATTAATAAAATTTTAGAGAGATTTCGGATGAAGGATTGTTCACCAAGTGTAGCTCCCATTGTGAAGGGTGATAGGTTCAATTTGAACCAATGCGCGAAGAACGACTTTGAAAGGGAACAAATGAAGAACATTCCATATGCTTCTGCTGTCGGAAGCCTAATGTATGCTCAAGTCTGCACAAGATCTGACATTGCATTTGTTGTGGGAATGTTGGGACAATATCAGAGTGATCCAGGTTTAGACCACTGGAGAGCTACAAAGAAAGTAATGAGGTACCTTCAAGGAACCAAAGGCTACATGCTTATGTATAGACGGACGGAAAATTTGGAAGTAATTGGCTACTCAGATTCTGACTTTGCTGCATGTGTTGATTCACGTAAATCAACATCAGGTTACATTTTTATGATGGCCGGTGGAGCTGTATCATGGAGGAGTGTCAAGCGGACCTTGATTGCCACTTCCACTACGGAAGCCGAGTTCTTCTCCTGTTTTGAGGCTACTTTACATGGTGTATGGATTAAGAGTTCCATTTCTGGGCTTAGAATTATGGATTCTATCTCTAAGCCATTGAGAATATATTGTGATAATTCAGTTGCTGTTTTTATGGCTAAAAACAACAAAAGTGGGAGTCGAAATAAACACATCGACATTAAGTATTTAGCTATAAGGGAACGTGTTAAAGAAAAGAAAGTGGTCATTGAGCACGTCATCACTGAGTTGATGATCGCTGATCCTTTGACTAAGGGCATGCCATCGTTTAAATTCAAGGATCATGTAATGAATATGGGACTTGGTTCCATGTAGTTTCTCATTGTATGGACAATGTTATTTTAATGAAATTATTAATTATTGTGATGTTTTTTCTCATATTTATGTGCACCTTAAGCTTATTTGAGAAAATTTATTTAAGAAGGACCAAGAATAAACATAAGGTTTATTCATTAAGAAATTGTTTCCACATAAATTATAATAAGAATAAATACATAGTAATACATGGAAGATAATACTCGTCATTAGAGGGCTTATCGTCACTTAATATAGATTATTAATGGATTTTAAGTTGAGACATTAAGTTAGGAAGTATGGACCAAGTGGGAGAATGTTAAGCTCCATTAATTTCTTTACTAACTGCTGCCTACAATTATGGAAGTAAATTGCAGTCTTTCCTTAATTTCTGGAAACCAACTGCAGTAATTTCCTTAAATTAAGGAAATCAACTGCACTTAATAAATTTATTGTTGGGAGCTTCTGAAGTGGTCCATTACTCCATCTGGAGTTCTCTACCTTGATCTATGGAACTCCTGACACATAGCCATCAGAAGCTTGATGGAAGCTTGGCTATAAATTTATTTGTTTGGTACCCAAGCTTGCATCTCAATCCCTTCAGTTTTTACACCATCAAGCTGAGAGAGCAGAGCTTGGAAGTGCCTTCAGACTTTCTGTATTCTTTTCTTTTTGCTTGGATTGAAGCTGGAGCGATGTTTTCAGTCAAGAAAGCAAGTGGACTGTGGAAGCGTAATAGGAAAGTTTTGGTTTGCAGCAAGAGCGTTATCAATGGCTGGAGGTAATTTATTTTTACTGGGCATTAAACCTTCATTTTGATTCTTTAAAGAAATTAATTCCGAATGTAAAGAATCGTATTTGTGTTTGCATTTTTACTGGGCATAAAAGTTTATTCCAGTTTTAGGATTCTTTAAGTTTTTATTCCGAATATAGAATTGTTGTAATACACTAACAATGCACCCTAAATTCAACCCTCCATTAAGTTAACTCTTGAATCCTTCTAGTATGGCAAGAGCTCTGCTGCTGATCTGACTCTTGAATCCTTTTAGGATGGCAAGAGCTCTGCTGCTGATCTGGATGTGGATGGTAATTGTTGGAGTGAAATTGATTTCCAGCAATGCTTGATCTCGAGGGTTTTGCCATGGTACTGAAGGCGTTCATCTAGATGTGGATGGTAGTTGCTGGAGTGAAATTGATTTCCAACAATGTCTTCTTCTATTTGGATTTGGTTCTGGACACCACTGCCATGCTTGGAGCTGTTCCTCCCCAGCTGTGGCTTTGCTGATGGGGGATATTGGCTTCAGACATTTACTTTTCTGGACACCACTGCCATGCTTGGAGCTGTTCCTCCCGAGCTATGGCTTTGCTGATGGGGATATTGGCTTCAGACATTTACTTTTCCAGAGGAAACGCCACCATCCCTGCAATGGACATGACCAAATGGTTTGATCCATGTTCTAAATTGCAATCTTCCTTCATGTTTTTGAAAGTTTTATTAAATTGAAATCTCCCTTCCAGCACTGTTTTTGAAAATTTTCTTATAAATACAATTTGGAATTGACATGATAAATGGGTATTTGAATTTTCTTATAAATAGAAATTGGAATTGACTCAATGATAAATTGGTATTTCTCTTTCCAAATGGGTATGGCTATTTCAAATAATAGCTTAGTTTCATTGAAACGTTTTACATTTTACAGAGGAAGTACATTAAAAAATATTTCAAATAGCTTCTCTTTCCAAATGGGTATGGCTATTTCAAATAATAGCTTAATTTCATTGAAAAGTTTTACATTTTGCAGATGAAATGCATTAAAAAATAGGCAGTTTTGAAAAGTACAGCCATCCATCCCAAAAAAATAGGAAAACAGGCCTGAGAGGCACCTAAATCAATCAGTGATTTTCAACGCAAAAAACATATAAACATGACCATAACTAAAGCTGCCTCCTTTTCTCTAAGAGAATATTAGGTTATGCCTAACTTACTAGCCTAGAGGATATATATAGCATCGGATATGGTGTAGAAAATTAAGATCTTTCTATTTGCCATAAACCTCTTACAACACCTTCCACCTTACACATATTTACTTTTAATTTTAATATATATATATATATACTTTTAAATTTAATTTACATATTTTATTTTTTTATAATAATGTTAGCATTTTTAATCTTAAAAAATTTACAATATCAATGAGCAAATGGTCTACACCATATTCTTCTACCCTACACTTTTAACTTTAACGGGAAATTTTTATAACAATATCAACATCTTTAATTTTAAAACTTTTGCAATAACAATGATTACTTATTAACCAAAATAATTTATAGTATTAAAACAAAAAAACGAATTACAACATATAATTTATATATTTTTAACTTTATTTGGAAAATTTTATAATAATATCAACATCTTTAATTTTAAAACTTTTGCAATAACAATGATTACTTATTAACCAAAATTAATTTTAATATTTAATTTAAATATTAAAACAAAAATCTGATTACTTATTAACCAAAACTAATTTTAATATTTATTTTAAATATTTAAAAAAATCTGATTACTTATTGACCAAAATTAATTTTAATATTGAAAAAAAAACTGAATTGTAACATACAATTTATAGAATCATAAAGTTTGAAAAAAAATATGGTTATTTCCTATTTCCCATAGTTGATTATAAGTTTGAATTTATACCAGCCTTAAAGTGAATTGAGGAAACATATAGTTCATAAAACTATAAAATATATTAGGTATTATGGTTGTATCCTTATTTCACATAATACATACAAATTTATAGCAACCTCTCTCTGGTTTTTAAATGTTCTCTGAATTGAATAAACGCAGAAAAAGAAAACGTGAAGGATTAGAACAAAGGAGAGAGTTGATCAATAAAGCATGAGAATTCTCAATTCAATTGAATGAAATTGCCATATGATATGTATGTGTACTGTAATATAAAATCGTAAATACATACCATTGTTGGATCGTTCCTATAGCCCAATAGAATATTAGGGATTTGCGCTATGACAATTGCGCTGAAATGCTGAGAATCACCTTGAAAAAAAGCAATGGAAGATGGCAAGGTAAAAAAGTACATCCATTTATCATTAATTCCATTCCAATTTATATTTCTATTAAAACTTAAAAAAAATAATGCAATAATGATATATAAAAAATATTTTCCAAGGATCACTGGGATAGGAGGAAATGTAGAGTTATATATCATGATTTTTTCGTGGGTCATTGGTACATTTCAATTAGAGGTTTGAAGCCACAGATTTAAATGAGTTTCATAGTACAAAGTGCACAGGTGTAATTACTTAAAACAATTTTGTAGTGGTAATGATTCATTGACTCCTAGTACTTTCTCATTAATAAAGTTCCATCTAAAATGGAAAACTAATAGTAATGTTTGTAGTGAGTTGTTTTTAATATAGGATATATTGTTATTATTCCTCATCTTATTATGTTAAATTGCTTGGACATATATTAAAAAAATATGATAAAATATATTAAGTAATTTATTAATGGGTGATATTAAAATAATGTTTCTCTTTTCTTTTTTTTCTTACAAAGGAGGATAGGAAAAGACCCAATGCAAATTCAACCATTTAATTGTTATTAAAAATAACATTCATTTTATGTTATTTGTTGTTATAAAATAAGATAAAGTTTACAGATACAATTATAATTACTCATTATTAAAATTAACGTTCATTTTATGTTATTTATTCTATAAAATAAGATAAAGTTTACAGATACAATTCCAATTACTCATGGTGAAGTTATAAAGTATGGGTCACAATTCCAATTACTCATAGTGAAGTTATAAAGTATGGGTCTTTATGACAAGTTGTAGTTTGTTTCTTAGAATCAATTACAAAAAAAATGATGTGGAAAAATTAACATTAGAAATAACATTCATTTTATGCTTTTTATTTTATTATTATAATTTATAATTAAGATGAAGTTTAGAGAAATAATGAAATTACTTAGTGAAGTTATAATGTTTGGGTTTTAGTTTTCATTTTACGACATATCTTCTTGTTTTGTGCTAAAGAGGTTTATGTCATAATGCTACATCATCATGTTGTTTTGTGCTAAAGAAGGTTTGTGTTAGTCATTTTTAATAAACAATCTCGTGTTAGTAATTCTTAATAAACGATCTCATTTCGAAATGATGTTGAGGCTATTACTTGTATGACAAAAATATATGCATGTTATCAATTGCAACATTGCAAGGCATTACAATAGTGACTCAATAATCAAATTAATAGGTCGTGGTTGGCTAAACATAATCATTTGGAAAATAATATACAGTGCAATAATGTGAGCATGGTGAATGAAGTTGGGGCATTGTGGTAGTGGTATTAAAGACTAAAATTATTTAAAATAAATAATGGTAATGGATCTGGGGATAAGCCAATACTAGGGAGAAATGAAAATCATGCACATGAAACATTTGCAATCATAATTTTGGTATTCATCTATTCAAAACATCACAATTTTGATATTTATCTATTCATGTCATTTTAATATGTTATACAACTTGAGTGGGCCTAATTGTTAAGAGCATGTGTTTCCTCCTAAGAAGTTACAGGTTCAAAACCAGAGGGGTAGAGTATGTATGCCTTCGTAGACTTAGTAGTCAAATCACTACGCGGAGGTGGGTCCCTTGTCCCACAAACAACGGGGTCTCATACACAAGTTTGGTGTATGGCTTGGCCGTGACCTTAAAAATGGATAATAATAATAATAATAAATATTTTTCATTTGGTTATATCAAACATTTTTCAATTAACAATAAATTTTAGTTCAATTCATTTTATGATTAAAGTTGAAATGACATTTTTGAAATGCATTTATAAATTTAACATATTGATTACAAAACATTAATATGCATATTACTATTAAAATATTAACTTTAGTTTTTGAAGAAATGAAATGCCCTATTTTATCTAACCCTACTTCAATTTAAGTTTGATAATAATAATAAGGTATAATGTTGATACTTCAATTTAAGTTTGATAATAATAACAAGGTATAATATTGACTTGATAGGTCAATTCAACAAACATTCTAATCCAGTGCAAGATACGATATTATGGACTATACAATCCAAACCAATTGTAAAAATCTAATATAAAATTGTTGTAATGCATCTTTTAAATGACTCACTTAACAAAATTCAAATTCAAAACATAAAATTTAAATAAAATTCCTAGAAAGTTAAACATTAGATATAAAGCTAAAATGTTTCCACTACATAGTTAATATTATATAATAAAATTACAAATAATATTACAATAATAATAACTATTTTACAATAATTAAGACATCCAAATGCCTTTGGCAATCATGCAACCTTTTAACATTGGTAATAGTTGGATAGTGATTTTTTTTAAAGGATAAATAGATTCTATTTCCTCTCTCAAATTAGAAAATAATAATTATAATTATAATGAGAATATAATGAAATATTCTTATTCTACAATGCATATAAGATATTATTTATAATTATAATGAGAATATAATAGAAAATTTTTATTCTACAATGCATATAAGATATTATTTTTATATGGTATGAATGTTCTCATATGCTTTGAAATTGTTAACAATAGCAACAAAAAAAAACAAAAAATGTTATTTTCCTCATGCCCTTTGTACAAAGTTTTTTATGTAGATTTTTTCATGCCTTTTGTACAAAGTTTTGTATTAACTCTTCTTTGCATTTTTGAAAGGGGTTTTAGAACCTTATAAGAAAATCATGTTGACCTAAGAGTATCATCATTCAAATATTGCAAAATATTTCTCTACCATTCGCATGCACACATTATTTACAATGGCAACAAGAAACAAAAGGTGTAATTTTTTTCTCCTACTCTTTATACATAGCCTTTTTTGTTTAGTCTACTCTGCATTTTTGAAAGGGATTTTGAAACCTTATAGGCAAATCATGCTGGTTCGCTGGATATAGGGATACTTTGTGCGAAGTAAAAACTAGCCCATGTTCACTTCACTAGCATACCATCTTTATTGAAAGGGGGTTTTAAAACCTTAATAGGCAAATCATGCTAGCATAAGAGTATCATTGTGAAGATATTATGTTTACATGGTATACCATTTTCATACACATTGAGATTATTTACAATAGCAACAAGAAATAAAAAATGCAAATTTTTTTCTCTTGCTCTTTATACAAATCCTTTTCTAAAATTTGCTCTACATTTTTGAAAGGGATTTTGAAACATTATAGGTAAATCATGCCGACTCACCGGAAATAGAAATACTCTATGTTGCACCAAGTAGACTAAATGGATTTTGAAACCTTATAGGAAAATCATGTTGGCATGAGAATATCATCATTCAAATATTGCAAAGATATTCTCTTTACATGGTATACCATTCTCATACACAAAAGATTAAGAATATTAACTGTTGTAGCTTATATTGGGTTTAAGCTTATTATTCATTTTTATCACAATGTGTGGCCTAAAATCATTAAGGGGGTTCGACCTCAATGAAGCCCTTTATATTCTCTACCCCGCAAAGTCTAAAAGTAAAAGTATTTTTCTTGTGGTAATTACATATCGAAAATATATGAAAACACATTTGAATATATATATATATATATATATATATATATCAAGCATAAATATATCGGATTTACAAAGAAATAAAGAAATATATCGAATTTACAAATGAAACAAGTGTTACAGTGTTAACACCGGACCCGAAATACTATAAGTTATGTTTTATAAAATTCGGCGGATCTGCAGTTATATATTTGTATATGGATCCACCAATTTCGATTCATGATGGCGGACCCGAAACATATATATGTTATGTTTTATAAGCCTCGACGGGTCCGCGATATCGCATAACTCTTTATCTATCTATATGTTTATCTATCTATCTATCTATCTATATGTGTGTGTGAGTGTGGCTATGGCGATTGCGATATGGGTGGGCTGAACCCGAAATGATATATAATGTGTTTAATAACTCCGGTGGGTCTGTAAAGTGCCTTATGTATATGTTCACAACACCGATTGTGATTTGCGATAAAGTTTCCAAATTCGATAGATTTATTAAATTGGGTTAATTCTTTTTCAGTTTCGCTTTACGTGTTTTGCTTCAATTTTGCTGTGTAAACAAAAAAATTAGTGTTAAAGCTGAATCCGAAGAAAAGGAGGATTTAAAGTTATAAGGCAGGTTTTCAGGTGGAGCAAAAATGATAAATGGTTTTATTGGAAGCTCACCCAATCCTACTTATCATTCAACACGTAGCAGTCAGGTGGAGAGAGAAAACCGCCCATTCCGGGTGGGTATTCTTTGGGCTTATGTCACACTCGAAATCTTTATAGATCACTCGATATGAAAAGTGTAGATCTACAATGGGGATATATTGGTGGAAGGGTATGCCTCGATAGTTGTGCAAAGCAAGTGTTAGAAGCAGAAAAAGCATGCTTTATGATATACTTTCATTGTTAAAGGTATATAAAATAAAAGCGCTGATATGAAAGAATTATGTGTAAGTCCAACATTACGTTAATGCACCACTGGAAAGGGATAATTGCGATTTGCGATGGGAAGTCAACAGAGCACTGAAAAGGCGGATCTGATGGATTTATGAAGCAAAGTTAATAATTTTTTAGTTCCGAAGTTACCAAAGGTTTGCGTTAATTTCACTTGGTAAAGGGAAAAATTAATGTTAAAGCTAAGTCCGAAGAAAAGGCAGATGGGCATGTTTTCTTTATGTTTTGGCCAATAATTATGGTAAAAGCGGATTAATTATTATTAAAGCGTTTGCAGAGGAACTTAACAGGGGATTAACAGAGCAAGCCAGCATTTATCATCCTCTTCCAAATTCAGTTATGTTCCTATTATTTCATGTTCTTTGAGGTGTCTTTTACCCTCTGTAAAATTCTGTAATAGTTTTTAATTCAGCATGTTAGAGAAACAATTTTAGTAGTTTGACAGTTTCAGAGATCAGCAACTGTTTCATATTGTATAAGAAGAGGAAATTTACAAAGAAAAGGTTGGTTGTTAGAATTTTGGAGAACTGGGAGACTAGGCCACTATATTCCTGATATCATCTTTGACTAATGAAAGGATCATAAGTTTACATGAGTTGTTGCATATAATTTTGTAAGCCTCTCTGTCATGTGTCATGCTATATTTTCTTCTTTTCAAGTATAGTAATGAAGTTGTAGTCTTTATTTGCTTATGTAGATAAAGTTAAAATTCCTTAAAAGAGTGCTCCTATACTTAAAGTCCTTGCTTCCTTTCTAAATTATAGATAATAGTTTCTGTGAAAGACCAGCATATTGTCTATGATTCAGTTCTCATTATCATAATTCTTCTAAGTTACAGATAGTAGTTTCTGTGAAAGATCAACATATTATCTTTAACTTCTCCTTCAAACTTTCTTCATTCATCATTTATATCTGGCAACAAATGGCATTCTGAGATGTTCTGGTCATACATGTATTAAGAGTTAAAGACCAAGTTTTCCAAGTCCTTCATTTGAGAATACAACAAACAATAAGTGACAGTAAACAAATATTTATTAATGTCTTAAGCACAATTTCCCCATAGCTAGGAAATTGGTTTCTTAAGGAACAACATTTACAATGGCAAAAAAAAATAAAATGCATTTTTTATTTATGGCTCTTTATATAAAGCCTTTTGTTCAATCTACTTTCAAAATAGGCAAATCATGTTGGCTGGCTAGAAACAGGGATACTCTGTGTTGCGCTAAGTAAAGACTGGCATCCCATTTTTATATGTTTCATATCCTAAGAGGGAGATAGCCCACACTCCTATAGGGATAAATGCTCACTTACCCAGAAGTGTGACCGTATTGGACTTGATCCTACTTGGTGGGCCATGTGGTATTTTTCCATTGGATCTCCCACTCCTGTAGGGATAAGTGCTCACTTACCCAAATGTGCGACTACACAAGCCTTTTGATCTTACCAAGCAGACCATGTGGTAGATTTCCATTAGATCTCATGAATGAACGGAAATTTTTAAAGGGAACAAAAAATTATATTCAAATCTATACCAAAAAATTAACAATGCTAATGAAATCAGTAATCTATATGGATAGAGTCATGTGACCTCGTGAATTTTTTACAAATGAAGACGGAAAGGAAGCCCTTCCATCTTCCTATTCCCTAGGGTTATGAATAATTACCAATGAAATTAAAATCAATGCCAAGGTTGAAAGCATTGATTGATGTTCATGAAATTTATCTCTGCTTTTCCATATATTTAGAAGAATTTCATGAGCAATAAGAAATCTTGTTAAACCCTATCAATAAGTAATCAATGTTTCATCAATTAAGATTGTGTTTAAACCTATAAGAACATTGACTAAAGAGTGACTGAGCATAAGGACATTATTTCCATTTGAAAGCAATGTAGTAATTCAAAATGTCTCATTGCGGACATGTAGATGGTATCAAAACTTCTAGTTGAACGGTTTAACAAGCGGAGAAGAGGAAACAAGGTAATAAATCAAAATGTTCCCTAGCAGACATGTAGATGGTATCGAAGCTTCAGACATGTAGATGGTATTAAAACTTCCAATTGAACGGATTTTTAATTTCACTAATTTGACTGCTAATCATATTCTAACAAGGACCTGATTTGATTCCTTCCCAGCGAAACAATGATGACAGTCTGCCAATTTACAATAAGATATCCACTCATATAAATTCTCTCCATGTTATTAAAACAACTAGAATTCATGCATTCATAGGTAGTTACAAGCACTATAAGCATGCGAGTCTGGTAAATAGCATAAAACCTATGCAACTACCAATGGCATAAAAGAAGCCTCCTATTAGGTTGATATCCAAAATGTGTGATATTACAACTTCACAAGGTAAGTTGATATCCAAAATGTGTGATATTACAACTTCACAAGGTAAGGATCTCATCTCTTCTCTCCTCTAGTCCATAAAAAACAAAACACAAAAACTACAGCAATATGAACATTATCACATCAATTGAAAGACTACTCCCCTAGTCCATAAAAAACAGAGCATAAAAACTATAGCAATATGAACATTATCACATCAATTGAAAGACTGCAGCAATGTGAGAATTATCCACCCATTGATTTTTTTTTTCTTCTGTGGATGAATATCTGTATCAATATGTTTAAACAATAGTGTCATCAAACAAGAAAGTTCCTGGAGTCAATTGCAGAAACAATATGTTTACCATAAAAAGTGACGACTTGGCCACGAAAATTAAAGCACATGCCAAAAAGTGATGAGTCAACTGCACCATAAAAAGCCATCGTTGAGTCAACTGCGGAAACTCATGCATAATTAATGTTTTCTCAATTTAATTACTTCAATCTCAGTTCCAATAGTATTCAACCCAAAAACGCTGATTCAGTTAATAAATATAATATTCCCGAGCCTGACAAAGCTTATGCATAAACCAGGTTTTGTCGGCTGAAGGAAGGGTTTCAAAAATAGACACTAAGAAAAATTCATAAATTATGCTCCAATGACAGTCTTTCAATTTTTACATGACCCAGGATTGCACCTAGATACTTATTTTCATTTACATATTGTTTATCTTTGTTGAACAATATCTGATGAAAATTATAATCTTGATAGAATGTCTTAATGAGTTCCATTCCAAATCCTCTCTTCACTCGAATTTCTCGTCTGCTTACGGCCAGACATCATGAGGGTCATCTTTAAGAGCTCAATTGACTGGTCATTTTTTGGTTTTGTTCATCGGCTATCCATTTTATTCTATGATATTTTGTTTTTTCAAAACTACTTGTCGCTATTGCTTTTTTAACTTGTTAACAAATTACATTTACATGGCTGTAACATCCATTCCCAATTTTTTTTTTATGGGTTATGTACCTTTATATTAACGTTGATCTTGTTCTCGTGTCTAGCTACTATATGCATTGCATTAGTGGTCAAGTCATGTGGCAGTAACTATGTATATTATGTGGTCTAACTAATTGTTGTTTAACTTGGGTTCTCATGCACAACCAACAAGTGAATTTGATCATTATGAAACTGTACTCTTGTATCCTCACTGGTGGTGACGATCTTCCTGGTTGTACATGTACAACTTTTGACTTTAGCTTGTCCCACCCATCTATGCCCGGATATAATTGCCAAAATACGTGGTTGTGAGTACATGAACATCATGGAGTCAGACTATATTTAATAATAAAAGAAACCATATACCTGGGCATCAGCTCCAGAAGATACCAACACATTCAAAAACATGTGAAAAGGCCCAGGTGAAAAAGCCAGGCCTGTGATTTTCTTTTGGTGGCCCTTGAGCTTTGCTTTTACCTGTAAAAATTGCAGCTAGTTCAGAGCATGCCACTTAAAGGTGAGTTTTGGTAAAAGGGCACAATGAAGAAAAATGAAAAATGACAAGGATTGAAAGAGATATTCACAGGCAGCACCTCATCAACTCGAACATTGTATATTTGAATGGATGAATCCTCCATGCCAATTGCAATGATGTTATTGTCCAGATGGTGGAAAGCCAGAAAGTGGCTGCAGCAGGAGGTGGCATGCATAAAAGTTGTCATGACCTGCAATGAATCACTAATTAGCATCCCATGAAACCAGTGATTTAGATAAATTGGGAGCCTTTGGATTGAACATTACACAAGAACCTTATAGAGTAACTGAACCCCATTACCCACATAATTTAAAAGTTACCCACATGATTTGAAAGTTGAAGGTGAGACATTAGAGAATAAACCTTAAGCAGACCAATGTACCAAAACTGAAATTATATATATCATCATATTCTCCTTTAGCTTTTACCTTCAGCCTTCATCACCAAGTCCACCAGAAGCCATTAGCGAGACATAAGCCTTCACCTTTTGCCAGAAGCATGTAACTAGGAACCGTAGGCCCTTACCCCTTTTGCCAGAAACCTGTAAATAGTAAACAGATAATCTATAAACTCTTACCACAAGCCATAGCAAAAACCTGTAAACAGTAAACATATAATCTATAAACTCTTACAACACGCCATAAGCCTATAGACAAAACCTTTCAACAGGAGCCTCTCAGCAGAAGTCATTCACCAGGAAGGAGCCTCAAACCTAGCAACAGAAGAAGCCAGGTAAAACAGAATTAACAACAAGATTAGAAAGGTAGGCTGCTCAGTTTGGATGCCTATTCAAAAGTGTTTTCTCTATTCTATTCTCCCAATTGCGATAACTATGGCTTTACAATCCAAAAGTGACAGGCAGTAGGTGTTGGGTTGTGTTATATTCTTTTCACGTAGTTAACAGAGGGTTTGAAGGGCACTCGTAACCCCACTTTATGGGGTCCGGGGCAGCGGCCCGGAAAATTTTGGTTTTGGACCCTATGTTAGGTTGGGCGGACCCACCTATGGTTTTGTGCATGATTTTCGCACATGTTTTTTGGACGCGATGGTTTTCGGTCCATGGTATTGGACGTGATGGTTTTTTGGTCCATGGTATTGGATGCGATGGTTTTCGGTCCATGGTATTAGATGCTTCGGCATGTATAAATATGTATTGTAACATTGAAAGGAAAATAATGAAAAATCAAGCTGGTAGTCCCGATTTTTGGATCCAGTGGGAAAATATCTGTGTATATGTGTTTTATGTGTTATGCTCTCGCATTTTTTTATTTTTTTGTGTTTTAGAATTCGTATGCAAGTAATTTATGTACAGGATTAAAACCTACATTTGGTATCGGAGTTGTTTTGGCTTCAAGGGGACACCTTTGTTGCTGAGGGGTTTCGCTCAGGCCTGTGGTAGACCCTGTTCAGTGGGAGATCTATGAGATAGATTCTGGTGGTGAAAGAAGATGGCTAGTAGTGGAAAGATAGAGATCGAGAAATTTAATGGTCAGAGTTTTTAGTTGTGGAAACTCAATATGGAGGATCTATTGGTGGATAAAGACTAGTGGATCGTGGTAGATCCGTGTACTAAACCAACGGGAGTGTCCAATGAAGAATGGAAGAAGTTGGATCGGAAGGCAAAGAGCACAATACGATTTTGTGTCTCAGATTCAGTATTGCTGAATGTATCAGGGGAAGCTATGACGAAGGCTTTGTGGGACAAGTTAGGGACTTTGTACCAATCTAAGTCTTTGGTGAATAAACTGTTCCTATGGAAAAAGCTGTATAACATGAGGATGAAAGATGGAGACTCGGTGACAGAGCATCTGAATGCATTTAATACTGTGGTAATTCAGTTAGCATCTGTTGATATTAAAATTTCAGATGAAGATAAGTGCATCAATTTGTTGTGCTCTCTACCAGATTCGTGGGATAGTCTGGTTATTACTATAGGTAGCAATGCAACTGCCTTTCATTTTGATGAAATAGTCTCATCCTTGCTGATGGAGGAGATGAGACAGAAAAAAATGGAGAGCCAAAATAGTGATGCCTTGTCTATACAAGGGCGGACCTAGAACATAAAAAAAAATAAGTCATCGAGTGGGAGATCTAAATCTCCAGGAAAACCTATAAAGTTGGTGTGCTAGAAATGTGGAAAGGAAGGGCACTACAAAAGTGACTGTAATTCTAAAGCTCCTGACAAAGGAAAGGGATATGATGAGGCTCCTTCTACAGAGGCGAAAACCACCTCAAATGAAGGTGGGGATGTGTACTTGGCTTCTTCAAGTACACATGTAGATCATGAGGCATGGTTGATTGACTCAGGTGCATCCTTTCACTTCACTCCCCATAGAGAGTGGTTCTGCGGGTATGAGAAATATGATGGTGGTGATGTCTTCTTGGGGGATGACACAAAGGCTAGAATCATTGGTCGCAGAAAAGTAAAGTTTAAGTTGCAAGGTGGAAGGGTTAGAACGCTTCCAGGTGTTCTACATATTCCTGCATTAGCCAGAAATCTGATTTCTGTTAGCAAGCTGGATGATGTAGGTGTAAAAACAGTGTTCAAGAAGGATACCTGCAAGATGGTTCGGGGAGCACTGGTATTGATGTGGGAAGTTCAGATTAGAACTCTGTACAAGCTGCAAGGTAGCACTGTTGTTGATGGGTGCAATAGTTTTGTGGTTCCTAAAAGTGGAGCGGAAAATCTAGTCGTCTCTGGAGAGAGGACCTTGCTGTGGCATCAAAGGCTTGGACATATTGGAGAGAAGGGACTTCAAATACTTCATGGTAAAGGTATGGTAGAAGGTATGAGTAATAGCTCTCTGGATTTTGATTTCTGTGAAAAATGTGTATATGGGAAGCAGAATCGGGTGAGTTTCCCCTCTAGAAGTAAGAGGGCGAAACATATATTAGAGCTTGTGCACAGTGATGTCTTTGGACCTGTGAAGGTTCCATCACTGGGTAAGTCTGTGTACTATGTATCATTTATAGATGACTTCTCAAGGAATACATGGATATATTTCCTTAAGAAGAAATCTAAAGTCTTTGACAGGTTTAAAGAATTCAAGGCTCTAGTGGAAAACTAGACAGAGAAGAAGATAAAGGTGCTGAGGACAGATAATGGTGGAGAGTTTTGCAGTAAGGAATTTGAAGAAATCTGTAAGAAGTGTGGTATAGCATGGCAGAAGACTACTCGATATACACCTCAGAAAAATGGAGTTGCAAAAAGAATGAATAAGACGTTGATGGAAAGGGCAAGAAGCATGCTCAGTGGTGCCAGGTTAGGACAAGAATTTTGGGCAGAGGCTGTGGATACTGCATGTTACCTAGTCAACAGGTCACCTTCATTAGCGTTGGAGGATAAGACTCCACAAAGAGGTGTGGACTAGTAAGAAGCCCTCTCTTTCACATCTGAGGGTATTTGGATGTGACGCATATGTACATGTTCCAAAGGAGAAACGAACCAAGTTGGATAGTAAATCTGAAAAGTGCATCCTTATTAGGTATAATGATGGTTTAAAGGGTTATAAGCTTTGGAACCCAGTCACACGGAAGGTTGTGTACATCCGAGATGTGGTGTTCAGAAAGGTGAAAGATGTTATTAAACATGAAGTCCAACGAAAGGAACCTGAGAAGATAGAGTTTGAGCTAAAGAAGGAAGAATCAGACTCTACAACAAAGGAGGAATTAGAATATGAAGAGACACAAACTCCAGCTATGAGAAGATTAGTTCGAGAAAGAAGGCAGCCTGAAAGGTATAGTCCATCTGCTTTCTGTTCAAATTTTTCTTTATCTATTACTGACGATGATCCCAAAATTGTGAAGGAAGCAGTAGATTCAGAGGATGGAAAACTTTGGAAAGAGGCCATGGTTGACGAAATGGCATCTTTGCACAAAAATGAGGCTTGGGATCTGGTGGAGTTTCCAACTAGAAGGAAACCTATTAGTAGCAAATGGGTGTTCAAAAAGAAGACAAATGCAGAAGGAAAAGTGGAGAAATACAAAGCTCGGTTGGTAGCAAAAGGTTATTCCCAGGTGCCGGGAATTGATTTTGGTGATATTTTTTCTCCTGTTGCCAAGGTAACTTCTATTAGATTACTATTATCCGTTGCTGCTGCTTTTGATTTTGAGGTAGAACATATGGATGTGAAGACAACATTTCTTCATGGGGATCTGGAAGAGGAAATCTACATGAAGCAACCTGAAGACTTTGTAGCGAAGGGTAAGAAAGAACTGGTATGCAAGTTAAAGAAGTATCTGTATGGGTTAAAATAGTCACCAAGGATGTGGTATCAGAAATTTGATACATTTATACGGGGACTTGGCTTCACCAAAAGCAAAGCAGATCATTGTGTGTATTTTAAATTAATTAGTGACCGTGTTATTTATCTGATCTTGTATGTGGATGATATGTTGTTGGTTGGAAATGACAAAGAAATTATCAAGGATTTGAAGACCCAATTTTCCTCCAAATTCGACATGAAAGATCTTGGTGCTGCAAACTATATTTTGGGCATGGAAATTAAAAGAGATCAATCAAGGAGGAAGCTCTGGTTAAACCAGAGGAAGTATCTCGAGACAATATTGCAGAGGTTTAATATGCAGGATAGTAAAGTGGTGAAGGTTCCTATTCCTATAGGTGTGAGGTTATCTGTTGAACAATGTCCCAAGACACAAGAAGAGGAAGAATACATGTCCCGTGTTCCATATGCAAGTGCAGTCGGTAGTCTGATGTATGCAATGGTCTGTACTGGACTAGACATTGCACATGCAGTGGGAGTATTGAGCAGGTTTATGTCAAAACCAAGAAAGGAGCATTGGACAGTAGTGAAGCGGGTTTTCAGGTATTTGCGTGGCACTAGTGATTATGGTTTGTGCTACCAAGGAAGACCAAGATCAGACAGAGTGTTGGATATTCATGGCTTTGTTGACATAGACTGTGCTGGAGATATGGATCAGAGAAGATCTACAAGTGGGTATGTGTTTAACCTATTTGGAGGTGCAGTCATTTGGATGAGTAAGAAACAATCTGTAGCAGCACTATCAACTATAGAGGTAGAATACATGGCAGCCACTTATGCAAGCAAGGTTCAAGTATGGGGTTAGTACAAGAAGCTATAAGGATAGACTGTGATAGCCAAAGTGCAATTATCTTGGCAAAGAACCCTGCATATCATTCAAAGACAAAGCACATTGATGTTCAGTATCACTTTGTCAGGGATATGATAGAAGACAAAAAGGTGTTGCTGGTAAAGGTGGACAGTTTGAAGAATATTGCAGATGCATTGACAAAATCTGTGAGCTCTGAGAAGTTCTCTTGATGTAGAGAGACGATGGGCATTTCAGGGCTGGGAAAATGACTAAGCTCTCTTGTGGCCCCCTGTAGAAAGAAAACAACAAGTGGGAATGTTGGCCTGTGTTATATTCTTTCCATGTAGTTAATAGGGGGTTTGAAGGGTACCCGTAACCCCACTTTATGGGGTCTGGGGTAGCGCCCCGAAAATTTTTGGTTTTGGACCCTATGTTAGGTTGGGGAGACCCACCTATGGTTTTGTGCATGATTTTTGCACATGTTTTTTGGACGCGATGGTTTTCGGTCCATGGTATTGGATGCTTCAGCATGTATAAATATGTAATGTAACATTGAAAGGAAAATAATGAAAAATCAAGCTGGTAGTCCCGGTTTTGGGATCCAGTGGGAAAATCTCTGTGTATATGTGTTTTATGTGTTATGCTCTTGCATTGTTTATTTTTCTGTGTTTTATAATTGTATGCAGGTAATTTCTGTACGGGGTTAAAACCTATAGTAGGATCTCTCCACGGAAGGATATCTACATCTAGTAATTGTACCAAAACAAAATGTCTTCTTTCTGCGTTGTTTTTACTGGGTTGACCTTTCGGGTGAATAAAAAAGAAGAAAACAACAACTAGTAAAGAACCCCACCTTTCTGTATGGATTTCAGTCACTCCGCGGCCATTTCCATAGCTTATGGAGAGCATTGGATGTCAGTGCTAAGACAAAAACACTGGAATTGGTGTATATCAGTTTTACCACCTACACGAAATAGCATATTAATTGTTTGGATCAATATCGACAGAATTTGTAGAACATAAAATTGTAAAGTATGTCAACCTTTAGTGTTTTCTGTAATAGAGGGTGATCTCATACCTTTCTCGCATGCATTTTGTCAGGCAACTTGAGAGACCTACACTGACGCAAATCGGTGATCTGAGTCAATTTCCAGTTCTTGTTATTGAATCAGTGATCTTAGTTAATTTCTAGTTCTTGTTCTTGTTTGTGACCTCATCTGTCTCCAGCATGAAAATTAAGCGCGTTGGGTAAGATCTTCATGCCATTGTCATTCATTGTGATTGCCAATAGGAAGGTGGGGACTAGCCTGGAACTTTTTGGAAATAAAGCAAGATTATACATTGAGATGTGATCAAGAAACTTAAAATAATGTTTTCAAACTCTAAAAATAAACCAATCTCATCTCCAAAAATAACTTCTTACCGAACTACCCTCAACATCAATTGTTGTCAGGATGTTGGTGTTATCCATGTCCCAGAACTTTATTTGAAATTCATCACCAGCTGCCAAGAACCTATTCCTGGTTGTATCAAATTGCACAACACCTAAGGAACACTTCCTAAAAGCAGAATATGTCCGCTTGATTGTTCCCTCACTTTCATTCCACTCAACCAGGTATGAATCACCATCTTTACTTGTTCCACAAGAGAAGAGCCTAACAAAAAATACAAATGATTATATACTTCAGAAAGGACATGGACTTGACAGAGAAAATATAGAAAATTGGAGAAAGTAAAACTCAGATCCACATGAAGACACTTTACAAACTAAACACCATTCCAAGTTAACATTTTACCTTGTTCCATCAGCACTATAAGGCCCAGAGCATTATAGTCCACCCTATATCCCGCAAGATCATACAACTAGGCTTTGATCTTTCAATCAATAGCTGTAGAAAAAATAAACTGCATACAAACAAAGAATCATAATCCATAGAATCATAATCCATCTTTAGTGCAATAAAGTATTTGTCATATGGCCAAAAATTCACAGGAAGCCAAACATCAAACAAAAATATAATATGCAATGTAACTTCAAAACAACTAGAATATAATATTCGTCAATTCGCATAATATGCAATGTAACTTCAAAACAACTAGAATATAATATTCGTCAACTGCAATTCACATAAAATCTTCAGTATCAAGGAACAAAGTACCTGAATATTTTCTTATTTTCTTACTGGTGAGGACAAACAGAACATATAGCTGCTTCATGGCCTTCAAATGTGTACTGCTTTCAACCAGTTACTGCATCCCACACCTACAAGCATAGACAATATTGTTTTCCTTTTCTTTTTTAAAATTTCATATACAGATAAATAAACAACTATTAGAATGAGTCTTGACACATATGATAAAGTAGATTACCTTGATGGTCTTATCATCCCAACATGTAACTATTATGAAGCGTTGGTAGCTAGGGTGTGAAAAAGCAATATCATTCACACCACCAGCATGTGCGTCAATCTGTTTAAATTATATCAATGTTAATAAATTATACTTTCAATATAAACTTAATTTTACACACCTACAAAGAATGTACAGGTTGGCCTTTAAGCATGTAAGCAAACCTCTAGATGTTGTCTCAAATCACCTGCCACAGTATAAGAATATATGTGAACTATATGCTTGGAAAACACAACACCTATAACACAAATGCAGGTCATGCAGCTGACCCATGCCATCCCTTCTGGTCCAATGCCAAAAGTGCCCCTTTTACTTCGTGTCGGGTTTCACTTATCGGGTTTACATGGATGGTGGAGTTTTATGGCCTCTTCCCCATTGGTCCACCACAAACAACTCCCTGCTGCCACCACAACCACTCCCACATCATCTTGACGCTTGCCAATTTCCGAACCTCTTAATCTCTTCTGGGGTCATGGCGTCAGGCCAACATGGCTGGCGGGACCCTTCTCCACCAATAGGATGGTGCATATCGCCGTGTGGAGTGACTTACGTCATCCCACTAGCTTACCTCCTAATGCTTTACATTTGACTCCTGCTTTAAACTTTCAGGTGAACTTCGTCGGGCTGACTCGGCAAGTGGCCAGTCCCTGACCCAATAGCACCACAACAACGGTGCAGGCCCAACCACGTATCCCCTTTATGGGATACATCATCCCACTTCTTTTCACTCGACTTTTCTTTGCTCATGCCCTTAGAAATGTTCTGGGGTAAGACCTCTGGGTTCTATCTTTGGGCCACGTCGGTTTGGTGGGCCGCACCCCTACACAACCCTTGCCCTCGATTGGGACACGTAATGGCACCACCACCTCGTCTCGCTCCCTTTCTCTTGCACCTTATTCAAGTGCTCCAATTAGGACACAGTGGAAATGCCACCTCATCCTTCTCCCTTTCACTTGCACCTTATGCGAGTGCTCCAAGGAAACCTAATGGGATGACCTATCAAGTAGGTCCATCCATAACCAATAACATAACAACCGGGGTTGCGTGGCCATCAACATGTCACGGTTGTCTCTATGTTGGTTATCACTTGGATGTGATGGGAATAGCCTCCAACTCTTCTTTATTTATACTCTCACATGTCGCTCCATCACACATTAACTTGGGCACATTCTAACCCTAAGCCAACCTGCTCAATGTGCCAAATTAACTTACAACCACATAGAAAAAATAATATCTCCACTTCTAGAGCTCCAATTTGAGTGATTTTCACTGCCCCTTTCTCCTCTAAGGGTCCTCTAACACCTCCATGTGTCAAATCACACAACCTCCTCTTGGTTTTGGCCCCACACTGATGGGTACAAAACTCCAAGCTTGGGTTCCAAGCCCACAAAGCACTTTTGTGGCACTCCAACCTCCAAACCCTGAACCTTAGGGCTTGGAGTACCTCCCAAGCTACCAAATCTCAACAAGAGGAGTTTACTCTTGTCATGGTTATGCGCAAGATGAGCCTCTTGTAAGTTCTAGTGGACTACTATCCAATTGTAGGTCGGTTGAGTGCCAAGAGATACAATAGGCACAATAGAGAGATTCTCACAATTTGATCCATGTGGAGGTAAGCATAAGAGAAGGAAAGGCCCTAAACATTCACATGTTTTGTTCGAAAAAGTCAGGATTGCTTCTATCCACATAAGGCTCTAGATGGACTTGGTCTTGATGTTAATTTAAAATTAAGCAATCATAAGCTTCTCAATGGATTTGCACTAGATGTATTTCAAGCAGAGCAATCCACGCAGGAAGATGTTACAATCATAACCTTCTCAATGGATTTGCACTAGATGTATTTCGAGTGGAACAATCCACACAGGAAGATGTTACAACCAAGGAGATCACAGACGATGTTACAATCATAACCTTCTCAATGGATTTGCACTAGATGTATTTCGAGTGGAACAATCCACACAGGAAGATGTTACAACCAAGGAGATCAAAGCATTGTTGCTGCAAACTGCAGACAATCAAGATGGATTGTAGTAAATATAACTTATTACACACCAACAAATGCCCTTTAATTATTTCAGTTAGAATTTAGACCAGAACACATTGAATTCCCATGGTGGAAGCCCTCTCTCTAGAGAGCTTTTGGAATAGAAAATCAAGCAGACTTACTCTGAGAACTTGTGATAGGGGTTAGGTGAGATAGCTTGGTGTTAAATTTGGAAACTAGGGTCAAAATCCACGTGGTTCATCTTATTTATGACAACTGATATTTTTCTTGGACCCCTCTCATAGAGAGGTGTAGGATTGATCTAAATATCATCTGATTCCGATAAGTATTCTTAGAGATATGAATTTATTTGTGTTATTGGACAAATCGTCAAGGTCAACCAGCAACCAAATAAACCCCACAAGTGCTCAACGTTTTAGTATAAAAGGAGATGACTTGAGAGTCATTTCTTACACTCACTTCACTCATGATCTCTCTCCACTTGTTTTGGGTTTGGTGGCTAGAGAGATCTAGAGGGAGAAGCCCTAGACGTTGAACCTAAGATGCCCTAGCTGCAGTCTTATGAGGAGATCATCTTGCAGGTAAGAGGAGATCTATATGCTGCCATAGAGGAGACTAATTCACTACCCTAATGAGATCTAGACGCAGTCATGGAGGATCATGGAAGAGTCTTATATGCAGCCCTAATCACAGTCATGCAAGAAGACAATCTGGCCGCAGTCAAGAAAGGGTTCTATACGCAACAAATCAAGGTGCCCTAGACGCAGTTGAAGGGAGGAACACCTAGCCACAATTGAAGGGGATCTAGTCATGCCCTAGCCACAACAAAAGAAGGTCTAATGCAGCCATATATTTGCAGTTGAAGAAAGGCTCCTATACGTTGTATAGAGGAGGCCTATCCAAGATCTCAAGAAGACCTAGCCATTGTCATATCAAGCCCTAGCCATAGCTCTAAAGCTAGTCCTAGCCGCAGATCAGAGGAGACCTATACGCTGTCATAAGGAGGCTAAAGAAGAGTTCTGGCCGCAGTTATATAGAGGCTCATATTCCGCAATTAAGGAAGGCCTAAATCCACAGACAAAAGGGAACTCTATCTGCTGTCATGAATGCCCTTATTCACAGTTATGGAGAAGCCATATCCGCAGCAAAGGGAGGACTGATCAACAGTGGAATATAAGCTCTATATACAGTTTGAGTGGCAGCCCCAATCCGCTGTTAAGAGAGGTCCATTAGCAGTCTTGTGAAGACTCTTATTCACAGCTCAAAGAGACCTAGTTGCAGTCACTTTAACTGCTGTCATAATACCACATTGCTGTAGGTGACAACATGGCCTAATTGTAGACTATTTGGGCAAGTTGATAACTCAGTGTTGCTGGACATATTATGGGACAACAACATAGTACAACTCAGTGCTATCAACATATAGTGATGGGTAGCAATGCAACATAATGTAAAAAGGGTGCAACATGATATGATGCATAGTACAACACTATGTATGATGCAGCTACATGGTTGGATGCTACATGCAGCAGTTAAAATACAACAAGCTTATACATAGGACAATTGCAACATGGGACAACTGCAAGCATGAAGAATCATGAACAATAGCAGCATGTTAAAGCATGGACAACAAAAAGTAAAACACAACAAGTACATTGGGACAACAGTAAGCATGGTGCAGCAGTGGCACTATGTACAATAGTGCTAAACACTACGAAAACAGCAGCATGAGGTCCAACATTGTGATGATGTGTGTAGCATGGTGAAACATAGTGAGGTACAACATGATGACGAGATGCAACACAATGATAGGTGAAGAAGTCACCTTACAGAATCAGTTGACGCAACATGTCTTCAACTGATCTCATGTATCATCTTCTTAGAGATGATCTATGCTCTCTCTGTTGAAAAAATGAAGAACATATAAGAAGAATTGATCAAGGGTTTCCCCACACTGGGGTTTTTCCTTGGCTAGCGCCACATCTTGTGTCCTATTATCTTGGCTTGTCTTATGCGATTTATTTTTATGTTCTATCTGCAGTTTACTTTAATGCTGATGTGATTGCTAATCTGGAAAAGATATTGAGCTAACTATGAAAATCAAAATAAATTTCTCTAGCATAGAACACACCTAAACTTAACATGGTATCAGAGGTGAGGTGAAGACAAAGCCCAAGCAAGAGTGAAAGAGCAGTCACCGAAGACAGTTTGGAAAGGTCAAAAGGATCAATGGATTCCTCATCCCTCTTGAAATTCACCAAGGATTAAGTCGAAGCAGAGTTTATTATTAGAATGGAACAACGGAAGCTTCTGATGGCCTACCTAAAGATCACTTCATTGGGAAGTCTAGATCTAAGGGTGGAAGGAAAGGCAAATGCCTTGGTTGATATAAGTTTGGCTATTATGTGAAGGAGTGTTTGAATGGCAGGGATGCATCACTTGATGATGATAACAATCATTCCAAGGACATCTTCAATGATCAGATGAATGACACGTAATGCAAGTCATTAAGGAAACGGTCGACTCTTCAAAGAAAGCAAGGAACCCCAGGTATGAAGAATCAAATGTTGTTTCTGATAAGATAAAGAGGCATTATCTTGTATTGGCCCTCTCCTTCAGATTCTTGGGAATATGTCTTATTGATTGTAGTGCGTTAAGGCACCTCATCAGATAGAAGGGTGCTCTCTCAAATTTGGTAGAGTTGGAAACAACTATGGGATTATACTTGGAGTCAATGCCACCTATCTGGAAACGGTGTAGGGAATGTTACCCCTCAATTGAATGTGGGTAACTCAATTCATTTACAAGAACCTCTTTTATGTAACTAATTGCAAGAAGAAACCGGTGTCCATTTCGGAAATGGAAGTAAAAAGGTTTCAAGGTGACATTCATCGATGGAAAGGTACGTGTTTGGAAATAGAATTTTCAAAAATGATTTTACTCATGGGTTCAGGGTTGGAAATTTGTATCAAGTTACAGGATGATCCATTGGGGACCATGTCAATTGACACATCTCATCTATAACACCAGAGGTCTATTATGGGGCCCTACCTTATGTGAGTCAGATGGTGACAGGGATGCTTGAATTCAAGAATAGAATGAAGGTACATGTCCGAGATGTACCGAAGGAAAATCCTACAAAGGGGACCATTCCCCTCATGTAGCAGGTCCACAGGTTTGGAACAACCCAAGGCATTTGAGATTCATGATTGGGAATCTCATGTGTGCCAGTGGAAGGAAGCCCTCTATGGCTTGAAGCAGATCACCCCAGGTTTAATATGAGAGGAATGATAGCTATAAGATGACGTTGAGATTCACTAAGAGTGAAGTCAATCCAAACCATTGTTTGAAGGTTGCAGATGATAGACTTCTCATACCGACACCTTCTGAGGACGACCTATTTCACACAAGTGCAGACCTTCTCACTTACAGAATTAAGAGGGAGTTGGATTCCAGATGTGGAATGGTAAACTGCAAGCCCGTTGGGCTTTGCACCTGAGCTTGTGGGTATGAAACTGTGTATGGATTTGGACACTTAGCACTTGGAGATAGTAGGGCATTCTTAAAGGAAAAAGGGGACGCTTGTAGCACCAAGAGAGGCATGTGGATTGGGAGAAAGTAATTTTTATTTGATTATGTGTGTGAACTTGTCTTAAGTTTCAAGTCGGCCTTGAATTGAGGAGACAATTTCAGAAGGTTATACATCACCCTAAGGAATCATATAAATAGGAGTGATGATCTGAATTGGATCCATGAAGAATTACCAAAGTGCCATGACTGTATCAAATCAGGACAAACCTCTGGACAGTGACAGTTTGCAGCCAACAAGGAACGACGAAGACCTTGGTCAAAGCGCACTGACCGAGGCCCATGGAGACTGCGCAAGAGGCAAAACTGGTAGTTGGGAAGCCCAGATCGGGAAATAGAGGCCATTTTTGATGCGTGATTAGCGCATCATGCATCATGGGGAAGCTGGGAAACCACGAGGAAAGCGTTAAGGTGAAAGGCGGGTCCCCCGCTCCAAAACCGACGGTATATCGGGGGCATCCTTGGGTGGTAAGCGGATTTGGCTGAAAATGAGTGATTCCATTCAGTGCACGACGTGTTTCCAATGGATGAGAGAGAAAAGGACCTCTCACTGCGCACTAACGGTCGAGAAAGTCAACTGTGCGAAATGAGTGAATATCATAGGATCTGGGGGTTCCAGATCTGAATGTGGAGATTGTGCCCGATGGAGAAACCGGATTTGATAGGGGAATTAAGCCACATCATGTAAAATTCTAAAGTCTGATTTGACTACTGAGTTGGTGGATGAGTCATTCCACAGTGTAATTGAATTACCGAACCATCGAGGAAGAGCTAGCGTAGTTCGTGAAAGGACAAGAATTCACTTCCCTGTGGATGATGGTGATGACGCAGAGACAGGGAACTACAAACGAACAGCAGCAGGTGAACCGAAGGGGCGGAAGAGGAATCAAACAATCAAGGATAGATTGCCTTTAAGCCATGAATAGACAAAGAACAGAACATGAAGAGAGAATAAGAGAATGAAGATAGAGGGAGCGAGAGGGCAAAGAAAAGACAGTGAAGCAAGAAGCAAAAAACAAAGAGCTGAGCTGACCTAAGGCAGCATCAAGAAGACAAAAGGCTTGAGAGGTTCATGCAAATCCCTATGAGGATCTATTGGGAATTGAGCACCACATTGGGCTCCTCCCATTGAAGACTAGAGAGGTCAATACTTGGAAAGGAGAAGAGTCTGTACACTCTAGTGGCTTGGGGAATCTAAGAACCACCCTACCAAGCATTATCTATTTCAGGAGACTCAAATTGAGCTCCTCATTGTAAATCTCTACTTTAAAGACACAATAAAAGAAGGCCACCACTGAAAGCTGGACTGGAGACGTAGCCCTGGAGAATAGGGTAACTCCTTAGTAAATCTGTTGTGTTCTTGGATTTGCTTATGGTGTTTCTCTTACTGTTTTCCATTCTCCTCGTGTTTGTGTATTTTGCAATCTGATCGATCTGTTTCCTAAAATAACATAGACACACACCAGCACATGATTCTGTAATACCTTCATTCATTAATTTATTAACTGAGGTCACTCACAAGTGATTTTCAGATCAAGTGGTATCAGAGCTTAAGGCTATTAAGGTTAGAAAAGCTTGTGTTGGTTTAGTTGTTGAATGCTAACTAGATCAAAGCTCAAATTAGGAGAAGGAGAGTTGGTCAAAACTAATCCTGAAATTGGGAGAGTCTATCCTCGGAAGACAATGTCAGAGGAAGGTTCTATGGGTCCAGACTCTCAATTCATAGATAGTTTCCTAGCCATAAATTCCATGGTATAAGAAATGTATAGGGGCTTTAGAAAACATAAGGATGAATATTCATTAGGCTCTAAGCAAGACAAAGGAGAAGATGAATCACATTCCCATGACCACTCAAAAGGCAAAGGGAAAGAGGAAAGCTTTCTCACACCCCCTGATAGCCCTAAAAACAAAGCATCTTTGATCAAACTAGATGCTAAATTTGATCTACCTATATACGATGGAGAGTTGAATGCAGAAAATTTGGACAATTGGATTAGACAAATTGATGTTTATTGTAGAGTATAGAATATCAACTCAAACAAGAGCAAGATTCAGCTGGCAAGCCTACGCCTTGGAGGCACTGCCTTGGTTTGGTGGGAAGGAAAAACCCAAGCTGACATGAAAAGACATGGTAAGACTATCTTTGTCTGGAGTGAATTTGTTTCTGCAATCAAAAAGAAGTTCTATACATTGGCCTATATGCATCAAGCCATGATGAGTTGGAAAACTCTTCGACAGTTGAAAGGACAAAGTGTGCAAGGGTATACTCAAGTATTTAGAAAGAGAGCATTGATTCTAAGCATCTCATTAGACTCACCTGAGACTCTGTTGAAGTACATTGGTGGTCTACACAGCTACATGAGGCACACTATCCTCATGTTTAATCCCACTAGTATAGATGAGGTATCTGTACAAGCTACTCATCTAGAAGCTAGAGGAAAGAATGGAAATCCAGAAGTTGGGGGATCATCCCAACCCATTGCAAGAAAAAATAAGGAGAAAAGAAAGCAAAAATGGAAAGCAAGGAAGGCTAACACTACACAGAAAAGCAAGGCTTCATGCACTCACTGTAAAAAGGATGGGCATGATGATGAGCATTGCTAGATTTTGCATCCGGAGCTGCAACCTAAGAAGTTCTAGGGCAAGAAGAAGAAGACTATTGCAACTATTCAGAAAGATTTGGGGTCAGATTCGGGAGATGAAACAACCATTGCAGCCACAGGAATAAGAGGTAAGAATTCTGAAGCATCTACTAGTAATTTTGCAGAATCTACTATTGATGAAGAAAATGAGAGAAAAAGACATGAACTTTTCCATATTCGAGTTATTTCCAAACATCAAAATATTGATACTTTTCTTGATAGTGGCTCACAAGTAACTTTAATTTTTGAATCAATTGTAAAGAAGTTGGGATTAGCAACTACACCTCACAAGAAACCATACCCGTTAGGATGGTTGAATGATAAAGCACAACTACAAATGACTAGACAATACAAACTCAAGTTTTCTTTTGCGTCAACATTTGTAGATGAGGTTGAGTTAGACATAATTCCTTTGGATATATGTAGAATTGTTTTAGGAAGTCCTTATTTGTATGATAGGAAAGCTATTTTCTATAGAGCTGAGAACAAGTATCTACTTGTTAAAGATCGAATCAAATACTTTGTAAGAGCTCATAAGCTCAAGAATAATTATACTCTCATAAACTTAGGGCGGATGAAAAGAATGATAAATTCATGCAAACAATTCTTAATGATGGTTGTAAAGGAAAATAAAACTCATAAAACCAATGTATTTGAGGGTTGTAATGCTAAACAACAAGTTGATTTAGAAAAGGTTGTTTCATAGTATGGTATCTTGTTTCAAGAACCTAAAGGTCTACCACCCAAAAAGGAAATAGTACATGATATTATTTTGCAACAAAATGCTCCATTACCTAACATTGGAATGTGCATTTAGAGAATGTTGAAATCAAGAAGCAGGTGCAAGAGTTGCTTGAGAAAGGGTTCATCAGACCTAGCACATCACCATGTGGGTCACCAATCGTTTTGGTGAGAAAGAAAGATGGCTCGTGGAGAATGTGCATTGATTACTGAGCACTGAATAAGATAACAATAAAAAATCGTTATCCCCTTCCTCGCATAGATGATCTTTTAGATCAATTGAAAGAAGTTGTTTATTTCTCCAAGCTAGACTTGCACAGTGGATACCATCAGGTTAGAGTTGCAGAACAAGATGCATGGAAGACTGCTTTCAAAACAAAGCAGGGATTGTATGAGTGGCTGGTTATGCCTTTTGGCTTAACTAATGCCCCTGCTACTTTCATGATATTAATGAATGATGTACTCAGACCTTTTCTTGATGATTTTGTTATTGTGTATCTAGATGACATTCTGATTTTTAGCAAAATGTGGGAAGAACACTTAAAGCATGTTAAGCAGACACTAGATGTTTTGAAAAGAGAAAAACTTCATGTTAAACTCTCAAAATGTGAATTTGGCAAAACATCTCTAAATTATTTGGGTCATATAGTAGGGGGTGGTGAATTGAAGATAGATCCCTCTAAGGTGGCAGTCATTGTAAATTGGCCTAAACCCAAATCTGCTACAGAAGTTAGAAGCTTCTTAGGAGCAACACAATATTGGAGGAAGTTCATTTCTAACTTTTCCTTAATTGCAGCTCCCTTACATGCTTTAACAAGATTGAACAAGGTGTTTCAGTGGGGAGGCAAACAGCAGAAAGCCTTCGACACCTTGAAAGAAAAGATTAGTATAGCACCTGTACTAGCACTGCCTGATCTTCAAAGACCATTTGAGATCCAAACAGATGCTAGTGACTATGCCATGGGAGCAGTGTTGGCACAACACGGTAAACCCATATGTTATCATTCTGATACTTTTAATCCTGCAGTAGTTAACTATCCTACATATAATAAAGAATTATATGCATTAGTACAGAATGTGAAAAAGTGGAAACATTACTTAATGGGCAAAGAGGCAGTAATACATAATGATCATCAACCACTTCAATATCTACACTCCCAAACTAAGTTGCAACAATCAAGACACTATAGATGGATGGGTTTTCTACAATAGTTTCATTTACTCATCAGATATAAAAAGGGCATACACAATAAAGTTGTAGACATGTTATCTAGACCTATTATAAATGCATTTACTATACTTAAGCATAATTATGTGCTACATGAAAGCTACATTGAACAATATGCTCAAGATGTAGACTTTAAAGATGTATATGTAACTTTAAGTCAAGGAAAACGAGTAGAAGAATTGGATTATCATGTAATGGGCCGACTCTTATGTCATTATGGGAAGTTATGCATTACAAAAACTGAAAGAGTAAAGATAATTAGAGAAGCACACACTTCTCTGATATCAGGTCACTTTGGGGTAAGTAAAACAGTTGCACAGCTGCAAAGATTTTGTTATTGGCCACGAATGAACGAGACAGTTTCTAGATATGTAAGAGGGTGTACTATGTGTGCTAAAAGCAAGCCCAACAACAGAAAACTAGGATTGTACACTCCATTACCAGTTCCTTCTCACCCTTGGGAAAGTGTTTCCATGGATTTTGTTGGAGGACTGCCTAAATCTAGGAAAGGTCATGATTATCTATATGTTGTTGTGGATAGGTTCAAAAAAATGTGCATTTTGATACCTTGTAATAAACAGATTACAACTGAACAAACTGTAAAATTGTTCTTTGAACATGTATGGGTTCATTTTGGATTACCCACTTCCATTGTATTTGATCGAGACACTTGATTTGTGGGGAAGTTTTGGTCAAGTCTGTGGGAACTGATGGACACCAAACTGAAGAAAAGCACAAATTTTCATCCAAAAACTGATGGCCAGATAGAAGTAGTCAACAAGACAGTGATCCAGTTGCTCAAAGGATATTGCAACAAACATCCTAAGCTTTGGGATGAACATTTGTGTTATGTGCAACATGCTTACAACAGAGAAAAACATTTTTCTACACAGAGATCTCCTTTTGAGACATGTTTTGGTTTCACACGAAGGTCTCCTTTGGATTTTGTCTTTGGTAAAGGTACCATAGTTGATGGGCACAGTGACATGGACACGGCAATTAGGTTCATTGAACAGATCCAAGAGATCCACTAGGCAGTACAGGAACAGCTGGAAAAGAGCCAAGCCAGATACAAGGCAAGGCATGACAAGCATCGAATGGAGCATAGTTTCCAAGTTGGTGACCAAGTCTGGCTGTATATCAGCAAGGACACGATGTATGGTGAAGGTAAGAAGCTAAAGCCTATCAGGTATGGAACTTTTCAAGATACTTGAGAAGATTGGTGAGAATGCTTTTCGCCTTGATCTACCAGCTTACATGCACATCTACTCAGTCATAAATGTAGATTCTTTGAACCTTAATTAATTGAGGATCCCGAAGAGCAGAGTCAATTGCCTTCTATTGATGACCTGCTACCTGAATATCTTAATGAATTGTAGGAAGACAGTTCTGGACAGGAAGGTGAGGACGACATGCAGAGGAGATGTTGAGTACCTCAGAATTGCGCTCAAGGGTTCAAAAACGAGCAATGCAAAGTGGATAGGGATTGGACAAGTGAGACAATTGTACCCTCACTTAGTCGATGCTTGAAACCCAACTTTTGGTGGTCCAAAATATTTTCAGTGGGAAGGCCGTGATCCGAATTGTATCCATGAAGAATTACTAAAGTGCCATGACTGTATCAAATCAGGACAGACCTCAGAAATTTATGAACAAAGAGCGATCAGGAAGACCTCTAGACAGTGGCAGTTTGCAGCCAGCAAGGAACGACGAGGACCTTAGTCAAAGCACGCTGACTGAGGCCCATGGAGACCGTGCAGGAGGCAAAATTGGCAGTTGGGAAGCTCGGATCGGGAAACGGAGGCCATTTCTAATGCGCGATTAGTGCTAATCATGCATCGCTGGGAAAAACCCCTCTAGAAGGAAAGGCCCCAAGCATTCGGTTGCATGGGAAGCCCAGAAACCGTGAGGAAAGCGCTAAGGTGAAAGGCGGGTCCCGTGCTCCAAAACCGGCGATATATCGAGGGCATCCTTGAGCGGTAAGCGGATTGGTTGAAAATGAACGATTCCATTCAGTGCACGACGTGTGTCCAACGGATGAGAGAGAAAACCACCTCTCATCATGCGCTAATAGTCGAGCAAGTCAACCACACGAAATGAGAAAATATTGTAGGATCTGGGGGCTCCAGATCTAATGGCAGAGATTGCACCCGATGGAGAAACTGGATTTGATAGGGGAATTAAGCCGTGGCATGTAAAATTCTGAAGTCCGATTTGACCGCTGAGTTGGCAGATGAGTCATTCCATAGTGTAACTGAATTACCGAACCGTCGAGGAAGAGCTGGCGCAGTTCGTGAGAGGACAAGTGGCCACTTCCCTGTGGACGATGGCGATGATGCAGAGGCAGGGAACTCCAAATGAACAACAGCAGGCGAACTGAAGGGGTGAAAGAGGAATCGAACAGTCAAGGATAGATTGGCTTTAAGCCATGAACAGATAGAGAACAGAACATGAAGAGAGAAGAAGAGAAAGAAGATAAAGAGAGCAAGAGGAAAGAAAAGATAGTGAAGTAAGAAGTAAAAACAGAGAGCAGAGCTGACCTAAGGTAGCATCGAGTAGACAGAAGGCTTGAGAGGTTCAAGCAAATCCTTGTGAGGATCTGTCGGGAATTGAGCACCACATTGGGCTCCTCCCATTAAAGACTAGAGAGGTCAAGACTTGGAAAGGAGAAGAGTTTGTTCACTCTAGTGGCTTGGGGAATCCAAGAACCACCCTACTAAGTATTATCTTTTTCAGGAGACTCAAATTGAGCTCCTCGTAAATCTTTGCTTTAAAGACACATTAAAAGAAGGCCACCACTGGAATCTGGACCAGAGACGTAGCCCTGGAGAATAGGGTGAACTCCTTATTAAATCTGTTGTGTTCTTGCATTTGCTTATGGTGTTTCTCTTACTTTTTTCCATTCTCCCAGTGTTTGTGTATTTTGAAATCTGATCGATCTGTTGCCTAAAATAACATAGACACACACCAACACATGAGTCTGTAATACCTGCATTCATTAATTCATTAAATGAGGTCACTCACAAGTGATTTTCAGATCAAGTTAGGAGGAGCCTCATTCCTCACCCAATATAGACACTTATTCCTCATGTGAAGACTGAAATAGGAGGACAAGTCTGCAACCAAGAAGGAGAAAGGATCAAGTCTCGTTAGGGTTGGCTTTGGGACTTTTTTGGGTTTGTGGTTATGCAAGTAAAGGCAACAAGTAGAAGGAGACTAGGCCGAGACTATTGGGGAACAAATCTGAGCATGAAAACAAAAGCAATCTCTCTCTAACCGGCTGAGATTTCTGAAATATTATAGGTGGACGAAATTATGATATTGGAGGGTCAAGTAGCCTACTTGGCAGCCAAGGATTGCATTCACCTACAGTAGGTGAGAAGAAATCAAAGGTTGTTGGAGTGGTTTGTAGGTAGGTTGGATCTTCTTCAAGTTTCCCTAGTTAGGGTTGAGTTCTTCAAGAAAAGTCTCGCACAGATCCAAGGATTTTGGATTGCAAAAGTGGACGTCTACAAGGAGGAAAAGTGCAGGATTGGTGTCCTAGTTTAGGACAGTACTTGGAGCAGCCAAAAAAATAGTTTTGGGAGGGCTTTAGTGGCTTGCTCCACGCCCTAAATAAAGTCACTTGAGAAGGAATTTGAGGACTGTTAGAAAGGAAAAAGAAGGGATGCTTAGGAAAAGGAGGTCAAGGGAGCAATTGACTAGCCCAAGTTTGTTTTCGAAGAAGGACTTTTGACAGTGATGGACTAATGATCAACTGGAGGGAAGATTGGAGCTGTGTTTAGTCACCTAAAGGAGGAGTATCATTGATAGAGGCAGATTGGTGTTGTTGGTGAAGCTGGGAGTTCTCGTGGATTGTTGGTGAACCTAGTGAACAACAATTTGTTGTAGGGCAAATTACTGATCATGGAATTCCTATGACTTGCCATAGATCATTGGGACAAATTTAGGATTGCCTTAGCATGGACGAGATTGGTATGATCGAGATTCCTTCATGTTATGAACAACATGTTGGCGGGCTAGTTTCTTCTTTGGGCAGTGATGTGGCATATCCAAGATTGGAGGGATGTGCACGTGTTGTGTTTGACCCAGGAGGATGAGTGCTTGCAGGATTAAGTTACAGTGATGATGGCCCGTGTTCGATCGCAGCTCAGACTGACCTTGTACGACACGAGATCAGTAACAGGTTGATCCAATGGAGATCCTGCAGACTCAGAGGGAGTCTAGCTTCAAAGGGAGCAACCCTATCTAAGTGTCGAGACCTTTAGATTCAGATGAGATGAGGCATAGGCACTACTGAGATAGCATGGTTCATTCTACAGAGTATGTTGCAGTGGTAGACACCAGATGGGCTAGTTTCACCAGTGATGATGATGGAGACTTCCAAGTGTTGGATGTACCTCCCTCGCTAAGAGGGAGTGTTGAGATTGGTAGCTTGGGTGGTACTCCAAACCCTAGTCTATAGGGTTGTGGAGGAATTGGCCCCACAAAATCACTTGTGGGCTAAGAACCCAAGGGTGTGGGCTTTGCACCCAAGCTTGTGGGTGTGAAATCGTGTATGGATTTGGACACTTGGCACTTGGAGATTGTAGGGCACCTTTAACTAAACAAGGGGCCGCTTGTAGCACCAAGAGAGACCTTGTGGGTTGGGAGAAAATAATTTTTATTTGATTATGTGAATAATTTGTCTTAAGTTCCAAGTCGGCCTTGACTTGAGGAGACCATTTGAGAATGTCAGTTGTCACCCTAAGGAATGATATAAATAGGACTGAGGAGGAGCCTCATTCCTCACCCAATCAAGTCACTTATTTCTCATGTGAATAATGAAATAGGAGGCTGAGTTTGCAACCAAGAAGGAGAAAGGATCAAGTCTGGTTAGGGTTGGTTTTGGGTTGTGGTTATGCAAGTAAAGGTAGCGAGTAGAAGGAGACTATGCTGCAACTTTTTAGGACAAAATGTGAGCATGAAAACATAAGCAATCTCTCTCTAAATAGGCCGAGATTTCTGAAGTATTGCAGGTGGACAAAATTATGATTCTTGGAGAGCCAAGTAGCCTACTTAGTAGCCATGGATAGGCTGCATTCATCTACAGTAGGAGAGAAGAAATCAGAGGTTGTTGGAGTGGTTTAAAGGTGGGTTGGATCTACTTCAGGTTGCCCTAGTAAGGGATGAGTTCTTCAGAAAACGTCTCGCTCAAATCCAAAGATTTTGGAGAGCAGAAGTGGATGTCTTTAACGAGGAAAAGTGCAGGATTGGTGTCCTAGTTTAGGACAGTATTTGGAGTAGCCAAAAGAACAGTTTTGGGAGGGATGTAGTGGCTTGCTCCAAGCCCTAAGTACAATCACTTGAGAAGGAATTTGAGGATTTTTAGAAGTGCATAAGAAGGGATGCTTAGGATTGATCTTTGAAGGACAAAAGAAGGAGGTCAAGGGCGCAATTTGACTAGCCAGGGTTTGTTGTTGAAGGACTTTTGACAGTGATAGGTGTCAGCCATCCATTCCCTAAGTTTGCCTCATTGAAGTAGCACGGGTAGGCTATAGAGGGAAAAAGTCCCTAAGAGTTGTGTTCTTGAAGGACTAAGGAGCAGCTAGTGGGCAAGAAGTCCCAAAGCAGCTGAGGAGCAACAGTGGGCAGTCTAGAGTTGTTCAAAAATGAAGTTTTGTACAACTCAACAGCAGAGCCTATGTCTTGGTTGTTGATGGACTAATGATCAGCTAGATGGAAAATTGGAACCGTGTTCAGTGACAAAAAGGAGCAAGATCATTGATAGAGGCAGATTGGTGTTGCTACAAATCGGGAGGCAATGGACCGGGCATATGTGTTCAAGATATGACCAATGGAGCTGTGAAGTGCACTAGATTAGCTAGTAAGTCAGTGTATCTTTTTCAGGGTAGTTTGGTGGTCAAAGTTGTTGACATCAAACCCTAGTTTGTATTCCTTGTATCAGTGATTGTATGAGAGTGATGATCCCTAGTATGGGAGCCCTAGACAATTGTATTATAGTTTGTTAATATAATGAAGTTGGGTTATTGAAAAAATTGTAAAAAGTTGTCTATATTTGTGCATTAATTGATTTACTATTGTTTATATTTCGCTATGCAAAGTAGTTTTTTGCGGTATTTGAATTGGTAGTGTCAGTAATTCTATGACCCTAACCTAGATTCCAGTACCGTGGAAAAACAACAGAACACCCAAAATCCTATTGTTGTCTACTAGCACAATGGTTGATTGGTCAAAGGCTCAATATGCTTGCTTGCTCGACCTAACCATCCTCCTCTCTAGGGCACATTGTGTGGGGGTGTGCATGTGATGTGGACCAAATTAGCATATAAATTTAAACATACCATTTTATGTATATGTCAAACCACTATTTAAGTGGTACTACCCAAGAACCATGCTAGAAGGAGAAAATTTCGAAATAACAAATAATAATAACAATATTTTATTGGAAAACAACATGACTCACCCATCCCCTACATTGCATCTACATTTCCTAAGATATCTTCTCCACTCGACCCTCCCAGACACTACAATTGTAGTCACTCGCTGCACAAAGTAATATTATATATGAGATCACAAATAAACCATGGGAGCTTAAAGGATAAATATACAAAGTGATGAATTAACCATACACATACCTACCCTCCCTTGGCTAATATTATAACAACAACAATCATGAAAAATAATCCATGAACATGTGAACCCAAATGTAACATTTCCATTTCTTTCATATCAAAGTTCTAGGAAAAATATTAAATCTCACACCCATGAACAAGATCATACTACCTCGAAACCATGACAAAATGATAAATCATTGTGCAACTAACAAATATTTCAATGTATTAAAGGACAATAGTATTGTGTAGGAGAAAAGTATGCCTCACCCATCCTTTGTGCCATGTTTGTAGAATGTCTAGTGCATCTTCACCACTTGACCTTTGTAGACCATACAATTGTAGTTGTTCACTACATAAAAAAGAATCAATATAGTTGACTATGAGAGCATAGATAAAACATATAACAATTTGAATAGAAAACAAATGGAGCCACAAATTAGTGAAATATACTTTTAAGTGAAGTGCATTGCATGTAGATATGTTGACTCACCTTTATTTATGAACAATAACCTGAATTATCTCTGTTTGCTTCCTTCATTTCCATTTCCGCACCCAACAAATGAAACCAAGACAAAACTACAAGAAACATTAAAGAAACAAAAAAAACAAAACAAAGCAAGATTACAACACCCCAACAAACGAACCCAAGACCAAACTACAAAAAACAAGAAAAAAAATTGCAAAACAAAGGAAAAGGAGTACAACACAGCATGGCCATGCTCAAACTCGACAAAACAAAACATGTAGACAAGAACAAAGAAAAAATTGCAAACATCCCCTCTGCACATCATCTCTCCTGCAATGTGTTGTCCTCCGCTGAAAGGGAAACAAGTGGGTTGAATAAGGTTAAAATACACACGCAATTAGTAATGTTAAACATATTTCAAAACCAATAATTATTCATGATACGAAACACACCTCCCCTAGAGTTTGTTTTATAATGATGGACACTCCTTTGTATTCCACTTGCTCGTGCTTATTAGAGCCAACCATCTACAAAAGATACACAATAAGATATTAGAATCGTTATATAAGTTAAACTAAAAAGTACACAATAATTAATCATAATTAGAAACATACCTTTATTTGAGATTGTTATATAAAAGGGGAGAGTCCATTTTGTATTTCACGTATTCATGCTCATTGGAACATGCCATCTCCAATAGATACACAATAAAATATTAGATTTCTAATAAAAGTCAAACTAGAGTGTTTGAAGGCATGAACTTCAACAAAAACGAATCATGTAGACAACAACAAACAAAAAATTGCAAACTTCCCCTTTGCACATTATCTCTATTGTAGTGTCCTCTCCTCCGCTGAAAGGGAAAAAAGTGGTGTGAATAAGGTTAAAATAAAGACACAAATAGTAATGGCAAGCATAATTCAAAACAAATAATTATTCATAAATGCAAACATACCTCGTCTAGAGTTTGCTATATAAAGATAGGCATTCCATTTTGTATTCCACTTACTCATGCTCACCAGAACAAGCCATCTACAATAGATACATAATAAGATATTAGAATCAATATACAAGTTAAACTGGAGACTTGAATGCAAAAATCAATCATAATGTGAAACATACCTGACTTTGAGCTTTTTTATATAAAGGGGGATAATCCATTTTGTATTTTACATATTTCTACTCACTGGAATCAACCATCTGCAGTAGATAGAAAATAAAATATTAGAATTCTAATAAAAGTTAAAATAGAGAGTTGAAGGCATGAACTTGTGAACCAACTTAATTCCAGTCCATTTATATTCCATGCTATATCTCAAAGTATATATTTTTTCTAAACTAGACATAATTCTAATAAGAATAATGCAATCAATGTTATCGCAAGATAAATAATCCTTCAATGTTATCACAAGATAAATAATCCTTTTTGTAAGAGAGATCCAATCAAATTTAAACATATTGAACATGTTGAGATTGGTACCTTGGGAGGTACTCCAAACCCTAGGCTACAGGGATGTGGAGGAATTGGCACCACAAAGTCACTTGTGTGCTAAGAACCCAAGCGTGTGGGTTTTGCACCCAAGCTTGCAGATGTGAAACCATGTATGGATTAGGACACTTGGCACTTGGAGATTGTAGGGCACCCTTAAAGGAACAAGGGGACGCTTGTAGCACCAAGAGAGGCCTTGAGGCCTTGTGGATTGAGAGAAAATAATTTTTACTTGATTATGTGGGTCAACTTGTCTTAAGTTTCAAGTCGGCCTTGAATTGAGGAGAGAATTTGAGAAGGTTAGACGCCACCCTAAGGAATGATATAAATAGGACTGAGGAGGAGCCTCATCCCTCACCCAATCAAGACACGTATTCCTCATGTGAAGACTAAAATAGGAGGATGAGTCCACAACCAAGAAGGAGAAAGGATCAAGTCTGGTTAGGGGTGGTTTTGGGACTGTTTTCAGTTGTGGTTATGCAGGTAAAGACAACGAGTAGAAGGAGACTAGGTCGAGACTTTTGAGGACGAAATCTGAGCATGAAAACAAAAGCAAGCTCTCTCTAACAGGACAAGATTTCTGAAGTATTGCAAGTGGATGAAATTATGACTATTGGAGGGTCGAGTAGCCTACTTGGCAACCAAGGTTAGGCTACATTCATCTACAGTAGGATCAAAAAAATCAAAGGTTTTTGGAGTGGTTTGTAGGTAGGTTGGATCTACTTCAAGTTGCCCCAGATAGGGCTGAGTTCTTCAAAAAAAGTCTCGCTCAGTTCCAGGGGTTTTTGAGAGCAGAAGTAGATGTCTACAAGGAGAAAAAGTAAAGGATTGGTGTCCTAGTTTAGGATAGTATTTGGAGCAGCCAAAATAACAATTTTGGGAGGGTTGTAGTGGCTTGCTCCACGCCCTAAGTAAAGTCACTTGAGAAGGAATTTGAGGACTATTAGATGGGCAAAAGAAGGGATGCTCAGGAAAAGGAGGTCAAGGGAGCAGTTTGACTAGCCCAAGTTTATTGTTGAAGGGATTTTTGTTGAAATATGTAACTAGGTTTGATCTTCATAATGGCATATGTAATCGTGATTTTATGTTTTTAATGAAAAGAGAAAAATAAATTTATTATTCGTTTTTTTGAGGCATGGGTTTCATGCTCAAGGGAAATTTATTTTTAGGTCAAGCACCCATTGAGTGCTTCTAGGTTTGTCATAAAGTCAATTGAGCCATTGTCATGTATTGAAGACCCATTTGGGCATGTTACATATTGTAAAGAAAAATTTATCGAGTCAAAATAGAGGCAAAAGTCTCTCCATGACCTCGTCATGGCGCAAAGATCAAGTCGGCCTACATGAAGGGACAAGTCAGACTCATGATAGCAATTCGTACCCCTCACAAGCCTATAAATAAGAAGGAATTCGACCTCATTTACATGCTCACTCAAGGAAGTTCGATCTCCTCAAGACAGAAGCTGGAATAGGACGAAGAAGAAGAAGAAGATCAAGATCAAAGTTTTTGGGCCTCTCTCTCTCTCTCTCTCTCTCTCTCTCTCTCTCTCTCTCTCTCTCTCTCTCTCTCTCTCTCTCTCATTAGGGTTTCTACAGTTTATGGGCTAGATGAAATTATGTAGCTGCATCGAAGCTGTGAAGCTGCAAGGTCGAAGTTGTGAAGCTGCAAAGTCGAAGCTGTGAAGTTGCAAGGTCAAAGTTGTGAAGCTATAGGGTCGAAGTTGTGAAGCTGCCAGGTCAAAGCTGTGAAGTTGCCTCTAGATCAAAGTTGTGAAGTTGTTAGGTCGAAGTTGCAGAAATTGTTGTTGGGGTCGAAGTTGCTGAAAAATTTGTTGGAAGGTCGAAGTTTGTTGTTGAAGGACTAGTCCAAGTTTGTTGTTGAAGGACTTTTGACAGTGGTAGGTGGCAGCCATCCATTCCCTAAGTTTGCCTCATTGAAGCAGCACAGGTATGCTATAAAGGGAAGAAGTCCCTAAGAGTTGTGTTCTTGAAGGACTAAGGAGCAACTAGTAGGCAAGATGTCCCAAAGGAGCTGAGGAGCAACAATGGGCAGTCTAGAGTTGTTCACAAATAGAGTTGTGTACAACTCAACAAAAGACCCTATGTCTTGGTTGTTGATGGACTAATGATAAGCTAGAGGGAAAATTGGAGCTATGCTTAGTGACAAACATGAGAAGGATCATTGATAGAGGTAGATTGGGGGTGCAACAGATCGGGAGCCAATAGACTAGGCATATGTGTTCAAGATATGACCAATGGAGCTGTGAAGTGCACTAGATTAGCTAGCACGTCAATGTATCAGACATCAAACCCTAGTTTGTATTCCTTGTATCAGTGATTGTATGAGAGAGATGATCCCTAGTACAGGAGCCCTAGACAGTTGTATTACAGTTTGTTAATATAACGAAGTTGGGTTATTGAAAAAATTGTAAAAAGTTATCTATATTTATGCACTAATTGATTTACTTTTGTTTATATTTCTCTGTGCATAGTAGTTTGTTGTGGTCTTGGTATTGGTAGTGTCAGTAATTCTATGACCCTGTTTAGTCAATTTAGTGTTCCTAAATTGATGTCATTAATTGTCAACCGGGGGCTCGTAAGCTGATGAAGTGAAGGTGTACTATATGTACTTAAGCAACCTCTTAGAGCTTTTGTCGTTTGGGGGTGTTGTTTGTGGTAGATTTATCTTCCTAAATGGAGTGGTGATTTATAAACAGATGAGTGATGGTGTGTGTAAAGTGAGTTCTAGATGAGTGAAAGTGTGTGATTGATGATTTCTAATTACTTGCTGAATTTGTAAAGGAAAAGAACTTGAAAGAAATGAATAAGCTTGAAATGACTTTAAAGTAAATGACCACGTTCTAATGGCATTAGTCTCTACCCATATTTCTGCAAATAAAAGAAACAAGAAAATCACTTCAAGGACTGATGATAATCGTTATCTCTTCCTAACTCCCTGCTTCTACCACATAGTACTGTGTAAAACACGATTAGGAAGTAGCTGAAGACAAATCCAAGAATTGATAAAAACTCTAAATGACAAATTATGACACTACTAAACCTTTTCCATCATATTGCTTCCTACATATGTGATTATGTGTAACAAGTGGAAAAAGTATTAGTGCCACAAGCCAAGACTACTTAAAAACAAGCTGCAATTAATTAGTGTTCTGTTCTCTTGAAAGATAAACCATTCATGATAAAGAGAGCATAAATTAGTTAGCATCCAACTTGTAAAACTAAGCTAAAAAATAATCTAGAAAACAGAGTAAAAAGGGCAGCATTACGAATAAGACAACTGCAACTACCATTAGATATTAAAGCAAATACAACACACTCAATCCCGGGTGAAAACCTGCAAAGAAGCAAATCTGATCAGTGAAAATAAAGGCTGCAACAATGAAAAGAAATCAAGCTGTACATAACTCAAGAAAAGGAAATACTGTATGTGAAATAAAGAAATTGCAGAAGTATAAACATGAAATACTTATACAACGGCAGTCATGAACGGGGGCCCTCCATCCATACAACCCACAGAAAACTCAGATGCTTTAAAACTTCAAAACAACACTGTTTCCATTACTTCATATGCAGAAATACATAGTCAAAAGTGCTGGAACAGCTCTATAAAAACAGAGTTCAGAAAGATGCTAAAATTCTCACAAGTTCATAAACTACAGCAGCTAAAAAGTTAACATAAGCGTACGCAGACGCAAGTATTTATAGGCATCTGCAAGATGGCCTAATGCGTAAAGCATAAAATAGAAAATAAACTGAATGTCATGCGTATTAAAGGTGCAGTGAACACGTCATGTGCTTCATGGTCGAGCTGGAGGTCCTAGTCGTTATGGGCAATGAATCCAGCATTGGATCATGTTCCCCACGGCTTACAAAACACGGACAAGTCATCTTTTCCACCGACGTGACCAAACAGCTTACGCATCAACGTTAAGCTGCCTTTATTTGACCGTAACTTGACCCCCTTTGACCGGAGGTACAGATGACGTGGTTGGCTGAACTGATGGCACAGGAACCTCGAGCACATATATTCCAACATGCCCACGTGGCTCGTTCTGCAAAATAGCACGTGGAACCTTGAGATCAACAAAATGGCTGTGGGATCATCAGATGGTTGCGGAATCAGCAGATGGCTGCGGAATCAGCAGATGGTTGCGGAATGCCTGTAAGTATGTCAAAATCTAAACAAAACAGTCACCCATTAGCAAAGCTCCCTTGATCATGTTTAATGACAACTAATGTAATGATCTGGGTGGAAAATGAGGCTAAAGAGAGAGGAAAGTGATGAAAACAGTAGGTAATGATGGATGATAAGGTGTAAAGTAGAGACTCTACATACCCCCACTATGAGGGCATTGCATGTCCTCATGCAAAAACATTGATTAATCAACCTGTTGTGATGCCTCTGCCAAGACATCCAATCTCCTCTTCTTTCTCTGTGTAGACACATTGACCCTTGGCTTCTTTACTAAGCATCTAAACTTTAGGTTGATCAAGGCTCTGTTTAGCCTTTTGCATTTCTTCCTTAACTTTTTGTTACTTCTTTGCCACAGGCCCAAATGTAACATGGTGTTATCATGAATCATCTTATCCAATTTGGCTTGCTCTTTCAACTTTTCATTTTCTTGCATGATATGTCGATTTAGAACCTCAATCTCAAAAATTTCCTGTTTTAAGGAGTGGACTTGTTGCTCTAAAGGTTGAACATTGCTTGGGCCAGCAGCTGCTTGCTCCAATGTTTCCAGATAATTATACACTTTCTGCTGATCCGGGTCAACCTCAGGTGACTTTTTGGGACTTGGTTCATAATCAAATTCAGATCTGTATTCATGCTCAAGTTCATGTTCAAAAGGACTTTCCTCACGTGGAGGACTGTTCTCTACATTCTCAGCGTGTGAAGGACTTTTCTCCAAGTCAGGACTTGTAGCACCTTTTTGAGGTGAGCTTAAGTCAATGAAGAATGACTGTTTACCCTTTGTGGCCCCTACTTTTCTGTTTTGTAATCTGCTGCTCCTTCTTACAGAGGTGGTACTCTGTTTTTCTTTTGGTACTTTTTGCTTCTGTTTTTCCACCTTTTTAGAGAGGGCAGTTTCATGGAGTTTGGCCATTCTTTGAGCTAAGTGCTGAGTGTCTTCCTCACTAGAATTCTCAGGAGTGAGGTAAGTTTCTTGGACTACAGATTTACCTTTATCTTGCTTTTGTTTCTTCCTCCCTTCTTTTCTTTTCTGAGCAATTTCTTGAGCAAGTTCTGAAAGAGTTTCAGTGATAATTCCTTGGGCTGCTTGGTTATCATCTTCAGTAAATCCAGGATCAATTTCCTGTTCAGGATGCTGTATATCAGTTTCCTCATCAAATTGTTCTTGAACAGTTTCCTCTTGGGCAGTTGTTTCAGGAATAGTGGTATCAGGAACAATAGTCTCTGTTTGGGCAATAGTTTCTTGGTTAACCCCCTCTCCTCTTTTTCTTCTACTTCTTTTTGGTACTTGAGGGGACCCTCCAGAAGTTTCTCCTAATTCTTGAAAATGATTTCTTATGAGAAACCTCTCCCATGTGTCTCTTTTTTATTTCAATTGTTCCTCAACTAGCAATTTCACAAGACCGTGATGATATAAATGTGCTTCAATATTTCTGGGGTTCCTTTGGACAATTGTACACATTTTCTTAAGACTTGAAAGTAGAAAGTATGGGAGGTTAATATCATCTCCTAGAAAATGCATCATAACCTTTGCATGATAAACATATAAGACCCCAAATCTTCCCTCACAAGTGAAAAATTTTTGCACTAATAAGAGTAAAGTTGTCCACTCCTCCTTAACGTAAGAAACAGGAATCCCTTTGGTAAAGATGCTGGTATCCATACCTGGGTTTTTTAAAATTTGTTTCCACTGCTGATCTTGAACTGACCGGTTCTTAAACCACCTTTCTCCAGTCTGTGGAAGTGAGGTAGCTTGTGCTATGCTGCTCTCAGTGACTGTGAATTGTAAATCTCCTATCTCCACGTGATTATATTTTTCTCTGAAGGGCCGTGCAAAGGCCTTCGTAACCTCCTTATGGTAGCCTCTGAACTTCTAGACGCATTGTAACCAGTTTGCCTTTTGCAATGCCTCTTTAACCTGAGGATAACCCTCCAAAAACTTTGAACCCTCCGGTTCTGCCCTTAAGAGCTTCCCCATTGGCTCTTACGGCTCTGTTCTATTTAAAACACGGCTTCAAAATGGCCTTACACAGTCAATTCACGGCTTTGTTCTAGAACACGGCTTCAACAAGGGTCTTACACAGTAAATTCACGGCTCTGTTTTGGAACACGACTTCAACAGGGGTCTTACACAGTAAATTCACGGCTTTGTCTTGGAACACGGCTTTAAAATGGCCTTGACTTAGTGGATTTACGACCTCAACACAGTGGATTATGGTTTTAGCTCTGGATACGGCCGTAACAGACCTCCACTGGTGATTAGAATCAGCTGAGAGGGAAAACAGAGTATGGTGAATGGTAGCAGTGTAGTGAGCACAACGTAAATGGAATGAAACAGTGTGAGTGGAAATGAAATAGTGGAAGTGAAATGATATGAGCGTAAGAGGGTAGAAGGGTTATGGAATAATGAATGGAAACGGCTATGTCCTTAGATTTCAGTTTCAGAGTTACACTTGGCTGCGTGAGTTGATGTCATATAGAGACGTAGTACATTAGGTTACGTCACCTAAGTATGAGATCTTAATGGAAGAAGCAGCCGTAAGTGAAATTCAAAATCGTGGTAATCAAGGACTGATAGACTTGGGAGATACGTGGGTATATGGTCGCATGACTGGTAATCATTACACTTAGTGGCAAGAAACATAACCTAGAAAACTTTGCATAATGAAATAACTGTAAGTTTAGGATTTAAACCATACCTCAGATTCCTGCTTAGATTTGCCTTTGATGACTTGCCACTAACCCTTCGCTGATTTATGGCTGTTGCATGACTATTTTTCATTTATTATTGATGACTACTGAGCTGTAAAGAAATTTCAAACAGACTGTTTTTTTTTTTTTTTTTTTTTTTTTTTTTTTTTTTTTTTTATGCAGGTACAGAGAGCTGCGGAATCATTAGATAGCTGCAGAATCTTCAGATGGCTGCGGAATCTGCAGTAGTACCCTCCGGCTGCACAAAATAACTTTAGTTGTCAAAAAAAAAATGACTTTATTGATGGGATGGAATGTACTGAGTGGATGGATGAATGAAAAAAATGAGGTGGAGTGAAAATGAATGAAATGGTGGGTGAAATGGTGGTGATGATGAAATGAGATGAAATAAGGAGAGAAAGAGATTTTTTTTTTGGAAAACATGAGGTGTCAGGTGACCCTGATTTTCACCTCAGGTTTTCTGTATGAGACTGCCAATCAGAGATTGGTTTTCAGGCTCATACATTTATTCCTTTTTTTTTTTTTTTTTTTCAAAAACCAAAGATTAGGCTGATGGAGGAGAAGAATCCTTCTCCACCAACCTAATTGCAGAATCTTCTTTGAACAATTTGACAAACTCTTCTTTTGAGAATGGCTTCTGGTAGATTTTCAAGCGGTGGCCATTCACAATAAGAGGAGTATGAAATTCATCAATAGTTTTTACTCGAACTGCTCCATTGCTAAAGACTTCATCAATCTCATATGGCCCAAGCCAATGAGTTTGAAACTTTCCTTTGAAGTCTTTGAATTTTGAATCAAGCAATAGAGCCCAATCTCCTTTCTGAAACTTTCTTTCCTTGATATGACGATCATGTCATTTAGATCTTTGGTGCTGAACTAGATCGGTCCTTAGAATTGCATCTTGTCTTATTTCATCTAGCTCATTTAGCTGGTCCATTCTGTGTCTTTGAGCTTCTGAGAGGCTCATTCCCAATTGGACTGCCATCTTGAAGGTCTTGATTTGGAACTCAATAGGAAGCAGGACTTCCTTCCCATAAACAAGTTCATAGGGAGAATGTCCTGTTGTGTTCTTCCATGTGGTTCTATAGGCCCATAAGGTTTCAGGGAGCCTTTCCGCCCAATCTCTTCTATGAAGATGAACAGTCTTGGTGATAATGCCTTCAAGAACTTTATTGGTAGATTCCACTTGACCATTGGATTGCGGATGGTAGGGAGTAGATGTTCTGTGCTTGATCTTATATTCCTCCATCAGCTTCTCCATCAATTTAGATGTAAACTGGCTGCCTTGATCTGTCACAATTTCCCTTGGGACACCAAAACGAGTGAAGATATCCTCAAAAAGAAATTGAACAACTGAATTTTCAGTGGCAGAAGGCAATGCTTTTGCTTCTACCCACTTAGTAACATAATCAGTACAAACCAGTATATACTTCTTTTGCTTTGATGGTGGATTAATTGGTCCAATGAAATCTAGAGCCCATTTCTCAAAGGGTTCGATGCATACCTAAGGCTATAGAGGCATTTCATTTGAAGGAGTTGGTTTCCCAACTCTTTGGCAGCTGTCACACCTTTTAACATACTGCTTTGCATCTTTAAAGAGAGAAGGCCAATAATATCCTAGAGAAAGGATTTTATAGGCTGTCCTCTTGTCCGCAAAGTGCCCATCGCATGGTTCATCATGACATGCCTTAAGGATGTCAGGCATTTCATCTTCCCGAACGCACCTTCTGATTATACAATCTGGCCATGTTTTGAACAATTCATTAGAAATCCAAGAATAATGTGAACTCTCCCGAATGATTTTCCTTTTATCATTAGGAAATAAGTGTAGAGGAAGCTTCCCTGTAACAAGCTAATTAGCCATATCTGCATACCAAGGAGTCTTGGTAGTCACTGCAAACAAGTATTCATCTGGAAACTTATCTTCTATTGGAGAATCTTCATTAGTGTTTTGGATTCTAGACAAGAAATCAGCTACTGTGTTTTGCTTTCCAGGTCTATCTAACACAGTAATGTTAAATTCTTGCAAAAGTAAAAGCCATCTTGTAACCCTACCATTAGTGACAGGTTTGTTCATTAAATATCTTATGGCAGAGTGATCAGTATGGACAAAGGTTTCATAGCCGGTTATGTAATGTCTAAACTTGTTGATTGCATGTACCACAGCTAAGAACTCTTTTTCTGTAACAGTATAATTTAACTCAGTAGGAGTCAAATTCTTACTTGTGTAATAAATGGCATAAGGGATCAAATCCTTTTGTCCCAAAACAGCTCCTAGAGCTGTATCTGAAGCATCAGTAGAGATGTGGAAAGGGAGTTTCCAATTTGGTCCCCTTAAGATGGGTGCTTCAGATATTCTAGACTTTAAAGCTTCAAAGGCAGATTGACACTCAGGATCCCATTTAAACTCACAGTCTTTGGTAAGCAATTTGAAAAGAGGAGATGCTATCCTAGTGAAGTTTTCAATAAATCCTCTGCAATACCCAGTAAACCCAAGAAAACTTCTAACATCCTTCTGGCAATTTGGAACAGGTAACTTAGAGATGACTTCAACTTTGGATTTATCAACCTTGATCCCATCTCCTGAAATATGATGTCCTAAAAAAATCCCTTCAGTAAACATCATAAAACACTTTTCATGACTTAAAGAAAGATTTGTTTCCTTACATCTTACCAGTACTTTTTCCAAATTTTCCAAAGCTTCTTCAAATGTATTACCATAAACTGTGAAATCGTCCATGTATACCTCTACACAATCATGAATCAGATCTGAAAAGATTCCTAATACAGCCCTTTGAAATGTATCAGGTGCATTGCACAATCCAAAAGGGAGTACTCGGTAGGTAAAAGTTCCCCAAGGACAAGTAAATGTGGTTTTGTCTTGATCTTCAGGTGCTACCTGAATTTGATTGTACCCACTAAAACCATCCAAGAATGAGAAATACTTTTTACCTGCTAAAGTGTCTAGTACCTGATCAATAAAAGGTAAAGGAAAATGATCCTTTAATGTTGCCTTGTTCAATTCTCGATAATCAATGCAAACTCTCCATTTACCATTCTTTTTGGGCACTATAACCAAGGGAGAAACCCATTGGCTATCTGAAATAGGGTAAATGAAGTTTACCTTGAGCAATTTCTGGATTTCTTCTTTCACGATTTCCCTAAGGTTTGGATTCATCCTTCTTTGTGGTTGCCTAATAGGTCTGCTACTCTCTTCAATGTAGATGTGATGAATACAAGTCTTAGGATCGATTCCTTTCATGTCAGTGTATTCCCATGCAAAGGCAGTGGAATGTTTTTGCAACAGTTTAGTTAATTCTTCTTGTTGTGGTCTTCCCAAGTTTTTGTTAATGTTTAATGTTTTTCCTGGGAGGATTTCAACTGTAGAACTACCAAACTCTTCCATTGAGAAGAGAGACATTTGTCTAGAGGAGAGATATTCAATGTCTGCATCTATCTGAAAATGTTCAGAGTCATATTCTAAAGGTACTTCAAAATTCTCTAATGTATTTAGAATTTGACTGTCTTCACTAATATCAGAGATGGTTAGAACTGGTTGTATAGTATCTTCATCCTCTACCCATTCATCTTCTCCTATTTCTGTTATAGCCTTTGCTGGAGGATACAAGTTGAATTTCTTGGTGGAATTACCATCTGATATATACATGTCTCTAGACCTACAACTGATGAAAGCATCGGCTGTTGCTAGCCAAGGTCTTCCTAAGATAAGAGGATGTCCTCCTAGATTGCTCTTGGGAGTTAAAATCATAAAATCAATAGGATATTCCCAAGAATCTAGAGAGACTGGAATATCTTCCAATACACCATCAGGTTTAATGATTGATCTATCTGCAAGCTGTAGCAAAGTAGGTGTAAAGAGAAGGTTAGGAAGCTTTAACTGATTCATGGTCTGTCTACTCATGATGTTGATAGCAGCTCCTAAGTCAATTAAAGTATTTGGGATTTCAACCCCATTAATATGAGTTTTGAAAATAGGACTACCGGGATCCACATACTTTTGCATGGTAATTTTGCCCATCATAATGTCTGCAATTTTTCCAACTAGGTGTATCCTTTTGGTATCTCTGGTTCTTTTTACTGTTTTCTTCAAACTCAACTCCTTTATTGTCTTCGCTAGAATGGGAATTTCCTTAATGGCTTGTAACAAGGGGATCTTGATACATACATTCTTCAATTCATCTAGGAAGTTATAGTCAGGCACCCATATCTGCTTTTCCACCCCTTTGTCAATTTGCAACCTTTCAGGAAAGGGAGGTGTAGCTAAAGGTGTAGGTTGCTCAACTATGGGAGTTGTAGAGGTTGATTCTTTTTCTTTTTCTTTTTGGATATTTTGGTTTTGAAGTGATACTTCAGAACGTTTATTGACTTTGAGAGATTCCTCGTCAGAAATGCTTGGTTGTTGAACACTTGTAGAAGGTTGATCTAAGATTCTACCTGATCTAAGTTGTACTTCATTGAGAGGAACAACCATGTAGGTAGGGAATGGTCGACCTTCCATCATGTAAGCATTTTTAGGGTTCCTATTATTTGGATTTGGTAATTGCTGAGAGGGAAGTTGATTGGATTTCTGCTGGGATTGAAGTGCTAATTGAGAATTTTGATTTTGTGGAGGAGGTTGTTGTTGTTGAGGGTATGGCAATGATAGTTGTTGACCTTGGTTTGGAAGTTGTGGAGCTTTCTGATTCTGAAATGATGGAGGATATTTATAGAATTGTGCAAATCTCCCATACGGATTTTGCATGCTTTGCATCCATGCTTGGAAAGCATTTTGAGGTTGAGGCCAAGGTTGTTGCCAAGGATTCCAATTTGGTTGGGATTGAGAATTCATAGAGTTGTTAAACCCTTGATTCTGTTGTCCTTGCCAAGGTCTCCTTGCAATAAAACAGAGAGATTCAAGTGTATCTGGATCCTCTTGAAAGACTGCACATGTTTCTACAACGTGTGCATCTAAGGGACATTCCCTTAAAGCATGTTTCTTTCTACATTTCGGGCAAAAGATAGCCAAAGCCTCAGCTTCTGCTTTTTGTTTATTGTGAATCTTAAGGGTATCAAGTTGTTCACTAAGACTCCCTAAGATGTCAGTTTTAAATTCATCAAGCATACTGCCAATTTCAGCCCTACTCACTGATCCTGTTGCAGATTTATTTGCCCTAAGGAGAGAAGGATCTCTAGGCCCTTTTTGAGTTTTTGATTTTCCCCTTGAGAGATGGATACAAAGTTCTGCTATGTCATTGAGAGAAAGTTGAGAAATATCCCCTTTTCCCATCATGTTTAAGATGTCTATCCATTCATCCCTAATGGCTTTTAATAAGAGGGCTTTTAAGGTCTCTTCATCCAAGGTATTCATTTTTGCTCTTTTCAAGTTATATTGAAATCTTTCAAGCAAATCTTCTAGACTCTCATCTTCTTTTTGTATCATTTTAAAAACCTCGTCTTTGTGATTAGTAGGCATGCAATAGTCTAAGTACCTATCCAAAAATGTCTGTTTCATCTCATCCCAAGTCCTAATGGATTGAGTGAGTAACCCCATGAACCATTTCAAGGCTTGATCCTTCAGTGTTGAAGGGAACAACTTGAGTTTCTGAGAGTCATCCAGGTAGTCATAAGTTCGACACACCACTTCAAACTCAAATAAGAATGTTTCAGGGTCCTCAGTCCTTAACCCATGGAAGTTAGGGAGGACAGATAGTGATATGTTTTTCATAGTGGCTCAGGAATCCTCATTAACAATGGGAAACCCAAATGAATTATCCCCATTTCTATTTCCTCCTCCAATGGGACCTCTACCTCCATTATTGTTATTGTTATTTCCTCCTCCTCCTCTACCTCTACCTCTACCTCCTCCTTCTTCCTCTACCATGATGATTCTCCTAGGGATTTCAAAATCTTCTGGTTCCTCTACAAAAGGTGAATGAGAAGAGATTTCTCCTTCTTCTTCAGATGATTCCAATTCCTCAATTACAATTGGTCTTCCTGTAGGAGAAAGAGAAGAGTCTCTTCCTGGTTCAAACTCAATAGAAGGTGTAGGAGAGTCAACTCTTGGCTCTTGAATTCTAGGAACTCTAGGACTAGGAGTTTCGGTTGGAGATAAGGGGGGTGTCTCTTGTCTATCCCTTGAAGCAGATGGACTTGTAAAAATTGAACTTCGAGCTCTAGCTAAAAACCGTCCTCTAGAATCTCTAGCTCTATGCGTGTCATTTTTTATTTTTTCCTTCAAGTCAAGTTAATAGTTCTTTTTCTGATCTTCCAGGTCACTCTAGGTGCAAGAAGAGAGCATACTCAAGAAACTACTAAATCAATAACTTTCTCCTTTCTGATCCTCCAGATCACTTTGAAGTGCAAGAGGAGAGCATACTTGGATAGGTTATTAACCTCTTTCCTTGAATTTTTTTTTTTTTTTTATGATTTTTTTTCTAAGTATGGCTACTTAATTTCACTTCCCCAGCAACGGCGCCAAAATGTTTAGTCAATTTAGTGTTCCTAAATTGATGTCATTAATTGTCAACCCGGGGCTCGTAAGCTGATGAAGTGAAGGTGTACTATATGTACTTAAGCAACCTCTTAGAGTTTTTGTCGTTTGGGGGTGTTGTTTGTGGTAGATTTATCTTCCTAAATGGAGTGGTGATTTATAAACAGATGAGTGATGGTGTGTGTAAAGTGAGTTCTAGATGAGTGAAAGTGTGTGATTGGTGATTTCAAATTACTTGTTGAATTTGTAAAGGAAAAGAACTTGAAAGAAATGAATAAGCTTGAAATGACTTTAAAGTAAATGACCACGTTCTAATGGCATTAGTCTCTACCCATATTGCTGCAAATAAAAGAAACAAGAAAATCACTTCAAGGATTGATGATAATGGTTATCTCTTCCTAACTCCCTGCTTCTACCACATAGTACTATGTAAAACACGATTAGGAAGTAGCTGAAGACAAATCCAAGAATTGATAAAAACTCTAAATGACAAATTATGACACTACTAAACCTTTTCCATCATACTGCTTCCTACATATGTGATTATGTGTAACAAGTGGAAAAAGTATTAGTGCCACAAGCCAAGACTACTTAAAAACAAGCTGCAATTAATTAGTGTTCTGTTCTCTTGAAAGATAAACCATTCATGATAAAGAGAGCATAAATTAGTTAGCATCCAACTTGTAAAACTAAGCTAAAAACTAATCTAGAAAACAGAGTAAAAAGGGCAGCATTACGAATAAGACAACTGCAACTACCATTAGATATTAAAGCAAATACAACACACTCAATCCCGGGTGAAAACCTGCAAAGAAGCAAATCTGATCAGTGAAAATAAAGGCTGCAGCAATGAAAAGAAATCAAGTTGTACATAACTCAAGAAAAGGAAATGTTGTATGTGAAATAAAGAAATTGCAGAAGTATAAACATGAAATACTTATACAACGGCAGTCATGAACGGGGGCCCTCCATCCATACAACCCACAGAAAACTCAGATGCTTTAAAACTTCAAAACAGCACTGTTTCCATTACTTCATATGCAGAAATACATAGTCAAAAGTGCTGGAACAGCTCTATAAAAACAGAGTTCAGAAAGATGCTAAAATTCTCACAAGTTCATAAACTACAGCAGCTAAAAAGTTAACATAAGCGTACGCAGACGCAAGTATTTATAGGCATCTGCAAGATGGCCTAATGCGTAAAGCATAAAACAGAAAATAAACTGAATGTCATGCGTATTAAAGGTGCAGTGAACACGTCATGTGCTTCATGGTCGAGCTGAAGGTCCTGGTCATTATGGGAAATGAATCCAGCATTGGATCATGTTCCCCACGGCTTACAAAACACGGACAAGTCATCTTTTCCACCGACGTGACCAAACAGCTTACGCATCAACGTTAAGCTGCCTTTATTTGACCGTAACTTGACCCCCTTTGACCGGAGGTACAGATGACGTGGCTGGATGAACTCATGGCACAGGAACCTCGAGCACATATATTCCAACATGCCCACGTGGCTCGTTCTGCAAAATAGCACGTGGAACCTTGAGATCAACAAAATGGCTGCGGGATCATCAGATGGCTGCGGAATCAGCAGATGGCTGCGGAATGCCTGTAAGTATGTCAAAATCTAAACAAAACAGTCACCCATTAGCAAAGCTCACTTGATCATGATTAATGACAACTAATGTAATGATCTGGGTGGAAAATGAGGCAAAAGAGAGAGGAAAGTGATGAAAACAGTAGGTAATGATGGATGATAAGGTGTAAAGTAGAGACTCTACAGACCCTAACCTAGATTCCAGTACCATGGTAAAGCAACATAACACCCAAAATCCTAAAGTTGCCTACTAGTGAGTGTTATAAGCACTGAATTGGACCGACCAGTTCAGACCAGTTCAACCATTTTGAGGCAAAATTTGGTTCGAACCGGTGACTTGAACAATTTTTCTCCAATTCGATATGGTAAAGCCACGAACAACGCAACAAGTGGGGTGAATTTAAAGTAAAAGTGACATTCTCCTTTATCTTTCATTTTCATCTTTTTACTTAAATTTTTAACATTAGCATGAAATGAATCAGGATGTTTGAGAGCAGTTTTGACCTCATTGGATTTCATATGGAGAAAGTAGAATTTTAGATCTCACTCAAAATCCAACAGACTTAACAGTTTTCTAGGATTTCATGATTGGGGGGTTCCAACGCTACATTGGATTTTCCCATGTAGGAGGCTATGGAACTAGTATTTAATCAAGAGCACCAAGCCCTCTATGTACCTTGATGTTAGTGGCAATCGTTGTTTAACTCCTCTATCATGAGCCTAATAAAACGAATACTTATCACTCAAACAAAATCTTGACTTGACATGCTATGATTTTTCTATCTTATTTTAATGCTTAGAGGGTGATATTGATGACAAAGATCCCAATATAGGAAACGGTTTTGATGATATGTAGGTATTTGTTGTAGCATAAATTATTTTTTATGCTAGAGGCCATGTGGAGTTTGTTTGTTGATATTGGTTTAGAGATGGATTGCACTCGGCGTTATTTTGGTTATGTGCACCCTTACATGTTATATAAATGAAAACTTTTGCTTATTTGTGTATGAATGGTTTGTATTCATATGGATGCACATGAACATATATGTTTTTCTATAAAATTTGAATATTTTATGTGGTTTGGGTTGACTGGTATTTTGGTCTGGTTTTTTTACCGGTTTTCGTACGGTTCCGATAACTATGCTACTAGCAAAATGATTGATTGGTCGAAGGCTCAGTATGCTTGCTTGCTTGACCTTACCATCCTCCTCTCTAGGGCACGTTGTGTGGTGTTGTGCGTGTGATGTGGACCAAATTAGCATATAAATTTAAACATACCATTTTATGTATATGTCAAACCATTATTTAAGTGGTACTACCCGAGAACCATGCTAAAAGGAGAAAATGTGAAAGTACCCGGGCTAGTCATGGAAAGAATATAACACAACCCAACATACTAAGGATTTTTATTGTTGGGGTTAGGTAATGGTTGGGCAGGTAACTGATTTGGTCTTTGTGGAAATGGCAGTGAAAGGTGAGGGTTTTGGTTTTGAAGTTGGGGTTGTTGATTTTGTGGAGGAATTTGTTGGGGAGAATAGTTTGGATATGATGGAGGATATTGATAGTATGGAGAGAATATTCCATAAGGATTTTTTATTCCTTGAGCCCAAGGTTGAGTTTGGGATTGAGCTTGAGGCCAAGGTTGTTGCTAAGAATTCCAATTTGGAGGGGGCTGCATATACATTTGGTTGTTAAAACCCTGATTTTGTTGCCCTTGCCAAGGTATTCTAGAGACAAAGCAAAGAGACTCTGTTGGATTTGAAATTGCTTCATCTCGAAAAACAGCCTTAAGACAAAGAATTGAAGGACAAATTTTGGTCTCATGGTTTTCTGAACAAATAGCACAAGTCTCTATGACTTTTGCGTCCAAAGGGCATTTTCTTATAGCGTGCTTCCTTCTGTATTTGGGACAGAAAATAGCCAGAGCATCAGCCTTGACTTTCTTCTTGTTTTGTAACTTAAGGGTGTCTATCTGTTCACTAAGGCTCCCTAGAATATATGTTTTAAATTCATCAAGAACGTTTCCAATTTTTTCCCTACTTACTGATCCAGTTGTAGATTTATTCACCCTAACAAGAGAAGGATCTCTTGGACCTTTACCAGTTTTAGATTTTCCTCTTGAGAGATGAACACATAATTCTCCAATGTCACTTAATGGGAGTTGAGAGATATCTCCCTTCCCCACTATGTTAAGGATATCTTTCCACTCATCTCTAATGGCTTTTAATAAAAGAGCTTTTAAAGTATCTTGATCTAAGTTATCCATTTTTTCTCTTTTTAAGATACAATTGAATTTCTCAATTAAATCCTCCAAATTTTCATCATCTCTTTGCATCATTTTGAACACTTCATCCTTGTGATTGATAGGCATGAAATAATCCAAATACCTGTCCAAAAATACTTTCTTCATGTCATTCCATGTTCTAATAGACTGAGTGACCAATCCCATGAACCATTTTAAAGTAGCTCCTTTTAATGTTGAAGGAAGCAATTTGAGTTTTTGAGACTCTTGTAAATAATCATAAGTTCTGCACAAGACTTCAAATTCAAATAAGAAGGTTTTAGGGTCTTCACTTTTTAATCCATGAAAATTTGGAAGGACAGAAGGTGAGATATTTTTCATTGTGGCATATGTTTCTTCATCAACTATAGGGAATCCAAAAGAGTTATAAACTTCCCTATTTCCTCTACCTCTTCCATTATTTCCTCTTCCTTATCCATTATTTCCTCTACCTCTTCCTCCGCCTCCTCCTCCTCAAAACAATGAAAATTCTCCATCCTCTCCTTCTTTTGCCATTATAGTTTCTTTAGAGTTAATATAAGATTCAATCTACAAGGTTAATTGCTCTTCCTCTGGTTCCTCTATCAATGGTATGTGGAAGAAAGGTTTTACTTCTTCTTCTCCACTAGGTATTCTTAATTATTCAACTAAAATATGTTCTCCTGTAGAGGTGAAAAAGGCTACTCCTTCTGTTGGAGATCCAAGATTTTCTTCCTCTAGGACTGCCTCAGTAGATGAAGTAGGAGATCCTCTTGCTTGAATTTCTAACCTTAGAACTTAAGGAGGTCTATGGCAAGGAATATGAGCTTGAAATGGAAGTATATATCTTCTTAGTCTTGGTGGAGTAGGTGGTGTTGTAGGAATTGAACTCCTGCCTCTAGCTATGAATCCACCCCTAGAGTCTCTTTCTCTACGCAAATCAATTTTTCTGAATGTAAGAGATGAGGTTACCTAATTACACTTCCCCGGCAATGGTGCCAAAATGTTTAGTTAGTTTAGTGTCCTAAATTTCTTGCATGAATTATCAACCGAGGTTTGTAGACTGATGAAGTGTGATGCACTATATGTGCTTAGTTAACTTTTCTCTTACTTCATTGTTTTGTATTTTTATGTTTGTTTTGTGGGTTTATGTTCTTTGATGTTTAAGAATATACAATCTATGATAGATTTACATGGATCTAATGATTTTTAAAGGAAAGGAAAGGTTCCTAAGTTATTCTAATCTCCTAAAAATGGACCAAGAACCATTTTTAACTAGTTAGAACCTAATAAGAAAAACAGAGCATCTATCTTATCCTACCATTTTGTCCTAATCCATGGATCTAATTCTTGAAACCAAAAGTGATACTGATGCAGAAGGTAATTCAATAATTGCATTCATTTAGCCATTCAACCATTCAATTTTGGAATATGATAGAATGAATCTCCTTGAAATGTTTTTTTTTGGAATGTCAAGTGATGCAACTAAGTGACGACCTAAAAACATAAAAGAAAAGATAACAACATGCAAAACTAACAATGTGTTGAGTAAGCTCATTCACTGCATGAATTAGATATTTAACCATTTAAGTTAGAATTATCATCATTTTAAAATCGTTTTGAGAACATCTATTAATACAACTAATTGACAGTTCTATGCTAAGAAAATGAGTAACAAAATAGTAAGAAACTAAGCAACTGTGTATTCTCATCACTTCACTCTTCATTCAATCATTTTTCATACAATATCTCAGAAGAACAAGACTTGCATAGTCGTGATTTTATCCTTACACTATTGGTTACAAACTGAAATGAAATAAAATTAGAGAAAACAAACTTGTAGAAAACAGAGTAATAGAAATTAAACTAAAAACAACAGGTGAAAAATCTCCTTCAGTGAAGGGGTCCTTTGCAACTGATGTGGCTGGATGCTACCTAGTCAAAGATGCACTTTTAAACCACCATTTGACAAAATAGATTTTGTATTATGAACAAAATGAAGTCTGAACATAGAGTATTAACACAAGCCTGTAATTCCTTCTAGCTTCTAACTACTTCTCAATTTCATTCAACCGATATTTATAGGAAAATAACATAAATGTCTAAGAGAAAATCTTGCCACAGGTGGCTAATTTGAATCTATCATGACTTCTTATAAGAAAAACATCTACAAGTGGCTTAATTCGAATTGTAATGAGACTGTTTAACTTTTGATCAGCTATAGGTGTCTTAATCTGTATTAACTCCTCAACTTCTGATCAGCTACAAGTGGCTTAATTTGCATTAACTCCTCAACAGAACTGTTAGACTCCTAGTTAGCTATGAAAGAGAAAATCAAGAGTCCTACTGCTTCTAGATAACGTATTTGACTCCATCTTTGACCATGACTTTAGGCATGATTTTCTATCGATTTGGGCCGAGTGAATAGGATAGATTCCATGTGGAGATGATTCTGGGAATGCCAATGTGGCCCAGTTCTTCATTTGACACCTGTAACCTGCCAAACCATGAGAGTAGCTATGGAACCCACAATTAGCTGCAGAATAGGTTGTGTTTTGTAGCTAATTTTCAAAAATCTATTAAAATAGAAAAAACATGAAAATATAATATGGTGATCATTTTAATGCTTTCCTAAGACAAAATCTAACATTTATCATTGATTGGATCTATAGTCTTATGAGAAAACAAGAGAAAAGGGTGAGAACAAATGTCAAGGGGAAGGTAATTCTAAGGTTCAACACCAACTTTTCACATGAACCAATTATTAAGGAGATATTATTGGTCTTGATGCATAAGTACACATGTTCCCCAACCTAAAACTCCTTAAATTCCCTGTGTTGGTCTGCATAAATATTTTTTCTATCCTGTGCTGTCTTTAGATTATTCTTGATAACCTCCCTTTCCTATTCCATCTCTGCCAACATATTTGGTCCTATCAACACCCTATTCAGTGGATCACTCCAACTTATGGGAGTATTACAACTTTATCCATAAAGTGCTTAAAATAGACTCATCCTCAGTGACTCCTGATACCCATTGTTATAAGAAACTCTACCAGTGGAAGATACTCTTCCCACTTCCACTGCTGATGACTAACATACATTCTCAACATGCCCTCCAGAATCTTATCGACCCTCTCCATATGTCCATCTGTCTGCGAATGATAACCTGTATGGAAGGCCAACTCTATACCCAAACCTACAAATAACTCCTTCAAAAACCAGGAAGTAAACTTAACATCTCCGTCTAACACAATCTTATTCATAACACCATGCAACCTCACTATCTCACTGATGAAGACCTATGCTACCTTACTAGCTAAGTAAGTAGACTTAACCACTATGAAGTCAGCTACTTTAGTAAACCTGTCAACCAAAACCATGATGGAATCATGTTATCTAGATGTCCTCAAAAAAGCTGTGATGAAGTCCGCAGAAATGGCCTCCCATTTCCACTCTGGAATTAGAATTAGTTGTAGTAGACCACCTGGATGCTTACACTATGATTTTACCTATTGACAATCCAAGCACCTTGTGACGAACTCAACTACCTCTTTCTCCAGATTCGACCAATAATAGAACTTACTCACCACTACCAATGTCTTATGATATCCTAGGTGACTTGATTACGACTTAACATGAAATCCTGCAAGATAAGCCTCTTGATATCAATGATGTATGACACATAGATCTTGTCCCTAAATCTGACCAAACCATCTTCCGTGAAATGATAATCCACATCCTATTCATCTGTACCCTGCTACTATAATTTATTCCTAAGCTACCTATACCTATCATCTTGTTGTCCTTCCTCTAAGATCTAATCCTATAAATCTGCCCCATATGAACTCATAGTTGCTATGTGATTTACCTGTACTCTTCTGTTGAGAGCATCTACAATCCTTTTATGTTTTCCTTTAATGTAATTGATCTCAAATTCAAACTCATTGATTATGCCTAATCACCTAGCCTGCATGGAATTCAAATTAGGTTGGTCAAAGAAGTATCTCAGCCCATTGTGATCGCTCATCAACACAAACCTCCTGCCAAGAAAATATTGCCTCCAGATCTTCAATGCATGAATGATCATTGTCAACTGAAGAGCATGTATCACATAGTTCTGCTCGTGCTCATTTAGTTTCATTGATTTTTAGCATACCACCTATCACTCCCGCATCATGAATCCACCAAGTCCTCTCTTTCAAGCATCTGTGCACACCACAAACTATTTATCTAGATATCCAATCTTGAGAACTAGAGAATTTTTCAATAACTTCTTCATCTGCTCAAAAGTTGTTGCACATTCCTCTATGTTGGAAATAATACTAAGAGGGCGAGTGAATTAGTATTTACAGTTCAATAATATTTCATTTCCAAAACAGATTTATATATGCTACTTCAGAGAAGTGAACTTGTGTGTACACGCTACTATGATTAGAGAAACCAACATATATCCGGAGAACTTAGCATTTAGTCAATTTATCATATATAGATCTTTAATTAGTGCATTAGTGACTTATTATACAGTAACTATGTGCAATAAAGACATCATAAACCATCATAATTAAGAAACACACATGGACACCAAGATTTCAGGTGGAAACCCAATGCGGGAGAAAAACCACCTACTGCTATCGTCTCTGTCTTATTTTAATATAAAGGAAATTTGTTTACAATATTGTATTGGTGCAAAATCATACCAGTACGCAGGTACCCATCTACAGAAGGATACAACCTTCTCTTGCTTTTCATCTTCTACTGGAAGGGAGCTACAGCCCCCTAGCTATTGCACTAAATGATGTGTTTACTAGTACATAGGCACCAGCCTATTGAAGGTTAACGAGCCTAGGTTTTGCAGCAAGAATGTTATAACTCCCAGGGCTACCAGCTTTACTTATCAACCTGGGGTTCGTACAAACTTGGAGGTGACAGTGCCATATGCACAAGTAGAAGTGAAGTTCTTGCCTGTTGTCACTGTTTATCTGGCAAGAGACCCCAGAGGTTCCAAGCCATTAGAAGAAGCTTAATTATTTGATGGAAGAAGAGAAAACCTATTCTAAGAGAGAGATACTCTACTACAGTAATGAAGAAAATATCATGTAATGCTAAACCACACCATAACCTAATTAACCAATAAAACGGCTATGCTAAGCACAATTGCTAAAAAAATCACTAACCTAATGCTGCTATCAAAGTTGCAGAAGGTAAAGAGAATTAAACTATACTAAGGTGTAAGCAAAGAAACTTAAGCTAAATCAGTTTTCAAGTGGAAGAGAAATCAGAGGTCGAAATCAATGAAAGGAGGACGTAAGGACGCAATAGCACATAGGGACCATTGGATCCATCAATGAACAAAAGATGAACGACGGAGATATTATCGCAAAGGCTTAAGTGACTAGATGGATGAACAGGGTGAACGCATAGGATGAATGACTGAGGTCTTATCACGGAGGTTAAGTAGATAGATGGACGAACGAATAGGATGAATGATGGAGATCTTATCGCGAAGGCTTAATTGACTAGATGGATGAATAGGGTGAACACAATGGATGAACGGCTAAGGTCCTATCGCAGAGGTTAAGTCAAGAGATGGATGGACATGATTAACTAGAGGATGGACAGTGGATATCGTATCGCGGGAAAAAGAAACGTGCGGAAATGATGGAGCGGGTTTCAAAGGCGGTAAGTAGTTTCTCGTGTACCCTCAAGGCCATAAGTGGAATTCTGAAATTTCACATGATTAGCCTTACAACACGACACGTAGCATGAGAAAACCACTTTTCTCGCGTGCTCTCAGACGAATAATGGTCGTGCAATAATTTGTGCGAGATTTCACGATAGCCGTTGGATCAGGTGGGGCTGATCAATGGTGGAGATCGGCCAAGCTAGTTGGTGATCGGGTGACGCGATAGCTATCGAATCAGGCGAGGTAGATCAATGGTGGGGGTTCAAAGCGCATAAAGTGTTGAGGTGACGTGATAGTCATTGGATCAAGAGAGAGATCAACGGTGGATATTAAAGCGCATAAAGTGTTGAGGTGACGCGATAGTCATTGGATCAAGAGAGAGATCAACGATGGAGATTAAAGCGCATAAAGTAAGTGGAAGACTTCACGTGAGGCAGCAATTGGAGAAATGATGAATCAGACGGTGATTGTGAAGGTTTGTTGTGGATTAAATGATAAGGAAGCGATACATGAAGAACCTGTTGAAGGAGGTTTCAAAGGAAAATGATAGAAAAACTAGTGAGGGTGAACAAATAAATGCATCGAACAACAAACTCCATAGCTCATGCAAGAACCATAAACCTGTGTTTTTGGGGTTGCTAAAGGGTCTCTTCCTCAATTCATGGTCCTAGTGGGAGGAGATGAGGCTGAGACACATGCGGACAACCTTATAGTGATCTGTTTCTCCTAGCTAACCTGTGAATTGAAATAAAGAACAAATGGAAGTAAACTGAAGCACAACCGATTTTCTCTACACTACTATAAGTGGAATGCAACCTACTTAAGAAAATGAACAATGAAAACTAGGAATCTATTTAAGTAAATGAACAGAACTAGGAAGCTATTTAAAAAAATGAACAGAACCAGAAATATATTTAAGAAAATGAATAGAACCAGAAATCTATGCTAACATACATGTACAGTAAAGAGGAGCTTTGGCTGCTCGGGTCGGGCCCTAACCCAAGAGCTTCAACCCTCTATGTTAATTCAGAGCTAGCTCAAAACAGAACTCATCTTTATTATAAAAACCATGGATTACAAAACAAACTGTCACAAGTCTTGCAGCTCAAAAATAAAGTAGAGTTTTTACAATAGAAGTTTGAATCCTACTGAGGTCCTAGCCTCTCTATTTATACATCTAAAGTCTGGTTTCTGTCACTTTCACTTGCTCGTCTGTCTTCTAGTCTTTAGAGTGATGGTTGTTTGCACTCTGAGCTAATAGAGGAATATTCGAATGGAGGGGTATTAAATGAGGAGGATTTACCTCCTATAATTACTCTCCCTTGTCCCATTCGAGTCTTCACAAAGGTCTTTGCCATAGTTCCTTTCTTTTACCCTTTATTCCTGCATTTTTCCTTGCTTTTATCCTTTATCCCTGCATTACATGCACATTAGACCACAAAGAAAAATATCCAACTCTAACTCATCTCATAAACAAAATATAATCAAAATTATGCAATAAGTTGTGAGAATATTTGGTTTGACTAAGTTAGGAGGTGAATTAAGGCCAATTAAGGCCCATATAATTGCCCAATGATGAGGCTCATCATCACCCCCTACTAAAAGTGCTTCTAATCCTCTGAGAAACTTAGTCAATGTCCATGTCCTTCATGTCTCTAGTAGCCTATCTGACATCCCATGCTTCTGATGTGGTCTCTTCTTCTTGTTTATAGAAGCCTGCTTTCCTGTCTACTTCTTCCCACTATCTCTTTTCCTCTTCTTATTTTCTCCCTTCTAGCCTCCCTAAGACTAGTGGTGGACTGAGTTTTAGGTCTATCCAATTGACGTTCAACCTTTGCATTAATTTCTTATACATAGGTGTCCTGTTGAGTACCTCTCTCAACCTTTGAGGGGAGTGATATTCTCTGATCTTCAAGCTATGTGGCAATGTGTTCCATCTCCTTTAGCAAGCATTTATATTATCATCTCTTAGCAGCCTAAACATATCGTCAAAATGTGAAATTGCTTGCTCTTGGGCAACAAGATACCTAGGTGCCAGCTGAGGATCATTTGCAATTAGATTATGGGTGCTTATTAGGGCCATCGGATTTGATTGTTCAGCTCTGATGAAAAGAGGTTCATTTTTCTCTCTGACCAATATTATTTTCATCTCTGCAACCCTTGACTTCTCATGGTTCACCGATGATGCCAAAGCCATTAATTATAGATCTCCTAGCTCTTCATTAGGATCCCAAATATTCATGTTTGTGAAGGCCATGTTGTGCAAGTAAAACTCAACCATTTTGGCCCTATCCTCTAGTGAAATTTTATAAAAAAGATCAATAAACTGCCTATAGTCCTGAAATGGCGTGATGCCCCTCTGTGCTAGTGTTCTAATATGAAATTGCAGCCATTTTTCTGTGAGGTAAGGAGCATAGGATTTAGTTGGAATCCTACACTGGATGTCCTCTTGCTGTTCTTTCTCTTACTGCTCTTTCTCCTTTGTTTCAATGCCTTCTTCCTCTTCTGTTTTAGCCCATTGTGAACTAACTACTGGGAGTTTCCTTCCTTTACTTTACTGCTGGAGTCTATGAGTGATTGCATCAAGAAATAGGGCATGTTGAGTCTTTGGTGAACTGGTGTTTCTACCCCAAGTCTTAATTCTTCACGAATTCTCAAATGGTTGCCATAACAATACTGTATCTATGGACTCTTGCATTCTCTTTTGACTTATTAAAGAATTTCCTTTTTGCCACCTTTTCTCTTATAAACCAACTACGTCTTAACCTTTACAACTTTTGATCAAATTATGCCTATGAGTGAGTGAGTGGGATACTTACCTTTGGTCTTGTTTCCATTCTGCAGTTGTCAAAGATCAGAGGTGTTGCGTTGTCTATTTGTTGCATGGTCATTCTTCTTCCTCCTCTGTTGTCTGTTGATGGTTTCTTAACTATTGTAGGTGTTTGTGACTGAAGATATGTTGTTGTTGTTGCTACTGTGGAGCTCTTGGATATGATGTTGCTACTGCTGCTGCTGTGGAGGTCCTGGATTACCACTTGGAAATGTTTGTTGTCTCCCTTAGAATTTCTTGATCATGTTGCTGGCTGGTGCAGTGAGGATGCTGTAATGAATGGATAGAGGGAGTAGGAGTGTGTGTGGATTCAGGGATGATGATAATGGATGAGGTGATTGGTTAGATCATGTATAGTATGAATTTTGGGGACCTAACCAATCTACCATTCAGGGGATCCTGTAGAAAACACAATCTTCATCTGAATTGAAGCAATGAAGTGAAAAACAATGGAATTTATGGAGGGATGCATGGTAAGATGTGGAGGAGATGAATATAGGTGAGGCAGGGTTCCCTTTGGATCTTCTCTTTGCTCCTTGATTGTCTTTCTCACCCACCTACAAATAACAATTATGTCTTTATTATTATTATTATTATTATATTTAAAAAAAAAAAAACACCTAGGCTTCCTCATAGAGGTTTTCACCCTAGATATCTGCCCTGGGTGCCTCAAGGAAGGTTTCAACCCAGGGATCTTCTTATCCTTTTCATTTTTCTCATCCTTGGGCCGCCTCATGAGGTTTTCAACCCAAATATGGGACTCAGGCGCCTCATGGAGGTTTTCACCTGAATCCTTATTTTTTTTTCCTTTTTTAGTGACCTGATGAGGGAGGAGCTGGAACTTGCTCCACCATCATCACTGCCTTATTGATATTTTCAATGAAGTCTTGTTTTGACAAAGGCCTCTTGTACATTTTCAATCAGTGTCCATTAACAAGTAATGGAATGCCTTCTTCATCTATAGTTATGATTTTCACTGAACCATTGTCATGGCATCTTTCCACCACATAAGGTCTGAGCCATATTTTCCTTAGCTTACCCTTGAAGTCTTTATACTTGCAATCATATAAAAATGCCCAGTCTCCCTCTTGAAATTTCTTCTCCTTAATATGTTTTTCATGCCAGACCTTCCTTTGAAGCTGAACTATCTCTGTATGTAGGAGGGCCTACATTCTGAATTCATCCAAGCCATTCAAATCGAACAATATTTCTTTCTGTGCATGATTGAGATCCAAATCTAGTTGGGATGCCATCCTCAATGTGTTATATTCAAACTTAATGGACAGAAAAGCCTTTTTACCATAGACCAGCTCATAGGGTGTAAATCCAGTGGTGCTCTTCCATGTTGTATTATAGGCCGAGGTGACCTCAACTAGTCTCTCTGCCCAATCCTTCTTGCTATTGCTCACTACCTTGGTTAAGATGTTCTCTAGTGCCCTGTTGGTCACCTCCACTTCCCCATTAGCTTGTGGATGATAAGGAGTGGAGGTCCTATGCTTTATTTTGTGATGGACGAGTAGTTCTTCAATCATGCTGGAGGTAAATTGACTGCCTTGGTCTATGACTATCTCTCTATGGTACCCAAATTTGTAGAATATATTCTACCTTAGGAACTCAACCACTTTCTCTTCTGTTGTTGCCTTAATTGCCTTGGTTTCAGCCCACTTAGTCAAATAATCAGTGCACACAATGATGTGATGTTTTTTCTTTGAAGGAGGGTTGATAGGCCCAATGAAGTCCATGCCCCACTTTTCAAATGGCTCGAAAGTCACTTGAGGTTGTAGGGGCATTTCAGCTCTTGGAGTAGGCCTTCCCATCCTCTGGCACCGATTACACTGACTAATGTACTTTTTCACATCCTAATGAAGAGTAGGCCAATAATAGCCTTCTTGCAACACTTTGAATGCTATCCTCTTTACTGCAAAGTGACCTCCACAAGGCCCATCATGACAGGTCAGAAGGATGTCAAAGACTTCCTATTCCCTTACACACCTTCTCAAGATTTGATATGGGCCAAGTTTAAATAGATTGCCCCATCTAGGTGAAGGGGGCGCTTTTCCTGACTATCTTTCTCTTTCCTTTGGAGGGAAAGTTTGGTGGAAACTGTGCTGATACCAAATAGTTTGCTATATCAGCAAACCATGGGGAGATAACTGAAATAGCAAACACATGATCATCTGGTAACTGGTCATCCACCATTCCTTCTTCATCTGCAGGCAGATTCATCCTAGATAGAAAGTCAGAAACAACATTTTCCTTACCAGGCTTATCAAAAATTAGTTAGATCAAATTACTGTAATAAAAGCAACCATCTTATAATTCTGGCATTCACATCTGGTTTTTTCATTAAATATTTGATTGTAGCATGATCAGTATGCACAATTGTCTGATAGCTTGTAATGTAATGCCTAAATTTTTTTAATTAATGCACAAAAACCAAGAGTTCCTTTTCGGTCACAGTATAATTTAGCTTAGCCTTTGATAGGTTCTTACTAGTAAAATAGATGGCATAGAGAAATTTCTCCTCTTCCTGACCTAAGGCTGCTCCTATGGCTTCGTGTGAGGCATCAGCATGAATATGAAAAGGGAGGGCCTAGTTTGGGCCTCTGAGTATTGGTGTAGTGGTTAACTTACCCTTTAGAATGTCTAAGACCTCTTGACAACTCTTTGACCATATAAACTCAGAATCTTTGGCCAACAACCCAAAAAAAGGAGAGGCAAACTTGATGAAGTCCTTTATGAACCTTCGGTAGTATCCAGCTAACCCTAAGAAACTCCTGACATCTCTCTGCTTTTGTGGAGGTGGAACCCTTTGGATGATTGTTATTTTGTTTGGGTCCACCTATAGTCCTTGCTAAGATATTGAATGACCTAGCACATTCCCTTCAGTCATTAAGAATTCAAATTTTTCTGGACTGAGAGACAGATTCATTTCAATGCATTTTTGTAGTACTTTTCCTAGGTTAGTCAGGGCTTCTTGGAAATCACAGCCATAAGGTGTAAAATCATCCATATAGATTTCCACAGCATGATTCATGTACTAATTCAACAAAAATAGTCAAGACTTCTTCCTGGAAGGTGGTAGGAGCATTGCATAGGCCAAAAGGAAGGACCCTATAGGAAAAAGTACCCCAAGTACATGTGAATGTGGTCTTATCTTGGTCTTCTGGGCATATTGGGATTTGGTTGTACCCACTGAATCCATCTAGGAAAGAAAATAACTTCTTCCTTGCCAGGCCATCTAGCACTTGGTCAATGAAGGGTAGGGGAAAATGATCCTTCTTTGTGGCTTTGTTCAACTCCCTATAATCAACACAAATCCTCCACATACCATTTCTCTTGGGAACTAACACTAAAGGAGATACCCACTCACTGTTTGAGATAGGGTAAATGAATCCTACATCTAGCAGTTTTTTAGTTCTTCTTTGACTATGTCTATAAGAGTTGGATTCATCCTCCTTTGTGGTTTCCTGACTGACTTGAAACCTTCTTTGATGTATATGTGGTGAGTACACACTGAGGGGTGTACTCCCTTCATTTCCTTATAACGCCAAGCGAAGGATTCTAGGTTCTCTCTCAATGTGTTGCATAACTTTTCCTCCTCTAAAGCAGAAATAAATGGATTAATTTTTAAAGTTTTCTCTAGGCCAAATTCTATGGTTTTGACACGGAGTGGGTTGGAATTGGCCAAGCATAAGTCAATTGGATGATTGTTCTGGGTTTCCCTTACTTCTTCTTCTAGTGGTAATGAACTAGGAGTTGGACTTTAGAACAGATGTTCAATTAAGTCATCCTCATCTTGTTGTCCTCCTCCTATGGCTGCTTCCAAAGCATAAAGTTGGGTAGAATAAACCTCATCTTCTTCCTCCTCCTCCAACCATAAAGGTAGATCATGCTCTAGGGAAGGTTGAGCATGAGGGTATAGAACTAACTGTTTGGAAATATGCCCATTCTTGATGGTCATATTCCCAACTTTGTAGCTAATGTAAGCATTAGTTGTGGCCAACCATGGCCTTCCAAGGATGAAAGGGTAACCATTAAGCTTAGCCTTAGGTTGGAGAACTAGGAAATCTACAGGGTACTCCCAGGAGTCAATGGAGACCATCACATCCTCCACAATTCCCTCAGGGGTGACTGTGGAATAGTACGCAAGCTGCAGAACTGTTTTGGTATTCCTCAATGACCCTTGGAGATTGAGCTTGAGCATGGTTTACTTGGTCATCACATTAATGACAACCCCAAGATCAATCAGAGTGTGTGGGACAATAGTTCCATTGGTGTGCACATCTACTACAGGGCTTCCAGGGTCTAAATATTTTGAACATATTACCTACTGTAGCATTAAGTCAGACAACTGCCCAATGACATTAATGGTAGGGGCATCCCTTTTTCTTCTTCCTGGATGTTTGAAACACTTCCCCTTAATCAACTTATTGTAAATGGGAACATCTTTGATTGCTTAGAGAAGGGGGATCTCTACACATAGATTTTTCAATTCTCCCAAAAGTTCAGTTTCTTCCGGGGTAGGCTGGAGTGGTTGGGTTAATCTCTCAGGAAAGGGTGGATTGACTTTAAGGTTGATTTCCTCTCTTTCTTCCTCAAACTCCTTATGTGGAGAGGGAGGTTGGTTATCAAGCATAATTCTCCCAAATCTTAGGTTGATCTCATGTATTTCTGTAGCATAAGCTGGGTATGATGTCTCTCCACTGTATACTTGTTGAGCCTGCCTATTTTTTGGGTTCGGATTTGGATTGGCAGGAATTTGGGGTTGCTTGGGTGGAGCAGAGTGCAGGATTTGTGGTTGGGTAGGTGGTGGAGACAATAGGGCTGAAATAGTATTGAATTGGGGCTTCCACCCCTGGGGTGGGGTATTCCACTGATATTGTGGCTGAACATAAGGTTGAAATGACTGGCTGGTTGGCTAGGATTGATACTGATATGCATAGGACCAAGGAGGGGGTGTAGACCGGGAAGGATGAGCAGGGGGTCCCCAAGAAGGTATAACTGTGGTTTGGTTGGGATTGTAATATGCATGGGATGACCCTTGCATACCCTGCTAGTATAGTCTAGGCCTAGGAGGTCTCCTTTAGTTTATGTAGAAAGGATGCTCAGTGACTCCTTCAGCTCCTTGATATGTAGCTTTGAGTCCAGGTAAAGAAGGGTACTTGTCTGTGGAGTGGTTTTCTTCACAGACTGAGCAAATCTTAATATTGTTCAATGGACAATTGTTCCTAGGATGCCTCCTAGTGCATCTAGGACAAAACATGGCCAAAGCTCTCCCTGCTTCCTCTTGCTTCTTTTTGATGTTCATGGTGTCCAATTGCAAGGAAAGGGTTTGCAGCATATTAGTTTTGAAATCTTCCAGCATATTTCCAATTTCACCCTTGATGGATAAGTTGTAGGATGAAGTACTAGCCATAGGTTGACTATCCCTACCCTTTTTCCTGGCTAACCTAGAATGGTTTCAAAAGACAGTCTTGATATCCTCATAGGGTAATTGGTAGACATCTCCTCCTACTATCATATGTAAGGTATCAAGAAGATCATCCCTTACTCTTGTAAGAAGGACCAACTTCAGTGACTCAGGGTCAAGTGTGCACTTGGCCCTTTTGTAACTGAGTTGGAATCTTTCTTCATAGTTTTCTAAGGATTCATCCTGGCCTATGGTCATCCTGAAAATATCTTCTTTAGTATCCTTTGACCTACAGTAGTCCCTATATTTGTTGTTAAAATTATGTTGCATCTGAGCCCAAGTTGTGATGCTATCTCCAGGTAAACCCATGAACCAGCGCAATGTTGCATCCTTGAGGGTAGATGGAAACAATTTTAACTTTTTCTCATCATCTGTATAGTCATAGCTTTATCATATAACAACAAACTCAAATAGGAAAGTGTTAGGGTCCATTGTGGTCACACCATGGAAATGACATAGAGTAGAGGGGCTTATATTCTTCATCTTAGTGTCCCCATTGGTCTCCTTGATGGGGAAGGCACTCTCAATTTTCTCTCTATTTCCTATGTCATTTAGGTTTTCAGCCATTGGTTCAGTAGGAATGTGTTATTCTTCTTCTTCTTCTTCCCCTATAGGTTCTTCAAATATGTAAGGTTTCTCACCTAAAGGTTCTTCCAAATCACTGTCACCAAAGAAGAGAGAAGGTTGAATGTTGGGTGTAGTCGGGGTATTTGACAAGAATTTCCCTGAATTGTCCCTATTCCTACGAGGCATGAAAGGAAATGTTTTTGGGTTGGTTTTTGTAAGATTTTATTTAAAGCTAGAAAGTACTTGCAGAATGAAAAGGAAAGCAGATAATGACAAATGAAAGAAAGGAAGCTACTAGATTACTTTTGCAGAAATAAACTAATGGAAGAAAACTGAGGATAAGAAGTAGAAGAAAAGAAAGTTGGAGACTAGAAATAGAAGAAAGTAGTAATCACATTCTACTTAGACACCTCCCCAGCAACGACACCAAAAAGTGATGAGCCTAGGTATTGCAACAAGAATGTTGCAACTCCCAGGGCTACCAACTTTACTTATCAACTCGGGGTTCGTACAAACTTGGAGGTGACAATGCTATATGCACAAGTAGAAGTGAAGGTCCTGCCTGTTGTCACTGTTTATCTGGAAAGAGACCCCAGGGGTTCCAAGCTAGACTTCTATAGGGTCAGAAGAAGCTTAATTCTTTGATGGAAGAAGAGCAAACCTATTCTAAGAGAGAGCTACTCTACTATAGTAATGAAGAAAATAGCATGTAATGCTAAACCACACCATAACCTAATTAACTAATAAAACAACTATGCTAAGCAAAATTTCTAAAACAATCACTAACCTAATGCTGCTATCAAAGTTGTAGAAGGTAAAGAGCATTAAACTATACTAAGGTGTAAGCAAAGAAACTTAAGCTAAATCAGTTTTCAAGCGGAAGAGCAATCAGAGGTCGAAATCAATGAAAGGAGGATGTAAGGATGTAGTAGCGCATAGGGACCGTTGGATCGATCAATGAGCAAAAGATGGACGAAGAAGATCTTATCGCGAAGGTTTAAGTGACTAAATGGATGAACAGGGTGAACGACTGAGGTTTTATCGTGGAGGTTAAGTGGATAGATGGACGAACCAGACGAACGAATAAGATGAACAGTGAAGATCTTATTGCGAAGGCTTAAGTGACTAGATGGATGAACAGGGTGAACGCACAGGATGAACGTCTGAGGTCTTATCATGGAGGTTAAGTCAAGATATGGATGGATAGGATTAACTGGAGGATGGACAATGGAGATCGTATCATGGGAAAAAGAAACGTGCGCAAATGATGGAGTGGGTTTCTAAGGCGGTAAGTAGTTTCTCGCGCGCCCTCAAGGTTTGTAAGCAGAATTCTGAAATTTCACACGATTAGCCTTACTACGCGACACGTAGGACAAGAAAACCACTTTTCTCGCATGCTCTTGGGCAGATAATGGTCATGCAATAATCCGTGTGAGATTGTGTGATAGATGTTGGATCAGGTGGGGCTAATCAACGGTGGAGATTAGCCAAGCTAGTTGGTGATCGGGTGACACGATAGCTGTCGGATTAGGTGAGGTAGATCGACGGTGGGGGTTTAAAGCACATAAAGTGTTGAGGTGATACGATAGCCATCAGATCAAGAGACAGATCGACGGTGGAGATTAAAGCGCATAAAGTAAGTGGAAGACTTCACACGAGGTAGAAGTTGGAGAAAATAATGAATCAGATGGTGATTGTGAAGGTTTGTTGTGGATCAGACGATGAGGAAGCGATGCATGAAGAACGTGCTGAAGGAGGTTTCAAAGGAAAATGACAGAAAAACCAGTGAGGGTGAACAAATAACTGCATCAAAAACAAACTCCATAGCTCATTCGAGAACTAGAAACCTATGTTTTCGGGGTTTTTGAAGGTTCTCTTACTCAAGTCATGGTCCCAGAGGGAGGAGATGAGGCTGACACACCTACGGACAACCTTCTAGTGATCTTTTCCTCCTAGCTAACTTGTGAATTGAAATAAATCACAAATGGAAGTAAACTGAAGTACAACCAATCTACTCTACACTAATGTAAGCGGAATGCAACCTACTTAAGCAAATGAACAATGAAAACCAGGAAGCTATTTAAGTAAATGAAGAGAACCAGGAAGCTATATAAACAAATGAACATAACCATAAATCTATTTAAGAAAATGAACAAAACCAGAAATCTATGTTAACATACATGTATAGTAAAGAAGCTTTGGCTGCTCGAGTCGAGCCCTAACGCAAGAGCTTCAGCCCCCCTGAGTTAATTTAGACCTGGCTAAAAACAAAATTCATCTTTATTATAAAAAACATGGATTACAAAACAAACTGTCACAAGTCTTGCAGCTCAAAAATAAAGTAGAGTTTTTACAATAGAAGTCTGAATCCTACTGAGGTCCTAAGCCTCTCTATTTATACATCTGAATTCGAGTTTATGTCACTTTCACTTGCTGGACTGTCTTCTGGTCTTCAAAGTGATGGTTGTTTGCACTATGAGCTAATGGAGGAATATTCGAATGGAGGGGTAGTAAATGAGGAGGATTTACCTCCTATAATTACTCTCCCTTGTCCCATTCAAGTCTTCACCAAGGTCTTTGCCATAGTTCCTTGCTTTTACCCTTTATTCCCGCATTACATGCACATTAAACCACAAAGCAAAATATCCAACTCTAACTCATCTCATAAACAAAATATAATCAAAAGTATGGAATAAGTTGTGAGAATAGTTTGTTTAACTAAGATAGGAGGTGAATTAAGGCCAATTAAGGCCCATATAATTACCCAATGATGAGGCTCATCAAAGGCTACAACCTTCTCTCTTCCTCTAGGGACCAAGTTTCATTAATTTTCAGACTTGATGCTCCTGGTACACACAATACAAATGAAGGCCTTGTTTCATCAAATTTTCATATTGGACCCATCAAAAACTTTGAAACTCAAACTACATTAATCAATAATTAGTTAATCTGAACAGTCAAGTCACTGTCACTAGAACACTATGCTGAACCCAAAAACCTGCATCATTATTCAGAACCAAATGCAACCTAAAAAATCATGCATAACAATGTATACGCTAATTTACTGAATCCAACTTGCATGTATACACTACTTCCATTAACAAAACATGTGTATACCTTCAAAACTACTGAAACATAAAAATTCTGAATCAACTCTATACCAACCAACAATATAATGAACATCTACTGTCAATTTATAGAGATTTAGACAGATAGTAGCAGAGATAACCCTTCTCACTTAAACAGTCAATCAATCAGACACAAAACTCCTTATGCATTTAGTTTTTCATTCGGATCTAAGAAGACTTCATTCATAGACAACAATAAGACAGCAGAACTGATTAGATAGATTAGTGATTTATGAAGAATAGGTTTTTCCTTTGTATATGTTACTTCGAAGAGTTGAACCTGTGTGTATACGCACCTTTACTAAGGGGAACAAGTGTATAGATCTGCAAATATTAACTCACAACTTCACTACTATTCCAGACTTAAGACAAACCTAGATCGTGACATTTAAAGAATAAAACATGTGTACACAATCAGATCTAGTCCAACCAATATCAGATAATTCAATGAAAATTCATTTCAGGTCTCATGATCCTGATCCAACATTGAATTCAAGGTGCACAAAGTATTTCAGATCATATCACAAACATATCCCATGCAACATAAAATATACTTCAGATGGAAGTATTCCTTAGAAATCTTTTTTTCTTGCACACATTGACCTTTTGATCTTCTCCTCCTTATATAGTTTTGGGCCTTTCTCAATACCTCGGACCAAAACCACTTAGGACCCGTGGTATTCTTATACGATATCAAATAGTCATTACTCCGCAAAATATTATGGGCTAATACCATGGTATTGACCCTTGGTATTGTTTACTCTTGAATTTCCTTGATTTTCCAACATATACACGCTTTTATTCTTGTGAATGTGTGTGTATATGTATATGCTCTTTTCGTTCTATGAACCAACGTGTATATGTTTTTTTTCTTAAGTGGACCTGCATATACATCTTAAACTACTTTACACCATCCTTTTCCTTCAACTTCTTTATTCTGATCAGTAGATCCTAGTTCCATCTTCCTGTTTTTTTGTAGCAATGCCCTGTTACCTTTGAATAGACCTGTTACACTGAGAGTTTCCTTTTATCAAAACTAAATTGACCTGTGAGTGATTTTCCATCAAGGACAACACTTGAATCATAATTCCAACAATCTCCCCCGTTGGACTTGATGGCAACCATGTTGGTGTTGATTACTGCAAGTTGTAGAAACTATTAGAGATAACAAACAACACCAAAATACTCTCCCCCTTTGACATCAAGGGCAAAGGGCAGACCAAGATACTCTCCCCCTTTGATATAAATTATGTTGTCCATGCTCGCCCTCAGTACATGTAGAGTCTGCAAAGATATGTTTCAAAATAATAACATGACTCTATAACTCAACTAAGTCAGTATGACTTCCCTAAGACCAATGACTCATACATACATTAATCACCCAACCAAGTGGGGATGCACCACATTTAACTCATCCACCCAACCAAGTGGGGATATACCAATTGTTTATACATGACTGAAATACAAAAAATATTAGATCATCCATCCCATGCATAAAGGGATACAAATTACATCATATGTCCAATAGGACTCATACACTATGACAGAAGGAGACATATCACACCCTGGATCTTTACATGACTTATGCAACAAAAAAAACATTTGAAACCATAGTTGAACTCAATAACCATAATGCCAACAATGCAGAATGTGAGTGAAGGCTAATGCTCCCCCTGAACCTGTGTTACCTGTGCATTGTCAACAAGTCATGAAAAAATCATATCATCAGACTGTAAGCATTAATATCAGACTGAGCACCCATATCAGAGTCCAACCCACTGCTTTTATGTCAGAAAAACATATATGCTTCTGCAACCACAAAAACCTGCATATATACGCGACTATACTTCATGAAACCCACGTATATGAACCTTCCTTTGAAAAACTGAATTTAACAGCAAGATGATGCAACAACTACTCCTAGCTTTTGTCTGATATATTCAAATGTTTCTCTGGGAAGCGGTTTGGTGAATATATCAGTGACCTATTCTTTGGAGGGAACATACTCCAATTTAACCTTTTTTTCATGCATTTGTTCTCATAGAAAATGGTACTTAACGGGTATGTGCTTTGTCTTGAAGTGCACGACATGATTTTTTGAAATACTGATGGCACTTGTATTATCACATAGAATGGAGATGGGTGGAGTACATGTGATCTGAATGTCTTGCAATGTTTGCATCATCCAAAGTAGTTGTGTGTAGCAAGATGCAACAACCACATAATATGCTTCATCTCTAGATAAGGCAATCGAACTTTGTTTCTTGCTAAACCAAGACACCAACCGTGAACCCGTATAGAATTCACCTCCACTAGTTCTCTTTCGATCATCAACATTTCCTGCCCAATCTGCATCTAAATATGCATGAAGAGTAAGATCTGTATCCTTAGGATACCTAGTCCAAAGTCTTGAGTTCCTTGAAGATATTTGAAAATTATTTTAACTGCTTGATGATGTGATTCCTTTGGATTTTCTTAGAACCTTCCAACAATTCCTACTCCATGCATGATATCAGGTCTGGTACCTGTTAGATAAAGAAGACTTCCAATCATATAGTTGTAAGTTGGTTGGTTTACCGCTGGTGATTCATCGTTAGAACTGAGACCGCATCCTGTTACCATTGGAGTACATACTGGTTTAGAATATTCCATTCCATACTTCTTCAAGATCTGATTGAGATATTTGGTTTGTGAAAGAAAAATACCATCTTTTGTTTGTTGTACTTGTAGACCAAGAAAATAAGTAAGTTCACCAATTAAAGACATTTCAAATTATTGTTGCATTACTGAAGCAAAATTATGTCTCATAGATTCTTCATTGCTACCAAAGATGATATCAGCAACATAAACAACAATAATTAGCAATTTATCATTTTCAATCTTTGTGTATAAGTTGCTATCTGCAGAACCTTTTGTGAAACCTTGTTGTTGTAGATATTTGTCAAGACGGTAATACCAAGCCCTTGGAGCCTGTTTCAGACCATAAAGAGCCTTTTTGAGCTTGCATACGAGTTTTGCGTTATTTCCTAGAATGAATCCTTCTGGTTGCTCAATATAAACCTCTTCTTCTAACTCTCCATTAATAAAAACTAATTTTACATCCATTTGATATAAGTGAATTTTCGAAAACTAGAAAGAGCAAGAAACATTCTTATGGCTTCAAGTCTGGCAATAGGTGAAAAAGTTTCTTCAAAATTTATACCTTCTTTGATCCAGGTCCGGGTGTGACAAAAGGACCCTTCCAAGACCTTTTATTTTCATGATGTGTAAATTACATTTTTAAAAGAACATAAAGGGATACATTTGCATGCTGTAAAGAAGAGGAACATGTCATTCATCAGAAACACAAAAAACATAAGTCGTTGATAACGAAATTCGTCCAGGAGGGACTACATCTTTGGGCCCCGGTGTCAAGATGGTGTAGGCCGCTACATTAAGCGCTGGAAAGAGTGAAGATGCACATAAGAAATGATGTCACTATCACGCAGGAAAATTCCCTCACGCAGGAGTGGCTCCAAGAGATGTTCCACCACAGGAAATCTCAGTCAAAAGGACTCCTATCAGTATGACAAAAACTCATGCATGATGAGTATCCCAACAATATGGCATAAAAGGGATCTCAGTACAAACATGCACGACGACAGCATGAGTATCCCATAAACATACAACAAGGGATCTCAAAAAACAAAACATGACGGATCATGAAAACAGGTACGTCCACATATGATTCCACATCACATCAAGTAGGAATCATGACAACAAGCAAGAAACAAGATCTTGCATCAACATCAATCAAGGATCTGTGCAGCATAATGTAGAAAGAAGAAGTATGTGAACTCATCATATACCTCACAACCAAGGTCCTTCTGAAACAAATGACATCAAACTACTTAAGCTTGTTGAACCATCGATATCACAGCATTGATCACAAGAAGAAGACTGTTCGCACATGAAAGTGGACATATGTGCTGGCACTTTAGAAAAGTGACTGGAAGAAGAAATGAGAGGATGAAAAAGTTGAGTGTACCATCAGATTTTTGGCATTGAGTAGTGCTGAATTGACTGTCCAAAATACGAATTCTGAGAAGTCGAGAATCTGGGGCTAAAGGAATATTTTAGATTCCCCAGAATTCCTCAAAGATTTTTCTCCATGGGTGGACTGGAAATCTGCGACTCAGATGGAAAATATGATCTCGCCATTGCAATCCCTGTGGAAAACCATGAAAAATAAGTATAAACTTGACTATATTCTGACATGGAAAAATTTTACCTCCTCGGGAAAATTTCATGGATCATGGTTTCGCTCCTTGTTTTCGCTAAAATCATGGTTCCACATGCATTATGAAAATGACTGAAAAATGCAGAACTCTGATGGAGAAATGGACAGCGTCGTTGCGCTCGTGGCGACGAGAGGTGTAAAATCCATATGAAATTTGTCAATTTATGACAAAGTGACATTTCAGCCCTCCTGCAAAATTCATGGTTGTTGCAGTAAAAAATTAATTACTCGTCTCAAAATCCATGCCCTGCAGTCTCTCCCCTCATCTTTGGCAAAAAAATGAGCTTTTATATATATTTAAGGGCGGATTTACCAACGTACCTAGTTGGCATAATGACAATAATAGTTGGTTGTTAGGGGAGGGGTCGGGCGGTCAAACCCTGCCCCTCCCATTTTATATGTATGTTGTTATATATATTAACCGCTACATATAAATATCTTTGAAAACATTTTAATGTTTGAAACCAGCAGCAATACAATGCAATTGTTTGAATGTTTTGGGAGGCAGGTCCACCCATTCCGGTGGCCCACTCCCCCACATATTGTCATCTCCTATTCCCCGGCGCATAACATTTCCAAAGGTCATTGGGCCATGTACATACCTCATGGCTGGTTGGATGGCACATGGTTTGTTTGTTTACGTGTGAGGGTGCCTGGGAGGCAGGTCGGCCGTTTCGGCCAAGCGGGTTCGAGCCCCGCCACCCTCGGCCTTTAGTTGTGTGGTGGTGAGGGCATGGGCCGGGTCCACCTCCGTTGGCCCACCCACCACCCATTCAATGTTATATATATGTGCGTAGTGGGGGGTGGTGGGGTTGGTGGCCCCCACCCCCAACGTTATAATTTTTTTTTTTTTTCACTATATAAAACCATTTTAAAAAATTCAGATTTTAGGCCGAATTAGGCAAATTAATGAGGCAACAAATTTGCCTGGAATTTGGTTGAAGCTAGTCAGAATTCGGTGGCCGGGTTCAGTCAAATTTGTGGCCTCCTTAAGCCTGCCTAGTCATAAAAAGTCAACCCAACTTTGATTGCTTCTAACTTTTGCATACGGACTCAGTTTGACGAACCATTCACACCACTGCGATCAGGACGACAAGATCTACACTCTGGTCTTGGTTCGAAAGAATTCTGATCACTTTGATTTTTGAGCTTTCCTGAGTCCTACTTGTCCTGTGTGTGTCTCTGGAGCCATCTAGATCAGGCCTCCCCACTAAGGAGCTTTTGGTCCTCCAAAATCATGGAGAATAATCTACAACTTTCTTTGTACCATGTCTGCAATACAAGCGTCCTAAAAAGGTCTCGCTTCTATCTCCTTCACCTTTGTTCTTCGAAGCCTTAAACGATGAGCCGACACTTGCAACCTTGCAACCTGTAGTACATTGTTTACGCAAATTACATGCTTGAATTTCATGACCAACTAATGATCCAAACGTCCCACACTTGCCACGAGTTTATAACACATACTCGGTGGTCAAGTTTACAACAAGATGGACGCAATACTCCAACTATGACAACAAGGCCAACCTATCATTGTTGCTTCAACAGGTGGTGAAACACATCATCACCGCAACATATGATTTACAAAAATAAGGCCAACACTATTGTTTTGACAAATGATGGAAACATAACATCACTTTTAGAGTTTAACATGCGACACCAAATAAGACCGGATATCATTGTTGCTGAACAAGTGATGGAAAACACATCATCACTTTTACATTTTAAAATGCAACAAATGATTTACAAAAGAATGACCATGAAACAATAACATGTCTAGAAACCATTTTTCACTTATCAATGTGAATGGGTTACCTCCTTGTGACAGTTTTTCTTTTCCAACAACTGCTTCACCTAGTTCATGCACTGATGCTTTGTCTCTAAGGCGCTGCTCTAGATGGAACCTCCAACAAGTGGCTCTTTGACAGCCACTTCTATTGCAATGACTACAATAGGTTTTCTTTCTCCATATCTGCTTAACTTGTCTCTTTTCATTTTGTTGAGAGGGTCTTTCACGCCTCATCCTTTTGTGTGCTACCATTCTTTTCCAAGACTTAGAAAATGTATGGTTATTTAATCCACAAAAGGTGCATGTTTTTCGATTCCATGTTTTACATTCATTATTATCAACATGATCATAATCTAAATTAACATTTGAAGATCGAAAGTGGTTATACCTTCCCTTGTTGTCTCCGGTGTAAGTATGGCGATGAGAGCTTGCCTTAGCTCCTCCCCTACAATGGAAACTGCCATAGGATGATGGGGATGTGTTCCCATCATTATATTTCCTCAACGATTTTAACGATGTCTCGAAAGAATATGGCACCTTCGAAAATTCGCCTTTGGTGTATCTCGAGCCTGCAAATTGAGGTCTCTTCCCAACCTCCAATAGTTGAGTTATGCCTTGGTTATTAACACCAAGTTCTTCTTCCTTCTCGTTCTTCGTCCTTGTAAGGAGCCTCATGGTTTTCCCTGTAATTGGGATCTCCACATCTCCAATCAAAATCATACTATGTGATGACGAAACTAAAAGGAAATCAACATCTTTTACCTCCTTTGTCGATTTGGAAAGAACTGATGAGGGCTTCTCATCATCTGTTGGTGGTGGTTCGCTAGCTGTCTCACCACATTCCCCAACTTCCTTTCTGACATATCCAAGTCCTTCCTAATGGGGTAATTCCTCTACTTTGATGGGGTTTACAATGCCTTGGCCATTAACGCCCAAGCCTTTTCATTCATACCCCATTTTATTCAACAATTTGGAGCCAATTCCTATGGTATGATTATCAAAAATAGCGAAATCATCATCAGGAAACATACATGAAGATGGAGAACTACTTTTTACCTCGCATGGGTCATGCTATAGCTTTTCCAAGGCCTCGTCCTTTGCTTGCAGCTGTCGCAGCAAACTTTGTTTTTCCTCTTTCTCTTCATGTAGATGCATCTTCAATTCAACATTCTCTGTTTGAAGATTATGTTTGTTATGCTTTCGTTCTTCCATGGCCTCTTTTGTGGTTTGCAACTGAAGCTGCAATCGCTCCTTTTCCTCTATCTCTTTCTGTAGAGTTTCATACATGATTTCCACTCTTTTGGAAATGTTGAGCATGGTCTCGTACATTGCTTTTTCATCCTCTATCGCTGCACATTCCATTGTTCACACTGCAATTCACATCAACGCAAAGACCGCTCTGATACCACTTGATCCAGGTCCAGGTGTGATAAAGGACCCTTCCAAGACCTTTTAATTTTGTGATGTGTTAAATTGCATTGTTAAAAGAACATAAAGGGATACATTTGCATGTTGTAAAGAAGAGGAACATGTCAATCATCAGAAACATAAAAAACATAAGTCGTTGATAACAGAGTTCGTCCATGAGGGACTACGTCTCCGGGCCTAGGTGTCAAGATGGTGTAGGCCACTGCATTGAGTGCCGGAAAGAGTGAAGATGTACATAAGAGATGATGTCACTATCATATAGGAAAATGACCTCATGAAGGAGTGGCTCCAAGAGATGTTTCGCCACAGGAACTCTCAGTCAAAAGGACTCCTATCAGTATGACAAAAACTCATGCATGATGAGTATCCCAACAATATGGCATAAAAGGGATCTCAGTACAAACATGCATGATGATAGCATGAGTATCCCATCACAATACAACAAGGGATCTAAAAAAGAAAAACATGACAGATCATGAAAACAAGTACATCCACATATGGTTCTGCATCACATCAAGTAGGAATCATGACAATAAGCAAGACACAAGATCCTACATCAACATCAATGAAGGATCTGTGCAGCACAATGTAGAAAGAAGAAGTACATGAACTCATCATATACTACACAACCAAGGGCCATCTAAAGTAAAAGACGTCAAACTACTGAAGCTTGTTGAACCATCGATCTCACAACATTGATTGCAAGAAGAAGATTATTCGCACATGAAAGTGGACATCTATGCTGGCACTTTAGAAAAGTGACCGGAAAAAGAAATGAGAGTATGACAAAGATGAGTGTACCATAAGATTTGTGGCGTCAAGTAGTGCTGAATCGACTGTCCAAAATCTGAATTCTGAGAAGTTGAGAATCTATGGCTCAAGGAATCTTTTAGATTCCCTTGGGATTCCTCAAAGATTTTGCTCCATGGGTAGATTGGAAATCTACAACTCAAATGGCAAATCTGATCTTGCCATTATGATCCCTGCCGAAAACCATGAAAAACAAGTATAAACTTGACTATATTCCGACATGGCAAAGTTTTACCTCCTCAGGTACATTTCATGGATCATGGTTCCACTCCCTATTTTCACTGAAATCATGGTTCCACGTGTATTCTGAAAATGACCAAAAAATGCAGAACTCTAATGGACAAACGGATAGTGTCGTTGCGCTCGTGGTGACGATAGGTGTAAAAGCCATATAAAATTTGTCAATTTCTGACAAACTGACATTTTAGCCCTCCTGCAAAATTCATGGTCCCTGCAGTAAAAAATTAATTACTCGTCTCGAAATCCATGCCCCACAGTCTCTCCCCTCAGCTCTGGCAAAAAAATGAGTTTTTATATGTATTTGAGGGCAGATTTACCAATGTACCTAGTTGGCATTATGGCAATAATAGTTGGTTGTTAGGGGAGGGGTCGGGCGGTCAAACCTCGCCCCTCCCATTTTACATGTATGTTGTTATATATATTAACCGTTGCATATAAATATCATTGAAAACCTTTTAATGTTTGAAACCGGTGAAAATACAATGCAATTGTTTGAATTTTTTGGGAGGGGAGTCCACCCATTCTGGTGGCCTGCTCCCCCACATACCGTCATCTCCTACTCCCCAACATGTAACATTTCCAAAGGTCGTTGGGCCGTGTACATACCTCGTGGTTGGTTTGATGGTGCATGGATTTTTTGTTTACGTGTGAGGGTGCCCCGGAGGCGGGTCATCCGTTCTAGCCGGGCGGGTTCGAGCCCCGCCACCCTCGGCTTTTAGTTGTGTGGTGGTGAGGGCGTGGGTTGGGTCCACCTCCATTGGCCTACCAACCGCCCATTCAATGTTATATATATGCGCATAGGGGGGGTGGTGGGGTTGGTGGCCCCCACCTACAACGTTATATATATTTTTTTAATTTTCACTATATAAAACCAAATTAAAAAATTCATATTTTAGGCTGAATTAGGCAAATTAACAAGGAAAAAAATTTTCCTGGAATTTGGCCGGAGCTGGCCAGAATCCGATGGTCGGGTTCGGTCAAATTTGTGGCCTCCTTAACCTTGCCTAGTCAACCCAACTTTGACTGCTTCTAACTTTCGCATACAGACTCAGTTTGACGAACTGTTCTCACCGCCGCGATCAGGACAACAAGATCTACATTTTGGCCCTAGTTCGAAAGCATTCTGATCACTTTGATTTTCGAGCTTTCCTGAGCCCTCCTTGTCCTATGTGTGTCTCTAGAGCCGCCTAGATCATTTTTGTTAAGAATACCCTTTACAGACAAGTCTTGCCTTGTTTCTAATAACTTCTCCATTTTCATTCAACTTATTTTTAAATATCCATTTTGTTCCTATAACATTTTTATCATGAGGTCTAGGAACTGATTCCCAAGTATCATTCTTTTTAATTTGGTCAAGTTCTTCATCCATGGCCTTAACCCAACATTCATCTTTTCTAGCTTCATTTAAATTTTGTGGTTTTGTGGAGGATAGTAATGTTAGATAACTTGAGGTCCCTAAAAGAGTTCTTCTTGTCTGTAATCCAAACCCTTTTTCTCCTAGAATTTAAGATTCTGGATGATTCTTCTGAACATACATGAATGGAGTCTTTTCCCTATCTTTGTATCTTCTTCTAGTGCTTCATTGGTTTCTTCTTCTATATCATTTTGATTTGATACGGGAAAGCATTCGCCATCTTCCTCATTGTCATATTCCTCTGTTGATTTCATTCGTTCCAGATTTCTGCATGCTTATCCAATTACAACATCAATGCATTCAAAAAAATTCCGAATTCTTTTATTATAACATTTGTATTGTTTACTTCTGGATGAATAACCAAGAAGAATTCCTTCGTCTACTCTGGGTTCAAACTTACCAAGTTTTTCATTAGTCCTTTTGATAAAACATTTGCTTCCAAAAACTCTAAAAGTGTTTTATAGTAGGAGGTTTACCATACCAAAGTTCATATGGAGTTTGATTTCTATTTACCTGAACATTTGCTTTGTTGAGAATATTCATGGCAGAAAATGCAGCTTCACCCTAGAAGGTTGCAGGGGTTCCAGATTCATCGAGCATAGCTCGAGCCATTTGTTGAATTGTTTTGTTCATTCTTTCAACCACACCATTTTTTTTAGGAGTTCTGGCAAAGGAGAGTTGCCTTTTTATTCCATGTCATTCACAAAATTCAAAAAATTCATCTGATATGAATTCTCCCTCTCGATCAGATCTTAGACATTTGATTTTTTATCTGATTCATTTTCAACTATTGATTTGAAGACTTTAAACTTTTCAAATTCTTCATCTTTATGCTTTAGTAGGCCTATCCAATACATCCTGGAAAAATCATAAATAAATAAAATAAAGTATTCTTCTCCACGAGGTGACTTTTTCCTTGTTGGTCCACATAACTTAGTATGGATGAGTTTAAGAGGCTTACTTTACGATCCTTCTTTTTCACTGAAATGAACTCTGGTTTGCTTACCGACTTGACATGCTTTGCATATGGTATTTTCTGGAACGCTGATATCTGGAAGATCATGGCTCGCCTTGAGCCTACATGGCTTTCTTATTTGAGAAAAGCTTAGATACCCCAATCTTCTGTGTCATAGCCAATTTTCAATTGTTTTTCTTAGATAGCATCGTTGTTGTCATCCTTTGAGTATGTATAAATTGTTTGGAGCTCTTGTACCTTTGATTATATTCTTCCCTATATCAAGCTCACGAACGACACATTCATTTGAACAAAACACAACTTCATTTCCTTGTTCACACATTTGATTGACACTCAACAACTTATGATTTAAACCATGTACATACATAACATAGTTATCGATCAAATGAGAACTGTTACCTCAAAATGGGTACTCAAGTCCAAAAATCCCAAAAAAACATGAAAAAACACCTTGAAATCGAAAAGTGTTGATGCTGGAATAAAGTTTTTTATTTTATTTTATGTTTATTTTTTAAGAGTAAATTTTCAATATTTTTTAAAAATAATAGTAAAAAACAATAAAAGCCATTTTGTTTGCTGCAAAAAACACCTTGAAATCGAAAAGTGTTGATGCCGAAATAACATTTTTTTAGGGTACATTTTCAACACTTTTCAGTAATGATGTTAAAAACAAAATATCGTGACTCTGAAAAACTTTAAATTTCCAATGATTTTCAAGCATGACATTAACGATAAAATATCACGTCTTTGAAAACTCTTAAAATTCCAATGATTTTTAAGCATGACATTAAATTTAAAATATCACTTCTTTGAAAAACCTTAAAATTCCAACAATTTATAAGCATGCTGCTAAGAAAAATTATTTTTAATTGTTTTCAGCTATAACATTAAAGAAAAAATATCACAACTTAGAAAAACATTAAAAATCTTGACAATTTTTCAACAATAGAATTAAAACGAAAGATTATGACTACAAAACAAACTTAATTTTAAAAATATTTTAAGCATGACATAATGGAAAACATTTATGACTAAAAAATTTTAAAAATGAACACGTGAATGAAAGAGTTATTAGAAAAAGAGTATTTTTTTTTTAATGCTAAATGTATAGCGATTTGAAATCTTAGCATAAAACAATTTGATACATTGTGAAAAAAATTAAAAATCAACTATCAAATTGACATGCAGTGTAGGTGAGCTCAACCCATTGTAAATGAAAACTTAAAGACCAACCATGAAATTAACACATTGTGGGGCAGACTTGATTCATTATAACGAAAAAATTAAAATCAACTATAAAATTGCACATAATAGATCGGGTTGCTAGACAAACATCAACACATACCCTATATATGTATGTATGTATGTATATATGTATGTATGTATGAACGAAAGATACATAAGAAAACAAAAATTTAAATATTGAAAAAAAATAAAAGTAATAAAACATGACAAAAAAAATCAAATATAAAAAATATATAGTAATCACATAAACAAACTATAAAATGTAAAAAAAATTAACTATACCATATAAATTTAAAAAAAAAAGGAGTAAAATAAAATAAAAACCAAATAAAAAATAAAAAATAAAAAATTACAGAAATAAATACAACATTAAAAAAATTAAAAACTTAATTAAAAAAAAAAAAAAATCCCCGGCGATCCCGAGGGCCATCTGGCTTGGGGTGGCAAGGGGATGAATCATGACAAAAAAATAAATTAAATTTCATAAAATATATAAAAATAAACAAAAAAACCATTAAAAATAAAAATTAACTTATCTTCATGCTAGTTCCCACCATTTCCCGGCCCAGAAGATGTTTGTTCTCAATACCCTTGCTACTCGTGCCCTTAGGATCTCGGATAAAAAGAGCTTTGAGAAAGAAAAATCCCATCTCCTTGATGTCTTTGTTGAGAATGGTTATAGTAGATACATGGGTCAGAAGGCTTTCCTCAAAGCTGCCAAGAATTCTCTAACTAAAAGAGAACCGAAGGAACGGATTCCAGGTGTCCATCTTCCATTTGTTCAGGGGACCACTGATAAGATTGCAAGGATTCTCAAGATACATAGTGTCCCCGTGACCTTTAGGCCCCTTAACACCATTCGTAAGTCCCTCAGATCAGTGAAGGATCCTATCGACCCTAAAGATATGAAAGGGGTATATATTATCCCTTGTTCCTGTGGGACCCCCTATATTGGTGAGACTGGTTGCTCCATTAATCAAAGGATTAGTGAGCACGCAGCTGACCTTAAACATAGGAGAACCAAGTCTTCCGCTTTAGCTGAGCATGCGGAAAAAACCAAGCATCATGTTTGTATTGAGGAGGCTAGTGTCATTGCTAGAGTTTCGCAGTTCCATCATCGAAAATTTAGGGAAGCCCTTGAGATTGAAAAGAGGCCGAGCAATCTCAATAGAGAGGATGGTTGGAAGATCAGTAGTTGCTGGGTCCCAGCACTCTCTTCCTAGTCGCTTTCTTCCTTCCCTACCCCCCACCTCCCTTGTTTTTTGGCTCATCTAATAATTTTTTATGATAGAAAATATAATTACTTGTATAATAATAAGTTAATTTAACAATTAGATATACAATTAATTTTATCTGATTATTTAAAATATTTTTATTCTTTCCAACCCTTGACTTATTCTAATATTATTATTTTTAAACTATTAATACCTTTTATAACTAACTATTATCTTAATAAAATTAATTTATTTTATTATATGTATGTGTGTGTGTGTGCGCGTGTGTATATATATATATATATATATATATATATATATATATATTTCAGAGAGAAAATCAGGATAGTTATATTAAGAAAATATAGAAATCAAAATACATATACATATCTGTGTGAGAACAGCAGAAAGATTGCTACAGTTCATAGGAGCGTACTAATGAGGCAACATATAAACATTATCACTGATTTTAATGAGAAAAACCAGTGTGAGACATTGAGTCCCGCCCGGAGAGAAGCGTAGCTGATAGGCAAGATATATATATATAAATTAATTTTTATAAAGTAGTTTAAACCTTTAGGTATATTCATATAAACAATTAATTAAATCTGGATAATTTTTTAAAATAATCCTCTAGATTAATTTAACAATTAGATAAACAATTAGCTTAATATTATTTTCTTATTTAATATTTATACTTTTATATGTATTTATTTTATAACTAACTATTAACTTAACAACCATTTAAAATTACTTTATATATATATATATTAAAGGTGAGGTCATATGTCCCTCTGACTTAATATAATTAATTTCCAATTTAATATATTAAATTAACTTATTTTTATGACCCTGGTCCAACTAACCGATCCCCAGTCAAATTTAGCTCGTCGGTCAATATAGTTGTTGGAGGTTCTGCTCTGACTATTTAACATACAAAGCTTGATCTGATTCTTCATCTTGTCCTGACGATGAACAACACTGATTGGTTCGAAACATGTCGACAAATGAAATATCATGTGATTTACGCCAACAAATCTCTTGTAAACAAAATTAACTTATAAAAATGAAAAAAAAAAATTAAATAAATAAATAAAACAAAAATTAAATAAAAATTAACAAAAATGAAATAAAACTAAAAATTAAAAAAAAAAAACCATTTTTTAATTTAAAAAAAAAATAAAAAAAAAAAAAAAAAATATCATTTAAAAAAATGTTAAATAAATATCAAAAAATAAAATAAAATTAAAATTAAAAATAAAAAAAAAAAATATATATATATATATATATATATATATATATTATTATTATTTTTTTTAAATTATATTTTAAAAACTAAATTATAAAAAATTTAAAATTTAAAATATTTAAATTTAAAACTTAAAATAAAAAAAATTTAAATTGAAAAATTAAAAAACTTATTAAAAAAAAACACACTTAAATTAAAATTAAAAACAAAATTATATTTAATAATTAAAATTAAAAAATAAAAAAATAAAACATTTTTCTGTATTCAAGCTTCGTGATCTATAATGAATTAAACAAGGTCTTTCGGTAGAAATCAAATTAGAGAAAAAAATTTCCAACGCATTTCGAACCAACAAGTGTGGTTCATCATCAGGACCAGATGAAGAGGTAGACCATGGCAAAGACTTAAATAGAGAGAAATGTAGATATAGCCGTTACCTGAAATTATGTATCTACATTGCTTTCTATTTAAGTCTTTTCCACGGTCTGCCTCTTCATCTAGTCCTGATGATGAATCACACTTAATGGTTTGAAACGCGTCGGCCAAAAATTTCTTTCATGTGATTTCTACCGAAAGACTTTGTTTAAAAAAATAAAACATTAAAAAATTAATTAAAAATTTTAAAAAACAAAACAAAACAAAAGACAAAAAACACAACAACAACAATTAAAAAAATAAATGCCCCCGATCGGAGTGAAAAAGGCGGCGAAGAGGGTGATTAGTGTGATAGCAAGGAGGGGCTATGATAAGCCACCTTGCACATGGAGATTATTGCAGGTGGACAGGACGGTTGACAAACTGGGCATAATTGTAAAGAGCAACGGAGAGGGAACTATGAAGGCCAGAGGTGGTGCAAGAGACGGTGCTCCAGTGATGGGAGTCCTATGGAAAATTTTAGGGGCTAATGTTCGCCCAGTGGGCTAATTTTCCATGATTTTTCCACAAAAAAGATTCGCCAATTTCCAATTTTATAAAAGACGATTCGCCCAAATTTTAGAATATAAAATTATTTTACCTTAAAAATCGCCAACATTATAGAGAGACTATATATAAAATAATTATTAATTTGATTAATTTTACAAATATATCAATAAACATTTATAATTTGCATATTAGGGATTAGTGAGATTCGCCAATGTTTTAAACTTCCAGAAAATTTTCCATCCTTAAAATTTTCCTTGGATGGGACAAGGGTCAGCTCGCACAGAGGCAAGTCGAGGAGGAGTGGGTGATTATGGCAAATGCAGGCGACAGAGGGAGGCGGTGCAGTAGCACAAGAAAGGGTGGCAAGAGAGAGGAATTGGATACGGGAGGAGGCATAAGGATAGGTATGCAGTTAATGCCCTTGGTGAGAGCGAGGACAAGGGTAAGGAGTTGGAAACCAGAGCAAGATATAAAGCAGAGAGGAGACAACAGCGGGGTCGACCTCCCGTCCCTAGAAAAACTAAGTGTAAGGTAGCAGAGAGAAGAATGAGGAAGGCAGTGACGGTTATGAGCAGGGAAGGAAGCGCTACGGGGACCGAAGGAAATTCGGTAGACTTCTGGGGAAAATTGGAACAGAACCAAGTGGGCATGGAGGAGGTGCATAACCCAGAACAGGGTAGTCAAATGCAGACAAGGAGAAGCGGAAGGGGGAAAGGGAGACCATCGGAGGACAGGCAACCAGAAGAGGCAGGAATTCGAGAAAAGAAAGCCAGAGGGCGAGGAGAGGAAGGCTACCTTGGAGCCCCCTCAGGCATAACTGGTCAAGGAAGTAAGGTAAAGGAGGGCAACAAAGCTGGCGCAGGACGTGGAAGAGGCCGTAGAGGCAGAGGGAGAGGACGTCAGGCCGGAAACCAGGAGCGGAGTTCCCCTCCACCGGCAGGAAAAGGACGAGGCAGGAAGACGTTGAAGCGACAGGTCCAGTATGCGGAGAGGGTGTATAGTGAAGAAACGAATGTGGATATTAGGAAGATAATCCAGCAGTTGGAGGAAAAGGCTACACAGGAGCAGTCGGAGCCCGAAATGGAAGACTGGGAGTATCTGCTGCCAGACCCAGGAAACACCAGAGGACGCATGTCCCTGTACAAGCAGGCTCTCCATGTGTATTGGGTAATGAAGAGGCTGCTAGCAAAAGCTATGGAACAAGTAGCTATGGAGATGGCAGAATTGGCCCAAGGCATCCCAAATCTGAAGAAAGAGATGAAAAACCTCCAGATAACCCTTCTTATGCAGGATAGTAATCTTGACGAGATACAGCAATAGCTAAAGAAGTAGCGACAGATTTTTATTTTGTAATGTAGCAGCGTGAATGAAGTAATTTATACACAACAGTGTAATATTGTGCAAGTAGAGACAGAGTTTTTTTTTTGGAGAAGACAGAGTAATTTTTTTTGTGTGGAACTGAAAGTTTTTTTTATGAATCCCTCTGGTAGAGGAAGAATCATGTAACCACAGTTTTATTAATGAATATAAATTTTTTATGTGTGTGAAAAACTCTGCTCTTCCTAGAAAACAATCTTAGCTTTCCTGTGTTAAGATCCTGTGGTAAAAACAGAGCATCATTCTCTGTTCAGTTTTGTTTGGAATCACCAGAAATTCCCAACAGTCTTGTGAACTATAATCCACCATTTTTTTAAGTAATCTTTGATCCTCTTCTTCCTATAAGTATACCATGTCAAATAACCAAACATAAACATAACCAACATACCTTAGTATATTTTAGGGGAGGATATCTCATCTGCAAGATCAACCAGATTAGAACGATACATGTATAATCATAATCACATCAATAGATCAATATCATGCATGAAATACCAACTGCATACCATGACCTCATGCACAAAAACCATAACCATAACAATTCATATGTAACAACCATATCGATAATTGACATGCATAACAAATACATATACAACCAACATGCATTCATGACAAACACATCCCTCCCATCAAGTCCAAGTGTTTAACCATGCTTTGATACCACTTTTTCGTATCAGATATTACCCAAAGAGAGCGCAACCTGCTCTGATACCACTATGTAACACCCTCCTCCCACACATACCAAAGTTCATCTGTCCATGAGGGTAAATATGTGACAAAGAGTTACTATGATATGACTCAACCTCCTAAGTACAATTAAGGAAGTGGAATCATCCAAACAATACTTTATTGGCCTCCCTCAGGTGCTACATGACCCCCAAGAGCTAACCAACCACTCCAGGTGCCCAACCCCTGAGTTAACTTGATTTTGAAGGATCTAGACTCCTAGTCGCTCCCATGACAAGGAAATCTAGCGATTGTAACCTTCCAGTTGCTCCCATAAGCCTACTTCCCATTGAATGTAGACTCAATTACTCAGTTCTGTCCCAACGACCCCGCGATCTGAGCCACTTTTTCAGGGCTAGGATCTAGACCTCTGCCCAAAACTTGATGAAACTCTTATAAATGATAAATGACCAAAAAAAAGCCTTTCCTTCAAAACTTGATCAAGAACTTGACCTAAACTATCCTAACCATGACAAAAATTTCGTCAAACACATCATGAACATGTAATATACAGGTCATAATTACATATATGAGCATAGGGTCTCATAGTTATCTGAGAATCATTAAGAAGGTCTGGTGCCTTCTCTCAATAACTGTAATGTCATCTAATAGGTCATTCATTCATTAACCATTCATTTACTAGTCAAAACATGATGAGAGCCATAGCTAAATTATGTCATAAACCCTACTTATAACCAACATATAACCAAAAAAATAAAAATAAATAAATAAAAATAAAAATAAAATAGAACAACCATTAAAGTCACATAATAACAAGTATAAATACTCATGAAATACAAGAGGAAAATAACTCTTATTAACATATGAAAAAGCCAACCAATTCAAATACTTCCACATACCACTCGACCATGAATTGGGTTGAACCAAATATTTCTTTCAACCAATCACCCCTGTGCCATATTCCAAGCATGAATGTGGGATTCACACCATAACAATCATGGCTTACTCATGCTTTATCATGTATCTCACCATTATCGATCAAGGGATTCCTATGCTCGAAACCATCATCTATACAACCAGGTTCTACCGCAATGAAGCCATTACCAATCAAGGGATTCCTAGGCCAAACAATAAACATACACTACTAGGCTTTACCACAATCTCGCAAAAATTGGTCAAGGGATCACTAGGCCCTAAATAGTCATGGATGCCTCCAAATTTCTTCACCAATACCTTGAGGAATTTTCTCGTCTCCATCCTCGGGATTTACTATATATCCTGCCATTACTGGTCAAGGGATTCATAGGCCCATGTGAATGAATAAGTACCACCACTAGAAGAAAATAAGTCAAAGAAGGAAGAAGTGAAATAAATCTACTATTGAAGGTCTCACATGCATTTTAGTTTATTTTTAAGTATATAGAGGTTATTAAGTCATGGTAGGAAGCATTACCATCATGATAAAATGCATTATAGAAAAAAATAAGATGACATTATTCTAGAAGCATGAAAGAATAACCGAAGTAGTACTTTGTATGGTTAAAGCAAGTCATATGGCAAGATAAGAAGGTAAGAGATCATCACACCTCATCATTGATAGAAAGAAGCATTTGCAGAATAAGGATCATCAAGATCCTCCATATGAATATTTGTTAAAAGAATTCCACTCTACCTAGAAGAAGCAAGTGTTACATAGATATTCTACATTCCACCTAGTGTGTGATCCACAATTTAGAAGAATGAAGGTATGGTGACAAAAAAGTGCAACATGAAAATTTAGTTGAAGCATTTTCATTTCAAGCAAGGAAAAAGGAAGCTTCTAAAGGAAGTCTATATGATCACATGAAGGAATAGGTATGCATATATTTGTTAACTTTGATAGATGGATAAAGCCATGTCATCCCTTAATTGCAGATAGAATGGTTAAAAAGCTCTATCTTATGAGCGTGATTGAAGAAGAAGGGACTCTTCCTTCTAAAAGATATATGGAGGCATAAATACAATATGCCTTGAACTCTTCTACATAATGACATGATAAAATCAACATCATGTGAACTCATATGAGGTGGTGGGCAATAATTGTTCCAATGTATAGAGATCCCGAAGAAGAAATACAAAGGAGAGTTCATGATAATGTATCTACAACTACATAAATAGTATGGATGATCAACATTTGATGTCAAAAAGGATTAGCTATGACATATCCATGAGGAAATTATGAAGATAAGTGTGATGAAGAAGGAGAATATTAGTAATGGAAACTTTGGAGATGGATTTCTATAGAAAAGGATGTTGATATTGCAGAATCAGATGTTATGATGAAAGGCCATCACGAAAATGTAATTTTGGTTTAATGATTCACTTTTGATTTTGAAAGAAAGCATTTGGTTGGGTTGGAACAAGGATATCAAAAGAGGGTTGTAGAAATTAACCTACAACTAGTACACATAGAATTGGATGGAAAACTCAGAAAGGGACATGACTTGGAAAGACGTAACAATATGAAGGATACCTAGATGATGAAAAAACAGGTAACTTTCCGATGAAAAGAAGGATGACATGAATATAATTAATTGGTTCAACTCTATGTTTCATTGAAAATAAAAATGGGAAGTGATGTAGAAGATGGTCAAAGAAATACAAGGAAGAAGATGGCTCCATGGTATAGAAGTTCAAGTTCATCAATGACATGATGATGTAGAAAGGTGGAGCCTACAAGAAACTGATAGTTCCATGATCTCCACCAAAGAGAAGATAATTGTTGTTGAAAACAAGTACCTAGTTAAGAGAGAGCTTGAGTATATTCATTTCATGTAAAGGAATGAGTATATCCTCCCTAGTTTAGAGGGAGAGATAAGCACATCATTCTTGTCTTCATATCATGAAGAAAGAATGGAGGATTGGGTAAGCATCTGAGACGGATACTGATACTATTTGAGGATGAGGTAAGGAATCCAATAGGCAAGAGTAGTCGAAGAGGAGATTTTGTGTGGATGCGTAAATCCAAGATAGGAATGGTCCTAAACGGACATACCTTGTGAACATACAGATGGGGTATGTTCCTTAAGAGATAGTGATGAAGGTGTCTATAAATCATTGTCTCCCTAACATTGTGCTCTAATCTAGTGGAGAGAGAGAGAGTTGTTAGTCAAGGCCTTTCTATATGAAAATGCTGGTTGATATTATGGGATGCAATGATATAAGTTGATAAGATATCTTATGAGATGAATTACTAATCAAACTCTTCTTATGAGAATTCTTTAGTATGAGAATGTCCAAGTACCATCGATATATTATGAATACCTCCCTACTTAAGAGGGAGTGTTCAAATGTGTAACTAGAATCATTCATAATGTTGGCTTGAGGGGGCTTGGACCCAAGTTCAAAGTTAGTTGCGCTAACCAACAAAACCATACACTATCAGCCCTTTCGGCAACAACCTATGTAGCGCAGGCTACAGTCTCACCCGAGGCAATATTGGGGGGTGCTAGAACTAGGTTTTTGCATCCAAAGGACTATGTGATGTGTTTCTGTCAAACTTAGGGCCTTATCTTGAACTTTCTGAACCCTAACCCTTAAGACCCATAAATTAGATTAACTAACAGTTAATAGATTTGTTCCCTTCACCTATTACACTAAACATGCATAACATCATATAATTAAACAAATCTACTTCTTCGCGAATCTATTAATTACTTTTCTCGATTAATTGCATTCAATAGATCGAAAATACAGTAAATTCAAAGAGAAACAATAACAAATCTATGAAGAGATAATTCTTAAAAACAATCCTTTATTATGCTTTAGATCTTCAATTACAGTCTTTTCCAACCCTGCGCACATAGCTGTGGGGACCCATGCACTTAGTTGTGGACTTACCAAGGTTCCGCTCACACAACTGCAAGAGCCTTCCCCTTCACAAAATTACATACTAGAAAAAAAACAAAATCAAAGCATGAACTATTCTTCTATATTATCCCTTTATGACTCTTCTATTACTTCCTTTTATATCATTCTGCATTACAATACCATGGTCCACGAACCATGGGCAAGTCAAGAAAAAACTTGACTCTTAACAAAATAAGGGGCACTGACCTTCCTAAAGCCCCTTTTACTCCTCTCATCCTACGCTACTCACTCTCCACTCCTCAAAATGTGGAGGCTTTAAAATATTTAAGAAAACTTTACAAAATTTGACCCCAGGGGACCCCATCCCAATAGGCCCCCAACACAAAGTCGTGACTCGTCCCGAGTCACTCTGCTAATGTTGCCTTGATATTTGCTTGCAGACCACTGAACTCTATCTTCAATTTTTGAAGATCTGTTGTTCCCTACGCAATGGCCTGATGAACCTCTTCGACCAATTTTTTCTGTGGTTGGACCTTCAACTGCAAGGCCCATGGTTCTTTGCATCTGTTTTAGAGCCTTTAACTTGCTCTAGACCGTCTGTTAAAGTTGGCTTGCCCCATCGACCCATGGCTGCATCCTTGAGGAGATAATCGAGGCCTTCTGGCACAGCTCATAAATCTGGGTCTGGATGAACTTTACTTCTTGAAGTCTAGTGAACCTTTTCACAGGTGCTACGGTCCACGCGGTTACCCTGATCTTGTTAAACTAAAACTATTTTTCATGGATATCTGCATCGATCTTTTACAAGTGTGGATCCTACTGCAGCGAGGTCCACATATCCATCATATGATCAAACAAGTGGTTGCAATCCTTGACTACATTGAGCAGAGAGGTCATATCTTCTTTAATAGCAACTTCACACTTCTCTATGACTTTCGTAGGAGTGGTCAACTGTAGCTTAAGTTGAAGCTCTGAAATCTGCAGTTACAGAACAAACCGAACCTTACCAATTTCACCCTTAGATTCCTTTACCGTGACAACTAACTTACTAATTTTATCTATTGAGGCCACCTCTGCTGGAATTTGGAGCTCAGGGAGCTTGTTGCATACTTGAGTAAGGGCGGTCTTTAGTTGCTGATTCTTCTATATTGCCTCATCGCGGGCTTGCAAGGCTTACACTTTCTCTTCAAAAATATGTTGATTGTTAGTTTTGACCTAGTCGATTATCAATAGCGCTCGATTCTCCTGGACACGGAGCTTATTTGAAATGACTTCATGCAACTCATGTAGAGGTTGGATCGGTAGTGTTGCAAGGTTGATACTCAGATTCTTCCAGAACTGTGTGTGCTCTTGGTCTTTTATTGTCTCAAATTGGAGAGAGCCCCCTGGTAGTGGTACTGAGTGAATCCTAGATGTGATATCCATTGTGCTAATGCTCAACATGCTTGCTTGATCCACACATGCTTGTCCCACGCCCGCTTGGATCACCGCTTTCTGGACTTGTAATTCCTTTAGGCCCTGTTGTACTATGTCCAATACCTAGTGGTACTGATCCTCAATATGTCCCCAAATAGTTTCAGTGGCATTTATGACAACATCACCCATCTCATCAAGGTCCCCCTCCATGAGGAAAAATGGTGTCATACTTGTAGATTTATTGGAATTTTTCTTCTTGCGAGGTCCTGTGGAACTTTGCTTATGCCTCTCCTTGATATTGAAGGGGGACTCCAAGTATGCGCTTCAACATTGTTGTGCTCCGTTTCAGGTTCGTCAAGGTGGATATTGACCTATGATGTGGTTGCAACTTTCTCCTTTGGCACTTCCGTCTCTTTGGAAGAAACCTTCTCTTTCGACACTTCCTTCTCTTTTGCAGAGGCCTTTTCTTGCTGCATTGCCTGCTCTTTTTGCATGACCTTTTCTTTCTGTACTGCCTTATTTTTTGTAGAAGCCTTTTGTGCTTCTTTCTCCTTGTCGTTTTTTATGCTATCGTAGCTACTTCTTTTCCCCGTGTTGTCTTCTACGACCTTACTTGTTCCTATGTCGGTGTCATATGGGGTGAGCCATTCACTTAACCTTTTGCTGATGACCCCCATAATGTCATCCTATGTGACCAAATATGGAAACTTATTCCATGTGCCTGTGGCATCCTTCTTTGCACATATGGACAGATTGTGAAAATATTCCTTGAAGTATGCAATATTAGTATACTGCGCATGTAAACTTGATGATAACTGCGGCCATTAGTTGATCACCATCCACAACTCTGACTCGAACAATACCCATAAAATATTTTTTTCCATGATACATTCAAGATCCTTCATCGCCCACAGCGAGGCAAATTTCATAGCCTCGCACAAGTTTGGAACATGTGTTGGGAACTAGATTTCCTCAGGCATCCTCCATGCCACCAGCGTGATCAACAAAAGTAACAATGCATATTGGAATGCCTTTCTATTCTCTTGGGCTTCGCAACAATCCCCCAAGAACTCATGACATAGATATTTGCTCCAATTATATTGGACTCCTTTCCTGCACTGCGCAGCCAAAATTACTACTGGTCTCGGCACTTCGTCGACGCGACACTTCTGCATTGTTTTTCCAGCCAAAATTTGTACAGCAAACTACATAGTGCCATCTGATATGGAGCTAATGGGGTAGCCACATGATTTATTTACCAACCCAAATTCGCCCTTCATCCGATCTGCAATACTTTCTCTTGTGATTTCCCCACAAAAGCATCTACGGGGTTCATGCCCTGATAAGGAAAAAAGGTTATTCAGTTGACCAACATGTCGTCAACTGGAATGGGCCCTCCCAGTTGGAGGCTCCCATCATGAACAAACACCAACAATTGATGCACATAGATAGTATTAATGATATTGCAGCTAAAGTGTGGCACCCACAACATGTTAAGCAATCCTGCGTGCTCAATTTTGATCGCCCACTTCATTGGTTCAAGCCGTGTAACAACTAACTCCTCATAGTAGAGCTTCTTAAAGTATTTTTTGGGTTCCAACCATGGGAACTTCACATGATCAACCAGGTCCCAGTCATCCATCTTCAAAAAAGGTACTCAGGCCACAAATTTCCCTCAACAGGTACGTCCTCCAACAACAACGGTGTGAAGACCTGGAATTTCACTAAGTCTGGGTCCTTAGTCACTTTGGTGGTGGGTTTCCTAGGGGGTGCATAAGGTGGTAGCCAAGTAATCGACACTACTTCCTCTGCGTCAATATCTTCAACCCCCATATTCAATTCTTCCTCATCCAAGTCTAGGTGCTCCATCGGTTTCTTTCTTTTATCCAGCCGACCCTTCTGTCTAACCTTTGTTGGATTTTTACGCGATGATCCACATCGATGCTTGTTGTGTCTTCTTTTGCTTCTTCTCTCTTGACATGGAGGCAGTGGGTTTAGGCCTCGGTGACCTAGACGTTGAGGTAGGGACTGGTTGTGTTGTAGCCATTCTCTCCCATAATATTTCCTTCTACCACTCAGGTAAACCCTCCTCAAACTTAAATCCTTGCCAGAAAAACTTCTTCTATATCTCTTCCCATCCAGACGAGTAGCAACCGTTTTGGCACAAACTAAGACATAAAAGCTCAAGCCAACTTATTTGGAATCAAAGTGTTCGAATGTGGAGTGGGATGTTGTATTTATAGCCCATTTTGAATTCAAATCCATCCATTCCCTCCAGATCTCCATCATTAATGCTCTTTTGGTGGCAAATTTCCAAAGATATGCTCCTTAAATTCTCTCCCCCCGCTCCCTTTAATGGAAAAATAGCCATCCCATCATCTACAGTGGTTCCAATGGTTACTTTCTAGCCAAACTGCGTAGGACCCACCATGCCAGCGCATCTCCTTCATCGCAGCTCCTCGCTGCTCGTTTCTTCTAATCACCGTGCAACCCATTCACTTCGCCAAATTATCCTTCTGGTAGTGTATTTTATAGCCCCTCACTTCCTTGCAACTGCCTGAAGTACTAAGACTCGCCTACATCCATATAGTCATTGTGAAGGGGTGGGATCTCCCCTATACAACTTTAACCGACTCCCATTGATTATTCCCTGGAAATATCTCCCCTTTCAGCTTCATGAGCTGAAATGCACTTCCATCCGTAATCTGCTTGATGATGTATGGCCCTAGCCAATGCATCTGAAATTTTCCTAGAAACCATGTAAATTTTTTATCATACATCAGTACCAAATCTCCATTTTTAAAGGTGTGTTGCTTAATTTGGTGTTCATGCCACTCCTTTTCTCAAGCCTTCTGCACCTATTGATGAAAACATTCCAAGAAGTGATCTTCTTCTAATTCAAGTATCCACGCGAGGCGTTCTTCCATGGAATCTCGATCTGCCATCTCTATGGATGAAAAAATCCTCAAACGGGGCACGATGTACTCCATCAGCATCACCACTTTTTATCCATAAACTAGTCTAAACAGTGTCTGTCCAATTAACTTATTACAGGTGGTTCAATAGGCCCAAATAATAGCCGGTACGCGTACATCCCAGTCATTCCTATTTTCATTACAAATCTTCGTCAAAGAATTTTCTTGTATTTTATTAAAGGCTTCCACTGTACCGTTTGCTTGAGGATCATACAATGTGATTTTCTGATGATACATCTAGAATTATTCAAGAAAAGTAGTGATTGTTTCATTTAGGAAATGTGAACTCCTATCGCTCATCAAAATCTTAGGATAGCCAAACTGAGACAAAATGTATTCAAATATAAACTTTGCAGTTGTAGCCGCATTGTAATCCTTCACAGGTTACACCTCAGCACACCTAGTCAAGTATTCCATTGTTGTGATGATGTAATTGTGCTCCTGTCTTCTTTCCTAGTGGTTGAATAGGGCCTAAAAATCTATTGCCCATTTGTCGAATGCCTGTAGCGAAACTTGTGGGTTATGAGGCAATTCATCCCTTCGTGACAGTTTCCTGGTCCTCTAACAGACATCACATGCTCTACAATATTCCTTAGAATCCTTGTGCACAGTTGGCCACCATAGCCCAGCTTGAAGGATCTTCTATGCAGTCACCCTTCCTGCATAATGTCCTCCAACAACTTCTCCATGCACTTCAACGAGGATAATTTGTCATTCATAATCCGGTACATAACTACGCAGAACTTCATCTGATCCCATTTTATACAAATGCCCTGCAATAACATAAAAGGCGTAGCCCTGAACACCAATTCTTTCTTCCGTTGTGTCGTATACCCTTCAGGAGTTGTAACCGTAGACAAGAATTGGATTATGTCTGCAAAATCTTCATCTGCAACACGCACAAAAAAGAGCTACGCATCAGGCAATCCTTCATCAAGACTTATAGGCTTTTCACCATTCTCAATTTGCAAAAGGTGATTCAGTCCAACATTTAATCTACCTGGCTTCACAACTACCTCAAAGTCATACTCCTAAAATATCAGTAACCACCTACAAATCGCCCCCCAACACATGCATGTTGACCAGGTACTTCAAAGCGGAATGGTCTATGTATATTTTGAAGTGTGCACCCAATAAATATTGTTTGAACTTATGGAATGCATACACCATCGCCAACCCTTCGCGCTCTGTGGTCGAATAATTCTTCTTTTCCTTAGATAATTTTCTTCTCGTAAATGTAATTGGATGGTTAATGTCTCTTGTGCCTAGTTGGGTTAACACTACTCCTAATGCTATGCAGGACACATAGACATGTACATGGAAGTATTTCTTCCAATCAAGGAACACTAGAATAGGTATCATAACCATTTTTTCCTTCAACACATCTAAGCTTTTCTAGGAATCATCATCCCAGCAAAACATTGCATCCTTCTTAAATATTTTTTCCATGGGCGCAGTGATCTGTGCATATGCCTTGATGAACTTCCTATAATACCCTATATGGCCTAATGTCACACGCAACTAATTTACATTCCTCGAAGGATCCAAATTGATAATCACAACAATTTTGGTAGGGTCCACCATCAAACCCTTCTTACAAACAACGTGGCCCAAAAGTATCCCATATGGTACGTAAAATATGCACTTCTTCAAATTAAGGGATATCTGATACTTTCTACAGGTATCCAACATTAGGCTTAGAATTGCAACATACTTTTTCACCAACCCAAACATTGTCCAATCATCAAAGTAACCTCCAAAAACTTATGAATAAATTATTTAAAGGCTGTGACGACCACCCTAGAAAATATCATAGGGGAATTCTTAAGTCCAAAGGGCATAAACGTATACTAAAAAGAGCCCCATTATGTAGCGAAGGTAGACTTACTTCGATCTTCTGGTGTAATCTTGATTTGGTGATATCCTGAGAACCCATATGTAAAAGATTAGGTTTCTTGTCCTCCAATGTTTTCCAAGACTTCGTCTATGCATGGAGTAAGGAATGGATCATGTACACACGCATCATTCAAATTCCTTAGATATATGCAGATTTAGATTTCGCCCTTTGTCTTCTTCTCTTGAACCACCATAGGACTAACCCAGTCTGATTCTTCTATAGGCTATATAATTCCCTCTACAAGCATCTTATCTAGTTCTTCGTGCACTTTTTATTTTAATTTAGGATTCAACCAGTACGGGCACTACTTTACTGTTTTGCATCTGGCTTCAGGTTAATCTTCATAACACCTAGATCACCTACTATCCCCTTCAAATTAGTTTTTCTTTTGGAAACAAGTCTTGATATTCCCATAATAAATCCGCGACCTTGTTAACTGTGTCTTCATCCTAGTAATCACCCATATTTGCGAACTTCATCTATATTTCCGACCAAATGTTCACTTGCCTGGTTTTCAATGGTTTTGAGATGTTAGGAATTTATACCTTAGGCCTGATGACTTTGTGTTGTCCCTCTGACTCAAGGATATTGATATTCCTCGAGTCTTCCTCACCTTCTTCTGTGGTAACATTGTAGCATTTCAGAGCATGACACAACGGCATACTCTAGTCTTGTTCTACCCATGTGATAGGTTCTACAAATATTCTGAATATTGTAGCCTTGATTTCCTGTAATGCTTCATCAATACATTTGAATCCATCCTCAAAACTAAATGTTAATAGTAATATTTCCTTTAGAACATCCCACTTCGTGGTTCTGTGTTGCAACTCTGTTTCTAGATACCAGTTCATCGGAATAGTATCCAAAGTGTGGAAGAATATGTGTACCCATTTAGGCTATGGTTCCTCTCCCCATGCTTTCATCCAATGAGCCAGATGCTCACACGAATCATCCTTCCCTGTATATTTTTCAGCAATGCAGGTATTGGCATATCCAAACTGTAGCTTCATAATCCTACGATATTCACTCTAGTCTACAAAAATATTCTTATGTGTGCCCCACCATCTGGTAGACATAGCTCTTATTATGATGTCTAGTGCCTAGAATCGATGCTCCTCCGACACATCCCTTTCAAAATTATCAAGAAATAAATTTACATCTTCTAAGGCATCATAATACGGTAAATTTTGTACCTCAGTAGATATACACCATATTGTCACACAGAATCAGTCAAGGGTGCGGACACAGCTGACCTTCCTAGAAGTCTAAGACATTCTAATGACAAACAAGACAAACTGGAGCTATCCTTCTCTAAACATACATTATGATATGAGAAATCAAGTGTTTCGTTCTTACCTCTGTCCAAAAGCTGTTGTAGAAGTCCAAGCTTTGTTGATCCGGATGAGCTCCTCCCGTTCTCCAAAACCTGCAATCACCAACAGTCAAACAATTAAATAGCACCTAATTATAACATAAAACAAAGCATATTCAACATATAGACCAAGGAGTACATGAAATAACCCATTAACGACAAGCTATTGAGAAGAATGGACCAATTTGCATTAAAGGTAATCAAAAGGAACCATTACAACCTGAGCCTTGGTGTTGTGCAAGCTCCTTCCAGGGTCCACAAGAGTCTTCCTCTACTTTGACAAAGCTCACCCACTTCCAAATAGAACAAGTAAGGGTGACAATCTCTCCTCACAAACTTCTAAATGGGAGTCCTAATTCCTGCAGCATTTACCCTTAGAAATCTATAGCTTTCAACCTCTTTCCTTCTGGCTCAATGCCTCTTTTTATAGTGCTCAAGAGGAAGTTAATCAGGTCCACCATCAATGGGATAGTCCCCTCTTTGGATGGGATCACTCCTTTATTGATGGGATAAGTTCCTCTTTGATAGGAGTGCATGAACCATCTGGAGGCGCTCAATATTCATCCAAGAACCTTCTAGAAAGCTCTAGAAGTGACCACAAGTAAGTTTTTGAAGATGAAACTCGCGCATTTTAACCTTTTCAGAGGGACGCACCTGCCCCTTTAGATACAGAGCGTCCTTGGACGCAGACCTTGTGAACAAAAGGTGCGTACCCGCAGGCAAGGCTTGAGAGAACCTGCGTACCCAGAGATAAACATATTTTATAAGGACTTTCTCTCCTTCTTGGATTTTGACATGAATAGCAGAGGCATAAGACTTGCTCAAAAGGGTAGTATGACTGTTGATAGAGCCATACCGACTGTAAATAGCTATGGTGACATTTTTTAGTGTAACAGATTGCCCCTAAAGTGCGAAGCCTGGAATAGATTAGGGTTTTGTATTATCTAGGAAGGGTGAAGCGCTTTATCATTTTGAGGATTATCTCGTGGAGAACCTGGTTGGAACCTGCAATTTTCAACACAAAATACATGGATAAGATTATATCATCACTGAGGTAGGCATTCCCATACTCAGATAAAAACTTTAACTAACAGACTAAACTACTCTGATACAGAAATGATTTTGTAGTACATCATAATCATAGACTTTTGTAGACACAGTATGGGCGCAGCCATCTGTTTATGATTAGTCTACTTAGATAATGAATACAAAACTCCTCGCAGCCTGGACGGTAAAGATTTGATCCAGGGTCTTCATTCCTACTTCTCGAATTGGTACGATTCTAGCCATGCGAATAAATGAGTCGATGTCGAACATGGTAGAAACCACTTGATTACCAGTCGATGATGTGAACTGTTAACAAGCGTGAGAGAGACCACCAGTAATGTCAATGGTTCTCAAAGTACCCAGTACAATCCATGAGATGTGAATGAATGAGTTGGTGTCGAACATTTCACGGAATCCTTCGATCGAAAGTCAATGATGTAAACTGACGTCAAAGGCGAGAAACCTGCCATTGATGCATGCAGACTTCAAGGCACTAACGATTTCTAAGTCATCTCTCTAGGTAATGTGCTGATGTCGATAGAAAGAGACTCGTTGCAGGCAAGCCCACAACACGAAATCATTGTTCAAGTTGAAGAAATATTGCTTGAAGGACTGACTCAGGGATGGTCAAATGGATGACAAGTATTTTGCAGATGAAAGTTTTGTTTGCAGACCTCTTGAACACATAACGACACGACAGATGGTTTGGTGCTAAATAACTCAAAGTTAATCCCCGGAACCCGGTTAAAGACTTTCAAAAGTGGTTTGATTGACTGTGAGGTAAAAGATTTCCCAACCCAGGTGAATGAAAAGTGTCGTGTCCAAGAGTGGTAATAAAGTTTCTTTTGAGACAAAAGGTAACAAATAGGCTCATTCTTCTCTCTTTTCCCCCGCCATTTCTGGCAAGTACCTCTTTATTTTTAACAAGCTTGAGGCGGATAGCATATGCTTGATTATAAGCTCATCCTTCGGATGAGTCCAACCCAGTTTTGATTCGAACCCTAGGAAGGAGTGGTTTGTTCCTGTTTGTAATTGAACAGGTCCTTTACTGTGAAATGTTTAACGAGCCCAGTGTAGGAGAAACTCGGCGTTTTTCAATTTTAGAGAGTCTGAAAAACTTAAGGAAACTCCAAGTTGAACTTTTTCGTAAATTTGTGTCCCTCAAGCCCGAAAAAGTATAAAATAATACCTGGGGGAACCGCTTGATCTTGCGACCAAGGAGTACTTTCATAATTAGTGTCACTGACCTGAAAAGTAAAAAGCGATCAAGGACACGTCGTTTTATTTCCGTATCGAGTTTGAAACGACAAAAACACAGCAATCTTTTCCTGATTTTACAGTCAGAAAAGAGCTATAAGGGGACCGTCTTTTAATTCCGTTTTAACGAGTGTAAAAGAAACGCTCGGCAATCTTTTCATGTTTTAAGGAGTCAGAAAAGGGCTTAAAAGATGACTCTGAGGTTTCACTTTTTCGTAAGTTTTAACGAGTTCGAAAAAATGATAAAAATGTACTCATGGTTTTCACTTTTTCGTAAGTTTTAATGAGTTGGAAAAAATGATAAAAATGTACTCATATGGCCGACTTTCAATTTAATTTACGAGCAGGAAAAGACGGAAAGAACTCGGCTTTTTCATTTGTTTTACGAGAATGAAAGATAGCAAAAGAATCTCGGGATTTTCATCAGTTTTAACGAGTCTTGAAAATAACCGAAATTGACTCGAGGTAGGTTTCATTTTTACAAAAGCTTGAAACAGATAAAAACTATGCTTGATGCCCCCTAAGCATAACTACTAGAGTGCATGCCCCCCTAGCTTCATTTCATTCAACCAGTTGGATGAAATGAAGGTTTGAGTTACGAGATCATTTGAAAGACTCGACCTAAAACTATAAGAAAATTATGCAAAAAACTGAAATAACTAACCTAAAAACTTAACATTTATGAGGTCTAGTCAAACTCTCGACTCAATTAGAGGAGGATTTGTTTCATTTTTTAACGAGCTTGACACAGGAAAAGAACTATGCTCGGATTTGGTTTCATGTTTACGCAAGCTTGAAACGAAAAACTATGCTTGTTATAAGTTCACATGCCCCCAGCATAATGATGCAAATCAAGGTACATGCCCCCCAAGCTTCATTGCATTCAATGAGGTGGATGGAATGAAGCTTTACTTTCAAGATCTTGGAAAGACGTGTGGGAGTTGTTTCATTTTTTAGTGAGGTTGACACAGGAAAAGAACTATCCTCAAAACCCTTGTTTCATTTTTTTAAACGAGCTTGACACAAGAAAAGGAACTATGCTCATAATTACTCTACAATCTACCTAACAAAAAACTCTATTCTAAAAACCTTGATTCATTTTTTAACGAGCTTGACACAAGACAAGGAACTATGCTCTAAACTCCTTGATTCATTTTTTAACGAGCTTGACACAAGACAAGGAACTATGCTCATGACTATTATCTACAATTTACCTACTTAACCTACCCTTGTTTCATTTTTTAACGAGCTTGACACAAGACAAGGAACTATGCTCAAAAAGCTCGCATGCCCCCAGCATAATGATGCAAAGCGAGGTACATGCCCCCCAGGCTTCATTGCATTCAACCGGCTGGATGAAATGAAGGTTTACTTTCAATATGTAACTTGAAAAGGGAGTTGTTTCATTTTTAAAGAGGTTGACACAAGAAAAGAACTATCCTCATACCTGATTCATTTTTTAACGAGGTTGACTCAGTAACAGGAACTATCCTCTGACCAACTGATTCATTTTTTAACGAGGTCGACACAGTAAAAGGAACTTTCCTCGTAACATCCAATTTCATTTTTTAACGAGGTTGAGAGAGGAACAATCTATCCTCGTACAGACTGATCATGACTTCCAACTGGAAGAAAGACATGTCAATGGACACACCTTGATCATGGCTTCCAAGAGGTCTTCATCAGAAGGAAGAATACTCCTCTGGAAGGAACACATGTCAAGGGACTCAACAGGGATCAGAACATCGTGTTCAAATAATCCCATAGAGTTTTCCATGTCAATTACCGGATCTAAATTAACAGTGAGAGGCTCACTTACATCGGTAACTGAAAACATGGGACCGGTTGCCACATAATTAACCCGTGGCAGGGTAGATACCACTTTAGGATCATGAACATTTAGGGGTGTCATATTATTGGTAGTTGAACTAGGGAACGAAAGCTGGTCTACAGTCACAATACTGCCATTGTGAGGGAAAGACATCACGCGAAAGAGTGTCGATACAACAGCTTTCATTGCATAAACATAGTCTCGTCCAAGGAGTAAATTGAAATCCAAGGGACCTCGAACTACCATAAGATCAATACAGACAGTTTTACCTTCCAAGGTAATAGAAAACTTAGGAAGGATCCCTAAAGGTTCACTAATGGTTCTGTTAAAAGCTTTCAGATTCTGCTTAATAGGTGCAAGCTGAGGGGAACCCAAAGCTTTCCAAACAGTTGAGGATAAAATACTAACAGAAGCACCTTCATCTACCTGAGTACGATGTATGTCCCTACCACCAGCCTTGACAATGATTTGGAAAGGGATGGAGGAAGGAAGACGAGGTTCTGTCAATCTATTCCAATCAAAGGAAAAGACCTCAGTGCTTGGAGGGGGTTCTGTATGAACAGGTGAAATGCCCCCCGGCATAGAAGAATCTGATGTAACAAGAAGAACCTCAGCGGTATGAAGTTCACTCTCTAAAGGGAAAGTGGGATCGACTCTCTGTGAAACTGAATCGACCACTTGATCAACTAATGGATCATCAACCTGAGTGACATGAGTTTCACTCTCCAATGGGAGAGTGTGATTGAGTATACTTGAATTTAAATCAATCACTCCGTCAGATGACGGCAGGTTGGGAGAAAGTTTACGGTAACCAGTTGGAAATTCTTGCTGCGGAACAGTGAGGTTTTCCAACAATGTTGAGGCTTCATCCATGTGAGGGCAAATGTGAGTTTGATGACTCCCTTTGCATAACTTACAAGGAAACCTAACTTTACCCTTTTTCCCAGGAACCTGACTATCACTGGTTGATGGATCAACGGAAAGTTGATGAGATTTTTCTGACCATACTTCCAAGACCTTTGGTATACCAGGACAATTGACAAGGAATTGGTCACCCTTACAAAGCCTGCAAGGGTATTTGGGTTTACGGTGCATGTCGGAATTTTCCTCAACACAACTAACACTTACAGCCATGGTTGGTTGGTTGACTTCTTTCTTATCTTGCTTCTTCTTCTTCTTCTTCTTCTTCCCTTTCTTCTTCTTCTTCTTCTTCTTCTTCCCTTTCTTCTTCTTCTTAGCCTTCTGGTTGCTAGCATCAAGGCTTTTACCAGGCGAAGAGGAAGAAATGGAGGAAGAAAAATTAGGCGAAGAAGGTAAAGGTTCAACAGAAGGTTGGTGGTGTTGAGATGGTGAACTCTGTTGAGGTGAAGCATCCGGTTGAGATGGAACAATTGGAGTACTTTGGGCCAACGAAGTTGAAAACAACCATATCGATAATCCTATTGTAAATCCAGGTAATGACAAAGTAGCCATATAAGGAGGACCAACATTTCCAAAGTAAGGAAAAGTACTAGGATTCTCATTAGGAGGGGTTCCTAGGTTGATAAATTCCGGAACATTTGCCATTATATTCGACTTCAGTGAATTTTATTAACAATTTTAAACTAAAATTAACAATTCACAATTTACACCTAACAATTAAAATTCACAATTCACACCTATGGTCTCTAAAAGTAAAAACAAACAAATTAACACGCGCTATCAAATCTAGGAGTCAAACCACACACAAACAGTATTCTTCCGGACCAAAAACGCTAGTTGGTGATGAAGCCCAACCTCGCTGGATTCAGTACAGAAATGGCGGGTGGAACAGTTACGCCGACAACCTGCTTAATGAATAGACTGGACCAAGTTCCTCCACTTTAACCGTCTCGAGTGAAGTGAACCCCCAGAAAATCCAAGTGAGTATAGCCGACGTCTACTCCAGGTACAGTGGGACCTTCCCTCCACCGTCACCTTGGGTAGAATCCTAAAGATTATGGTCACTAAGGTTACCAACGGCCACAAGTACACCTGGGGGAACAGTCTAAACTCCGACAGCACGCAAGGGCAGAGTAGCAAGCTCAATCCCCTTACCGGCTCCTTGACAGTAATCCAAGGTTTACCGATAAGTGACCCCTGGCTCCTCGACAATGGTTAATCCGAGGTTTACCATTTGTAATACGTACTGTCTGGCGTTGTTCCCAACGAGGGGGGAATGATCCCCTCACTGGTTCGGACATGAGCTCGTGCTTCTCCTTTAAGAGGAGCTTTCCCAGAGTGTAAATGTAACAATTGGATTTGATTCTATCACAAGATCGACTACTTGTTTGGTTTTACTGTCTTGGAGAGTTAAGTACTCACCTACTCCAAGACACTAGCCTAAGCTATGTTGGTGCTTCAGAGCCCTAGAAATGTAAAAATTACTAGATGAATTTTAATTAAGCGCTGTGTTATTAAGGTTGTTATTACTCAAATGGATAAATGGAGATGAAACCAATGGTGTTATGACCCGACTCAACTGAATGCAATCGAATATGATAATGTAATCGTTTCAATTCGATGAATCCTAACTAAAGTAAGGAGAGAGTTTCCATTCACTTCCAACAATGCAAAAAATTGATCACTAAGAGAAAATATAACAAATTCTCTAATGCACTAATTTCATCAAGAAGAACTAATGCAAATCAATTCCAAACCATTTTTTTATTTTATTTCTGTGTAAATTCAAATCAAAGAAAGTTGATCTAAATCTACAATTGATTTTTTCAGAATGTAAACTATGCAATTGTAATCTATGCACAATTCACTTGAAAAGTATGCAAATGTAATCTATGCACATTTTTCATTAATATTCTGAAAATGAGAATTCTAATTATGCAAATGTGATCTATGCAAGAGAATTCTCAAACACAAGATGATTCTAATGTCTAAGAACCAATCAAGTGCAAGTCGAGAAAATTGGGTGAGAATTCCAAAGATCAAAACATAAAAACACTCAAAGGCGATTAACACTCATACACAATTTAGCCCCCCCCCGGCGAATGAGGGGGAAATTTTTTTGCAAAAACACAAGCAAAAAGATGCAAAATTGTGAAAGGACTGAGAGAAACCTCCAAGTAATGATCAAAGGAAAACAAATCAAGAATTTCTCAAGAAAGAGACTCAAAACACCCAATTGATGAAAGCTAAAGCAGGAATGCCAATGAAACAAGCTTAGGTGAAGATTCTGGACAAGGGACTGATGAATCTGGGCAGAAAAAACTAAGAAAAAACAAAATCTAAGAGAAAAAAGGGCAAAAAATGGAATTTTCTTAAATTTTGACAGGGGACGCAGGCAACCCGTTAGCACAGGTGCGGGCCCACTCTGTGCACACAGCAAAAGTGCGTCCAGGGACGCACTGTGCAGCACTCAGAGGGTGCGTCCTACTGAAAAACTCAAGAAAACCAAAAATAAAACTAATCCTAAGCTAACCCACCCAGAGACAAGATCACAGAGCCAAAACCAGAAAAATAAACCAATTTTCTCAAAGCAAAGTTCAAACAAAAGAAAGGACTCTTTTCATTAATGGAAACTTTCCCCAGCGGAGTCGCCAATTTGTCACACAGAATCAGTCAAGGGTGCGGACACAGCTGACCTTCCTAGAAGTCTAAGACATTCTAATGACAAACAAGACAAATTGGAGCTATCCTTCTCTAAACATACATTATGATATGAGAAATCAAGTGTTTCGTTCTTACCTCTGTCCAAAAGCTATTGTAGAAGTCCAAGCTTTGTTGATCCGGATGAGCTCCTCCCGTTCTCCAAAACCTGCAATCACCAACAGTCAAACAATTAAATAGCACCTGATTATAACATAAAACAAAGCATATTCAACATATAGACCAAGGAGTACATGAAATAACCCATTAACAACAAGCTATTGAGATGAATGGACCAATTTGCATTAAAGGTAATCAAAAGGAACCATTACAACCTGAGCCTTGGTGTTGTGCAAGCTCCTTCCAGGGTCCACAAGAGTCTTCCTCTACTTTGACAAAGCTCACCCACTTCCAAATAGAACAAGTAAGGGTGACAATCTCTCCTCACAAACTTCTAAATGGGAGTCCTAATTCCTGCAGCATTTACCCTTAGAAATCTATAGCTTTCAACCTCTTTCCTTCTGGCTCAATGCCTCTTTTTATAGTGCTCAAGAGGAAGTTAATCAGGTCCACCATCAATGGGATAGTCCCCTCTTTGGATGGGATCACTCCTTTATTGATGGGATAAGTTCCTCTTTGATAGGAGTGCATGAACCATCTGGAGGCGCTCAATATTCATCCAAGAACCTTCTAGAAAGCTCTAGAAGTGACCACAAGTAAGTTTTTGAAGATGAAACTCGCGCATTTTAACCTTTTCAGAGGGACGCACCTGCCCCTTTAGATACAGAGCGTCCTTGGACGCAGACCTTGTGAACAAAAGGTGCGTACCCGCAGGCAAGGCTTGAGAGAACCTACGTACCCAGAGATAAACATATTTTATAAGGACTTTCTCTCCTTCTTGGATTTTGACATGAATAGCAGAGGCATAAGACTTGCTCAAAAGGGTAGTATGACTGTTGATAGAGCAATACCGACTGTAAATAGCCATGGTGACATTTTTTAGTGTAACACATATTGATTTATTAAGCATGTTGCATCATAGCATTGAGACTTCATGTAACCTATTCTACCAATGTTCGAGCTCCTCATATGAGTTCGAGTTGCAGGAGTTGTCCTTTTCCCAATTAATTCACCCATCCACCATAGGGTTGATCCAATCCTCATTCCACACAGTGAGCTTATAGATCTGCTCAATATCATCCTCCTCATAGTAATCTCAGACTGATATAGTATATCATGCACCCTCGGCTGGATCCAATGGTATAATGAATCTCAGTTCCTTCTTCTTAAATGTCATGTTGTGCTTCTTCACGTTGATGAATGCATTCATATCAAACACCCAATAAATTCCAAGCAACACCTATTACATTGGACAAATACCTCTTGCAGACAAGAGAGATTTCCCTAAATCCTTGACAAAAGCTAGAAACAAGCAAGACAATTGAACTAACTCTTTCCCTAAGTTGGACTTGTTTGAATTATAATAATTAAGGCTAATGGATGAGCCTCTTACCTATTTCATGAAATGATCGATGGAGATCCCCTATTGTGATTTGATGCAACTCCTCAATGCTCGATAAGACCTATAATCATAGACCATAAAAGGATCAAGAACACATGTGATATAATAATCCAAACAAAACTTATCCTAATGATTAAGGAAATTATGAATTTAATTTGCCTCAATAAACATTATAAAAAACTATAACCATTCATCATTACAATAGGAAAAATCAATGGGAGAAATTTTTCATTTGTATTGATCAAAAATAAAGAGAAGCCTTACAACCTTCACCTTGATGCCATGAGATTCCTCCCAAATTCCTTCAATCTCCTCCTTAGATGACAAGCTTTCCAATCTCAAACTAAGAACATAAGTTTATGTTCTCTGAGTTTTGACCTCCTCCATCCCTCTACCCTCTAGTCATTTTATAGGCCAAGAGGAAGAAGTTTCAGATTCAAAAGAGGAGAATGAGACTCAATTGAGGGATTAGGTTTCCATGAGAAAAGGGATTAAGATGCATCATATGAGGGTTATAGTTCGAATATTCATCACCTGGAAGATTTCAGTTGGGAAATATTCGACCAAGTATGTTTCTAGAATGTACTTTTTATTTTTGCTTTCTTGAATTCACCTGCATGGGTTTATAGTGTCACACAAAGCACAACTCTACATTGGTCTCAAAGTTAATTCCAGTGAATGCACAGGAAAAGATAGAAAAATCAGTGCAGGTGAAACTTAACAAGGTGTGACAACTATTTCCCCAAATTTCTCATCTACTTCAAGATATTTTGGCTTGTTTAACTTCTAAGGGATTTCATTCAAACAAGTTCATAGATGGTAAAAAGACCCATAAACTGATCAAGTGTCATGGTGACAAATTGACATGTAATAGGTTTCCCCCTAATGTGTGAAGTCTGTAAAATAAGTTTAAAATATTGAAACGCTTTATCTTTCCAAAGATCGGATCATAGACAATGGTCAGAAATCTGCAAGGAACATTCAAGGATTACAATGCAAATGTATATCAATAATCATCATTGAGGTAGGAATTTCCATGCTCAAAGTAAATCGAACTCAATGAATAAGAAGGTAAAAATAAAAATCATATAGATAGTAGACACATCATGGATGAAACCATCTGTCATAAATGGGTCTACGTAATCAAAAATCTCCTCACAACCTAGATTGATGAAACTAGATCCAGGGTCTTGATCTCCATCTCTATATCCATACTACAAATCTAACCATGCGAGTCAATGTTTCGAGGTCAAATATGGCAGAAACCACTTGATTACCAGTCAATGAAGCAAACCGTTAACAAGTGTGAGAGACACCACCAATAATGAAAATGGTTCTCAAGGTACTTCCAATACAATCTATGAAGTGTGAATAGGTGATCTGAATTCGAACACTCACAGAATCACTCGATCGAATTCCAATGATGAGAACCTATCATCGAAGGCAGAAACCTATCGTTAAGGCATGTAGATCTCAAGGTACTGAAGGTTTCTCGATCAACTTCCGAGATAATGAGCTGAAGTTGATAGAAAGCGACCTGTCATAGGAAAACCTACTACATGAAACAAAATGTCAAGTTTTGAAAATAGATTGCAAGGTCTGACTCAATGATGACTGATGTGATTAAAGACTAAAATTTGTAAAGGGACTTGAACTGAGGTTGAAATTATCTTGAACACATAACGACATGACAATTGACTTGGCATCATTTGACTTAGCTATAATATCCAAAACCATGAAGACTTTCAATGAGGTTTGACTAATTGTAAGACAAATGGATTTCCTAACCTAGACATGAATGTGACAGAGTGTCATGTTCAAGAGCAACATGCTACCTTTAGAAATGAAAATGTAAAATGAACACCTTTTCCCAATTTCCCCCAACATCACTAGCAAGTACCTCTTTATTTTTTACAAGCTTGAGGAGGATAACATATGCTTGGACTATAAGCTCATCCTTCGAATGAGTCCATCGAATTATTTTTAATGAACCCTAAGAAGGAATGGTTTGGTCCCGTTATGATTAACGGGTCCTATACTATTTAGTTTTTACGAGTCCAGTAAAGGAGTAAATCGATGTTGTTTTCTTTTAAAGAGTTTGAAAAAGACACAAAAAGGAAACTCATTCGGTTCTTTTACCATAAAATTTTAATGAGCCCAGAGAAAGTAAAGCTCGAAAATTTTCAGTTTTAGAGGGTTAGAAGAAAAACATAAGTAGACTCCATCAAATTCTTTTTCGTAAGTTTTAATCCCTTAAGTCCGAAAAAGGATAAAATAATACAAGAGAGAACTCTATTGACCATGTTCAATCAACGTATACCGTTTTCGTAAATAGCCCTAACTAAGCCCGTAAAAGGGGTAAACTTATACTGAGCGGACAATTGTTCATTTACTTTTACAAGTTCGAACAAATAAGTACTTGGAAATATTTTCATTTTTAAAAGAGTTTGAAAAGGGCTTAAAAGAGGACTCTATGGTTTTCACTTTCGTAATTTTTTAAGAACATGAAAAGTGATAAAAGTCTGCTAAATAGTCAAAATGATTTATCCTTGCTTTTTAACCTATCCTGCTCATTCAAACTCAATAAATCATCATAATTGCTCGAAAATATAAGATTTTCCATCTTAAAAGGTTCTAAATATAAAAAATAATATTTTTTGGTTTCAAAAATACTATAATAATGGGAACGATAAATTAATTTTCACCATTTGCATTTTTACCATTTGAGAGCAGATAGAGAAGATTTTACCCCCAGACTTCTAAAATTGATTTTGAGCTAAATGATGGATGAAATCACAAACCGCTTCTTCCAGGTACAAGATCTCTCCTTAACTTAGTTTTTCATCAGTTAAAATTTCCATTTTAGGTTTTCAGTTAATTTTTTGGGGCAATGTTATGTCAAAAAATGTGCCCTTGACCCTGCGCTGATCTCTTTCATTAGGGCCCACGCAGGTGGGTAACATTTTCCACATGGAAAATCACGGCCTGCGCAGATTTTTTCTTGAAAAATCCTTGCAGCAGTGCCTTGTCTGTAAAACAACGGCAATGCAGGAGGTGATGGTTTATTTTTTGAAATATTGGGGCCCCAAAAACATGATATTAATTTAAAAAATAATTCTAATCCTTTTAAATTGGTCTTTTCAGGCTAACTGACTATTCAAAATTGAGTGGAGGGAAAGAGAGCACGAAGCCAATGATTTGGCATCTTTGGTAGATCTAGCTACCATGTAGGCCCTCAGAACTTGTGGAATCCTAAAATACTAGCTCATACCTGGGATGAAAGCTCAGGTAGATCTAATGACATGGATGGTAAGAACCTGGAATGTCTAGGAACAATGTTTTGTGATCAGAGATCATTGCATTACCATTGATGCCGATGACATCTATTTCTTGACTAGGACGTCTTGTCGGGGAGCTGACATTTCATTATTTGGACATAGGACAGGAGGAGATATTACTGATGGGTACCTATGATTCTCTTGTAGGGGTGCACCACCCAAGGATGGAAAATTTGATATTCAGACCATCGAGCTCTTGCCTTTGATGACCATTGCTTTCACTGTTAGTAAGTTGTGTGGCAGCACTTCCCTTCATTTAGCCATGTGGGCACAGATGAAGACTGTCATGGAATGATGGGAATCCACGGTGTTCAACTGGTGTGAGGTAGTGGTGGTAAGCATGAAGGGGCAACTAACTAGATGCAAGAATTGGAAAATGAAGAATTCCAGTTATGGTGCCATTCATATTGCTTTCACCCTAGAGAGGATTCCTCCTCTACCCATAATAGATTCTAGCAGGTGAGGGGGAATTTAGGGTTCTGTGCCTGATGAGGTGGGTTGCACTGATGATATGTCATGGCAATGATGGGCCAGTAGAGAGGTATACTCCTGATTTTTTTGAATGGTTAGGCCAACATATTGTTTTGGTCAAGGACTTCCCATATGCTGGGATGGATTATAGAGGTGATCTTGATATCCCACTTCCAAGCGAAACTTAGTGGGGTGATCTAGGTGAGAGTTTCTCATTTGGACATGTTTTCAATTTTTTATTTTTTTTTCATATTTTTGTTTTCAAAATCTAATTATCCGAAATGCATGTGTATATGTGGACCCAAACTGACCAACAAGGCGATCAGAATCTGCGACAACTAACTTGGAGGCAAAAGATATTTTGACAGAGCTGGAACACAACCTTTAGAGGTTGACTTTGGATATCTCAGATAATGGGATGGATGACATTCCTCGCCCTTATCGGAGACATGTAATTGGGGTACCAAGGCCACTTAGATGATTATTGCGTCGAGTTTCTCATGCTATCATTTGTTATCATGAGCATCATCATGCTTAGATGTTCTAGTTTCTAGAACCACATTTTTTATTCTTGGTGTCAGCATATTCAGAAAAGAAAAGGCCATGAGGCCTTATGTGCTTGGATGACATGTTTTGTAGACACACTTTCATACAAACTGTATTTTAATGAAAAAATACTACTCTTGCTTACAACTCATCTTTATCAATGTATGAATGGATATTTTTTTTTAATTTACAAATGTCGCAAATGTCTATTTAGCACATGATTAGCCAATGCATCTGGCAATGTGTTTAAATATATTGGAATGTGTTGATATTCAATATAATCAAATTTCCTTTCCAAAAGGCATAATCGTAAAAATATTCTTATAATTGTTGGACTCCTTACTATATAGAAACCATTTAAATGTAATACTATGAGTTGCAAATCTAACCTAACAATCAAAATCCATATACCAAATGCGATGGCATCAACTAATAGCTCAATGACTACGCTATATTCTACTATGTTATTTTTTGTTTGACTGAGGCATATTCCATGAATAGAGACTAGCTCATCACTAGGTGAATAGATAACCCAAGTTACGGGAGATAAATTCTTAGTACTACGACTAGCGCCATTGGCAAAGACAATGTAAGTTTGAGGGAACACCGACATCTGCAAATAAAGTGCAAAACAAGATAAGTAGTAGTATAAAATGTGAAAAACATTAACTATCACACATACCTAAAAAACGGTAAATAATGTACAAATCTCCATCAAAATTTTATGCATAATATTTCTTAAGGTAAATACCATTTCTAGGTTTTCCCAAAGGAATACCATCGTAACCAATCATCTCATAGGCTCCTTTAGATAATACGTGTTTTATGATGTAAGGGCCATGTGACATGGGTTCAAACTTTCTTGCACCTAACTTTTCATGATCTTGATCATAAACCAAGACTAGGTCACCTTCTGAATATGAACGAGGATTGACGTTTTGATCAAATTGAGATTTAACACGTTTTTTTGTGAGCTTCGCTAGCCAGTGCGGCATCACAGATATTTTCATCTAAACGTGCTAAATATACAAAACATTCTTCATCTACAAAGGTAGCATGTAATAATTCGATAGCTAGTTTTAGGGATGGGATTTCACATTCAATGGCTAATACTGCTTATAAACCATAAACAAGTTGGAAATGAGTAAAACCTGTCGATGTTTTTGCAGTAGTATGGTAATCCCACATTGCTGAAAAGAGCATGGAATGGCAGTTTCCTTTATGAATACCAACTATCAGTTTAATCATATTGGTTAAAACTTTATCCATGTCTTCGACTTGACCATTAACTTGTGGATAGTAAGAAGTAGATCTATCATGGCGTAAGCTGAGCTGTGTGGATAGTTCAACCATCATAAATTTACGGAAATGACTACCATGGTCTGTAACAATCGCTTGCGGGACACCAAAACAATTTCAGTTTCACCATCGTCCCTATATGTAGGGATTGCCTTGGCCCATTTCATAAAGTAGTCGACTACAAGGATAATATACCCATTACCCCCATCCAAGCAAGGGTTAAAATGTGATGAAATTGATGACCCATTTGGAAAAAAGGACCGACAACTATGATAGGGTGAAGAGGAGTTGGAGGTGCTCGCACTTTTTTTATCATAGATTTGGAAATTATGGAATTTGCAGACAACAGTAATGCAATATTTAAAGGAAAAAAATAACTGGCACGTAATGTATTTTGGACAATAGCATACCCAAACATATGACTTCCGCATGCTCCTTAATGGCAGCCATTTAACGTTTTTCCGACCTCTTGTAGAGTCAAACAACGTCAATATATAGAATCAGTATTGTGACGATAAAGGGTGTCACCAATAATATTGTATTGTTGGGATTAGTATCGGATCCAACGACGATCAATTTTAGAGAACTGAGGCCTAAAATTTTGTGTTTGGATATATATAATGATATCTCCATACCATGGATCTCACGTACTAATATGAAAGAGAGATTCATCAACAAAGGAATCTTCTGATACAGTTTCTATATCAGTATGAGGAAAGTCACACAATAGTTCTGTGAAAACCAAAGATTTCTTTGATTTAGATTTTTCAAATTCTAAATCAAACTCTTGTAATATAAAAATCCATTTGGAGTATTTTCCCCTAGAAATTTCTTAGTGATAACATACATCATAGGGTTGAAATCCGAAATAATAGTTGTTTTTCGGAGAAGTATACGGTGACAGAATTGTTGAATAACTTGAACAGCTGCCAAGGATGGCTTCTCCACATGTGTGTATTTAATCTTAGTTTTAGTGAGATTTATACTCAAATAATAAATCACATGTTCACCGCTAGAATCATCCTCTTGGACTAACACCATGCCAATAGTGGCATTAAATGCAACTAACATCCCAGAAAAAATAATACCATGTTTTAACAATCGAGTAAAATCCTGGGTTAGTTCGGCATAATTGTGGATGAATCTACATAAAAAAAAAATCTTTCCCTTGCAAATTTTGTAGTTGTGTAAGGCTAGAAGGAGTAGGAAAACTCATAATTGCCTCCACCTTGAGGGGGTCAACCCAAACTCCCTCTTTCAAAATGATGAAACCTAGAAGCTGACTGGATTGTACACAAAAGACACATTTGGGCGGATTCAAACGAATATTGTAATGCCCGCACCTAATGAAAATTTCTTTTAAGTGCAATGGATGATCCTTCCTTTTCATTCAATGAGCCTGAAGGTCATCTAAATACGGCTAAAATATATAATGCTTGATATCAGGGAATGCATAAGACATCACTTGCTGAAACAATGTGCTAGTATTTTTTAGGCCAAATGATATTTTGTGATAAGAAAAATTCCCCCATGAGCATATAAATGCAGTTTTATACTGATCATCAAGGAGTATGTTTATATGAATGTAGCCAGAAAATCCATCCATGAATCAAAAAGTTTCATTCCCAGCGGTCATCAACAATTTGATCGATATACAGAGTTGGACAATTGTCCTTGAGAAAAGATTTATTAATATCTCGGTAATCAACACATACTCGAATAGTTCCTTATTTTTTATTAACGGGTATAATTTTTGATACCCAATCAGTCAAAGGAACAGGTAAATGAATCCTTCTTTCAATAATTTTTCAACCTCAATTTTGATAGTGGCAACTTTTTGTGGATGGATAGGACATAATCGTTGCCTAATAGGCTTAGCATCCAGATAAGTTTTTATTTCATGTACAACTATAATAGGGTCAATTCTTGGCATTTCTTCGTATGATCAAACAAAGATGCCTCGAAATTCTTGAAATAGGGCTTTATAAGTTTGAATCTATTCTAAAGAACAAGAATATCCTATATGAATATTTTTAGTTATCTCTAGTTTCACTGAGATATCTATGGGTATCGTTGTTGATATGTTCCCTAAATTTTGTTCAGAATTGGAAGAAAGGGTAGATATGGGACATTAAGGATCACTAAGAGTCTTATATGAAAATATAGACGAGAAATTATTCTCAATTTTTTCAAAGGATGGCAATAAGGTTGAATGATGATGAGTATCGTTCCATGGAATTTCATCCAAGGTCATAACTTCCATAATCCTTTCATCAGTTAAGAAATTTGCGTTAAAAGGATCAGGCATAAATATTGGTTCCAAGTGCGAAAAATGAAAATATTCATCAATAATCATATTCGTTCGATTGTTTTTAGATGTAGATAAGTTGTAAAAGGACTGAATTGCCTCATAAACCAACTCAAAAGGGCTACGAGGCATCTCATTGCCATATAAGACTATTTATGACTCTGAAGGTACTTTCCACGAATCTCCCAATTCGAAAGTACTTGATGTAATCATACTAATCTAGGCATCATTATGAGGGAGTTTGGGTGGAGGGAGTGTGAAAGTTCCCATCAAAGATGAGTCTTTGAGAAAATCAACACCAACTTCTTCATATGGAGTCGTTTATGTTCCAACAAAAGGCACACTACCAGTGGAATTAGGGTCTGAGGTATAGTAGGATAATTGGTCTACCTTCACAATTATTCCTTTGTGAAGAAACATGATCATGCTAAAATATGACAAGACTACTGCCAACATGGCATAACTCCACCTCTGACCAAGAAAAAGGTTATATTCAAGTTGAGCATCAACAACCTCAACATCTATTGCAACCATTTTACCCTCTAAGTTGATTAGTAAATAATTTAAAAGACCATAAGCACGAAAACCTCTTCCATCAAAGGTTTTCAAAGTTCAGGGAGATTGATTAATTGTTGGAGAACCTAAATCTTTCCAACAAGGAATGGACATAATACATGTCGATGCTCCTTCATCAATGATTGTTCAAAAAACTAGTCGAGTTTTGACATGAAACAGTATCTGAAAAGCCAGTTGGTGCGGGAGATGCGAGACATGAATTTCGAGATCAAAAACAATAAAATTGGAGCCATGAGGATCTACTGCTCCAATAACTAATAAAAATAACTTCCTTTGTGTTGTACAAGTCAGCAACACTTCAAGAGTCAACATTGCCGAAGGTGACATAGCCAAATATTAGACGATGGTATATTTATGAGCAACCCTAGCATGAGGGTTAAAGGTTGACTTTCGAAGCATACCTTTAGGAGGCAGACGAATTATCATATCAATGTTTGGTTTTTCAATATGTAATGGTTCAAAAGGAGGAGTAGATGTGGAAGTTTGATCAGCTAGACCAGAGTCATCTCCATCTTCAACATGACTCTTTGATGTGTAACCTTTGGATCTCGTTGCTACCATAAAATTGGAAGACATCATCATGATATATGCCGATGAAGATGAGGAGGATTGGTCATGAGAGATCATTTTTTTGTCTTGGGGAGGAAAGGGGTCCTTTAAAACAGCAAGAGTGAGTGAACCTTTGACAAATTTAGAAACTTCAACACAATGTGGGCACTCGTTGGTGTAATGATCCTCATCGCAACTCAGGCAAGGATAACGAGGCTTCCTCTTTTCATTTGATGATTCATTCTTGTTTAATTTCTCCTTAGAACAAGTGTCTTGTTTAGATTTCGCTTTTCCATTTTTCTTATTTCTAGATTGCGTATCTTTTTCAGTAGACAATTCTACGACGTTAATTTCCGAAGTAATTTCAGGAGAGGGATCTTCTTCAGGCGAATTAGATAGAGCCAAAATCTGAGTTTTCTTAGAATTTTTTGTTTTACTCTTATATTTTTGGCTCACAGAACCAACCATACCATCAGCGACATGCGATCCTCTAAGGGCTAGATAGTTTGACCAGGGTGGGGTAAATCTAAGATCTTTTCATACAAAGTACCATACTAAGTATAAACAAGATCAAGGTATTGAGCATGAGAAACTAATTTCTCCTCAATGACAACACCTCCTTTGGAAACATCTTCAGTTATTACTGCTAAAATATATTTTATGAATCATTCGGCCAAAATTTGGTATGGAATGTAAATTTTAACTAGACAACGTCTTCGTCTCTGTTCATGAATGTGATCTTAGATATGGGTGTACGTTAACTATTTTAAAGAGTTAAAAAGTTCAACTCCATTATCATATCGAATGGGCAACTGGAAATGAGTCAAAAATGTTGTAGCAAGGGCATTAAATGTACTAAAGGAATCTTGCGGCAATTCTACATACCATTTGTCTACCGAACTAGTTAAGATTCGTTGAAAAAGTCGTAATCTAATAGAATCACTGATTAATGAGTTGGATGTGCACCAAAGGTGACAGGTCATAACATGGTTTGATGGGTCTTTGCCTGAATTACCTTCAAACTTAGGGATGTCACTGGGAAAATTAGTGGGAATAACTGGCCAAAATGGTAAATAAAGAAGAGGATCATTAGTTAACCAAGAGAGCTCAGGAAAATCAAAATTTGCAATGAAAGGCAACTAGTGGTTAAGATCCTAAGATGGATAACGGTAACCCTAAGGGAAGAGTCCTATACTGGGAGGAGGATACCTAGGATATCCTGGTATATCTTGAGCAGTTGGAATCTGCATACCTCCTAGATATCCTAGTATAGCATGAGCAGTTGGAATCTGCATACCTCCTAGATATCTAGGATGAGCCATACTATATTGCGGTTTCATAGCTACTTGAAATGTACAACCTAGGTATGGTTGATTCTGAAAGGGAAGACTCTGACCCATTTGACCTTAAATAAACTATCCTTGAAAGGGTTGATTTTGTAAAGGTTGACCTTGGAGAAATTGAGTTTGAAAAGGTGGACCTTAAATAAAATGACTCTGGGGTTGACCTTGGAAGGGTTTCCCTTGAAATGACACTTCCATATATGGGACATTAGGCTGTAAAATAGGTATTTGGGGCATAGATGGAATTGTAGGAATAGATTGAACACCAGATACCTGAGGGATAGACTGAACAAGGATTTGCACCATTACTTGTGATGTAAGTGGGATAGTTACCTGCGATACTCCTGGAATGGGAGTTTGATGCGAACCTAAACCTGGATTCTGAATAGTTATTAGTACAGCAGATTGAACCAAGGTTTGAGGAGTACTTGGGATAGGATGTTGGAGTGGTTTCTAGGTAGGTGTCGATGGATTAACCTGGGCAGTCAGTTGGACTTGAAAAGGCATACCTTGAAAATGTAATTGTTGTGTAGGTTATCCAATAAGTTGAACAGGTTGATATGTGGGCACTTGAGAAGCAACTGTAATTGACTATTGATTTAATAAAGGGTTCCATATTGTATTCATTCCAGGGTAAGGCATTCCAATAGTGGGTTGAGCATAACAAGTTGGCCAAAACCGGTTTGAGGCATTTGAGCATAATTAAGATAATTTCAGGTAGGGGGTTGGCCCCCAGCTGTAGGATAAGATCCACCTAAAGGTTTTCCTCTGGGAGGAGTATAGGATGGTTCCCCCCTAGGCGAGTATAACCACCTATAAGGTTGTTTTTAGGATTACCAACATTACTGGAAATCATATTAATACATTGTTCAGATGTAAAACCTTCATGGGTAGGATTAATTATGCCAGTTGACATGTTTGAAGATGAATTTGAGGAAGAAGCTCTTGAATAAGCTCAAACAAGAGAGTGTTATCCAAGTGGTATAAAACTACCATATAATGTTGACTCTGGAGAAGTAGAAAACATAGATGTGTCTGATGAGGTATTTCTAGAAGTCATCATTGACTGGTCAAAACCTGTTACAATAGAGTAGGGAGTTGTTTATCATGGAATCCCTTGTCCTAAAGAGTTCAAGGGTGTTAAATACCAAGGGTCAGGTTGAACATATCTAAACAAAAGATTTGAAACATTTGACGGTTCACTAGAAGAAACTATTGGTTCTTCCTTTTCGTCTGAAACAAGTTATTCGATGCTAATGATACCAAGAGGGATACTATAAGTAATAATAAGTTTCACATGTAGTGAATGTGTAGTATCTAGAATATGCATTGTATTAGGCGTATAAGTCTCAAGTTAAGAAATATCAAACTCAGGTTCGTCAATATCTGGTTCAAAAATGGGATTTGTATCTGAAAAGTCTTCAATATCTGATTCATTTTGAATGAGTTCAGTAATTTGTAAATCAGTTCCTCTTGAGTGTGATGTTAATCTCTGAGTTTGATCAAGTTCAATTTATATCACTTCAAGGCCTAAGATAATAGATGTTTCCAGTTGATTAACTTCAGTTCCTTTTATATAAGAGTCTATAATAATAGAAGTTTCAGTTTTTGTTGTAGTTCTGGATCCCGATGATTTAGTTTTTCAGCTTTTATCTTTTCTAACTAACTTAGTGTATACTGAGGGGGGTCTCCGAGTATCCTATGTGATTTTCTTGGTAATTCTGCCACAATAAAAAAAATTCAATTAATAAATGAAATAATATCTAAATTACACCTAAAGTCTCTAAAAAGTAAAAACAACATAAAAAGTAACACAGCTAAAAATCTAGGAGTTCAAACCATACAAACTAACTCTTCACAATGATCAATAGTTACTAGTTGGTGATGAAATCCAAAATTGTAGTAACTAAGGTGAAAAGATTTATATGGATGAGTGCTTGGATCGAGTTACCCTGACAACCTGCTTTAAAATAGTCTAGTGCAAGTAACTTTGTTATAAACCATCTCGAGCAAAGATTACCCTCCAAAAACTCCAAGTGAGTCTAGTCAACATCTGTTCTAGGTACAACAAGACCTTCCCTTTGTTGTCACCTTAGGTAGAGCCCTAGGATTATAGTCACTAAGTTTACCAAATACAACAATTTTACCTGGGGGATAATCGCATATCGAGCGTACACGCAAGGGCAGAGTAACAAGATCAATCCCCTTGAAGGCTCCTCCACATCATCAATTGGAGGTTTGATTTCAAGTGACCCCGACTACCTTTCAGTATCATTGTAATACGTGAAAATTATTATATCTAAGATGATGAAGTGGGTACGATCACTTCACCAGATTAAACATGATCTCGTGCTTAACTCATGTACAAGAAGAGCTTCCCAGAGAAAAATGGAAATAATAGGATTTCCTCTTCCTAACTCAAGATTCTATTGTTTGTTTGTAGCTTTGGAAAGTTTACTTTCTTCCCTATTCCAAAGCCCTACACTTAAGTTACTGTAGGTGGCAAGAGCCCTAAAAAGTGTAAAATTCTAGATGAATTTTAATTAATGTTGTATTATTAACTTGTTATTTACTAAATAGGTGATGAAAGTGAAACTCATGATGTTATGACACGACTCAAAATCTTAATGCACACAAAAATGCAATGAAAACTTTTAAATTCAATGAAATCCTATTTAGAGGAAAGAAAGAGTTTCTTTGATTTTTCTGAAATGAAATGCAAAACTCGCAACTTTTCCAACTTTTATAAAACAACTAATTTCATCTTAATGCAATGAAAATGCAAAGAAAAAAAAAAAACCAAATTCCAAATTTCCCTAAATATCAAATAAACCAAAATACTCTTTATCTTTTATCACTCAAAACTTTCAAGTACACATAAATCAATCAAGAGAGTTGGAGAAAAACAAAATTTCCCTATGAATGCTTTGATTTAATGATAAAAATAGTGTAATTGTGAGAAATTCCCACAATTGAATGTAATAATTTTCCTTTATCAGAAAATAAGACCACAGTTTCTTCACAAAAGCACTAGATCTCAAGAAACTCTAATTTGCAATTCACTATGAGTTTGACCACAAATAAGCAAAAAAATAATTCTAACTGGTGTATTTGATAGAACAAAATAAGAATATCACAAGCAAAAGGAAAAACTATCTTGTTTTGATGAAATAACAAATCGACCAGGAAAAACCCTAACAAATTTCTTCAAAGATACCTAATTCTCAAAATATATTAACAAAGAAATTGAATAAGTTTGGAAGAGACATTAAACAATCCAAACAAATATAATGGCACTTCCAAAAAAAACTCAAGTTTGGGTTAGAGAAAAAGCTAAATTTTCAAAAATTCTCAAGGTTTGCGCAAGTCATCAATACAAAACAGAGTGCATGCGCCCGATTTATAAGGTGAAACTAGCGTAGAATTGCACTCTGTTAGCGAACAAAAACAACACATGTGACATAAACCCAGGAAAAAACAATTCAAGGAATCAACCACACAGTTCTAAAAGGTCATTAATTCATAAAGCCTCTAGTCAAGATAAATCAGAAGAATCAGAAAGCAAAAACTAAGGAAAAATATGAGAACGGAGACGTTCCCCAGCAGAGTCACCAATTTGTTACACCGGACAAATCCCTCTTGCGAACAAGAGAAATCTCCCTAGATCCTTGATGGAAACTAGAAACAACAAGATAATTGAACTTCCTAGCTAGAAGTGATCACTACTTCATAAGGAAATTCAGAGAAGCCATAGAAATTAACAAACACCCTAATAACTTCAATAGAGACGATGGATGGACCATAAGCAAAAACTAGATTCCAATCCTATCATCCAAATCTACCCCTTCCCAACTATAATCCTCCTCCAATTAACCCGTAAATCTAATCATCTCTAACTAAATTAACACATTTTGACCATATTAAAATATAACTTAACAATAATCATCATTTGAAATTATCTACCTAAAACATTATATAAGAAGCCTTAATAACCAAAAAAATAAAAACAAAAATAGATATAAACATAGTAAAATCAATTATAATAAGACAAAACAATAATAACTATTCATCAAATAGAATGACTAAAGGGTTAATTAAAACAATTAGGATAGGACAACGCCTCCTAAAACAAATTAAAATTAAAACAAGAAACAAGTAGGATCATAACAATTACAATTAATAAACAATTAATATTAATAATTAGTTAAAATAATAAAACAAATAAATATAAATACAACCCTTGAGTACTTTAATTTTAATTAATAAATTCATTAAAATACATATACATATTTAATTTTAATTAATAAATAAATATGTATATGGGCATATACATATTTAATTTTAATTAATAAATTAACATGGATATGTATTTTAATTTTAATTAATAAATTAATTAGAATTTAAATAATTATTAATAAATTATTTAGGATTAAAATAATTAAAATAATAATTCATCATACATATTAAATAAAGAGTTAATTAATAAATAATCATGGACATGTATTTTAATTTTAATAAATTAATTAAAACTAAAAAAAATTGAATTAACTAAAAAAATTAATTAACATAACTAGAATAGGGATATGTATTTTAATTTTAATTTTAAATTAAAAATTAATTAAAATTAAAATGATTAAAATAATAATTCATTAAAATAAGACAGCACATCCTAAGACAAATTAAAAATTAAAAACATAAACAAATAGGATCTTGACAATTAAAATTAATAAACAATTAATATTAATAATTAATTAAATATGTAGTTCAATTTTAATTAATAAATTAATTAAAATTAAAATAATTAAAAGAAACAATAAATTTAAAAATCAATATATTTAAATTAATTAAAGCAGATATAATTAAAACATGAAATAATTAGTACTAATAAAATTAAACAAAAATACAATTAAATAGAACAATTAAATTAATTTAAAGACCTGTCGGCTAAGCATCTCATGCATCTCTATATATATTTGGCAAATAAGACCAGTCTTTCAATTAATTCTCTCACATCTTGAAGATGAACCACCATTGCTGGTTCGAAACGTCGATTTAAAAAGAAATTGAATGCGATGAATCCGGAAGAAAATCTACACAAAAATTGAATTTCCTCTTTCCCTAAGTTGGATGTTTTTGAATTATAAGAATTAAGGTTAATGGATGAGCTTCTTACCTTTTTCACAAAATGCTCGATGGAGATCCCTTATTGTGATTTGATGCAGCTCCTCAATGCTTGATAAGACCTGTAATCATAGACCATAAAAGGATCAAGAGCACATGCAATATAGTAATCCAAACAAAACTTAGCCTAATAATCAAGGAAATTAGGAATTGAATTTGCCTCAATAAACGTTATAAACAATGATAAACCAGTCATCATTCCAATAAGACAAATCAATGAGAGAAAGTGTTCATTTGTATTGGTAAAAAATAAAGAGGAGCCTTACAACCTTCGCCTTGATGTCATGAGGTCCCTCCCAAATGCCTTCGATCTCCTCCTTAGATGAAAAGCTTTACAATCTCAAACTAACAACATAAGTTTATCTTCTCTGAGTTCTGACCTCCTCCATCCCTCTACCTTGTAGTCATTTTATAGGCCAAGTGGAAGAATTTTCAGATGCAAAAGAGGAGGATGAGACTCCTTAATTGAGGGATTAGGTTTCCATGAGAAAAGGGATTGAGATGCACCTTCTGAGGGTTACAGTTTGAATAGTCATCACCTGGAAGCTTTTAGTTGGGAAATATTCGAAAAACTATGTTTCTAGAATGTACTTTTTATTTTTACCTTCTTGAATTCACCTACGTGGATTTATAGTGGTAGACAGAGGGTAGCTCTGTGTTGTTCTCAAAGTTAATTCCAGTGAATGCACAAGAAAAGCTAGAAAAATCAGCACAGGTGAAACTTAACAAGGTGTGACAGCTATTTTCCCCAATTTTTTCATCTACTTCAAGATATTTTGGGCTGTTTGACTTCTGAGGGAGTTCATTCAAACATTTTCGCAAATGGTAAAAAGACCCATAAATTGATCAAGTGTCGTGGTGAAAAATTGACATGTAACAGCGCCGGATAGGGATTATTGTCATCCAATATTTTGATTACTTCAAAATCAACTATAGCTTGTGCCCCTTCAATATCTATGGTTACTCCATGTAAGTGCCCCACAGGAATAATCTTTTGTTGATTCGTCAATCGCAGCTGGATTGGGGACCACTGTGGTGTAGGCTTTCCCATTATTTTCCAAGTCTGTTTAGGCAAAAAATTCACATCATATCACTTGGTCCATTTCAAATTCTCTGATTTGTGTATTCAACCTCATTTCTCAACTATTCCTCTTCTTACCTTTGTCTACTTTATGCACTGCACGCTGTTTAGGCAACAATTTACCCTTGCCATCATAGTTGTCTATAACCTCTTGGAGTTTCTCTACTGCCTTTTGGTCCCTTAGGAGCTTCATACAAGTATGTAAGAAGGATGTCAACACCAAAGAATCTATTTCCTATGCACCAATGACTTCTTTAGGTTTCTCTGTTAGTGTGCTCCAAGCATTTGATGTGGAAGCTCCTAAATATGCAAAGCTCTTCTTCACCTCCATAAATGTTTCTATTTCCTTATGCAAATCAAATCCAACATCCTTGTCAGCAGCCTTACGCACCCATATATTTTCTTCTGGTTGTTTCCCTGTGGCTTTACCTTCGCCGGTATCTATACCTCTTCGTGTAACTATATTAATGTTGGGCCCATCCTCGCACGATTATGATCTCATCATATGGATGTTCTGAGTGGGTTTTTGGGTCTTCTTTTCTTGCATCTTTGCGATGATCATGGGACAATATTCTATGACGTGATCAAACTGTCGGAAATATTAACAAGAGGGGTTTGTCGGGTTCTAACAATCTCGTGCAAAATGGCCTGGTTCTCCACAATTGTAACAAATAATCTGTCTTTGACCTCTTCCAGCTCCCCGCCCCCCCTCCTCTTCCTCGTCCCTAGAATCCTTTGCGTGCTACAGTTGCACCTTTATCCTGCCAAGGAAACGTCTCAACCTGTACTCTATATGTCGAAGTTTTTTCCATCATTAGCTCATAGCTTCGACAATTGCACTCATCATGGCCTATAGTCATACGTAAATTGCAGAACAATTTTTAGGGAGTCTATACAAATTTATGTAACAAATGGCAGTTGTCTCTCGAATGTTTTCATGTTATATGGCAAATAACGCACCATGGCACTACTCGAGTACTTCATCCAACGGTATTTTTCGGCTTCAGGGGGATATGACCTCCCCCAATTAGTAATGATATTTGTCATGACCATGCCCTTTGCAGTTTAATAACCATACTTGCGTGCAGATCTCGATTTGGACCTATTTCCCTTTTTTAGATCCTATAACTCCATATGCAAGCTAGCCAACTACGACTAAATCTGTTGCACTCCCATATTTGTATCTTGAATAGGCGAAGCCTCCAAATTCATATTAATTTCCAGTGCTTCAGCTTGCGATCCAACCTTCTGTTGTGACAATGGTAATCTCAAATGAGGTAAAATCGAACCAATATACTAATCCTTATGTTGGTCATCCGAGATCTATAGATTAGTCTGTTGTGGCAAACATTTCAACCTTTGATCAAAATCCCATGTAGTTTCATTCAATTTTTGCTTAATTTCCTTGACCTCAGTCACAGCCTAGGCTTGAGACTTATGCTTTCTGAATTCATTATTCAATGCATATTTTGTGTCTTTCAACGATGCAGTTGGATGAGTTGTACTATACTTAATATACCATCTCAACGCCCTGTCTTGAAATGTTGTGACCAATTGTGATTTCTTCAAATCATCATCCGTTATTTGTTGTGACTTCCACACAACATCTACTACAAACCAGAATTGATAAGGGTCTTCTATTCCCATACCCTTGAATATAGGCATCTTCATGGAGGTGGAGGTGTAGGTGTGTGAGTTGGAGGTGATGGAGGAGGAGTACTGGATGGATGTGGTATTACCACAATACCTTGATCTATCATCTACAGTACACCTTGAGATGTCTTCATAATATAAATTTATTCGTCACTATCATATGTTAGAAAATTATGTATTACAGAGCAATGGAACAAATAAAATATTGCAAAAATATAAACACAGAAAACGCATAGAACAAGAGAGACACAGATATACGTGGTTCACCCAGTTTGGACTACGTCCACGGAGGAACAGCCAGTCCTTCATTTTATATTATCCAACAAACTGAAGAGATACAACCTACAAACGATCCACTATAATTCCCTCTTCGCTCTCAATCTCATCGCTCTTCCTCACTTCGAATACAGATTTACATAGACGCAATACAATTCCCTCATATATAGCAAGGGGTTGCCTTCTAGGGAAAAAAAAAACCCTAAATTAAACATAGCTTCTATTGTCAGATCTCTACCTAATGAACCACCCAGATTGACTACGAAACTACAACATTTTACAAGGCAATTTTACATCTATTTTTAGCTTCGGGGGCGCTTCCCCTGATCCCCCCGCGAGGGAGGCTCCCAAAGGTTGCAACCAACCCCCCTCAACCCCCCTTGCAACGAATATTTTATGGGCGGCATTGCCGCCCCATTACGAACTGGGGTCCAATGTAGCGATACCTTTGAATACAGAAGATAATCAGGCTCCACACCCAACATCATATGCTCCCAACATAGGACTATACTCAGCACTTGCATCTAGATCTCTTCTGAATGGTCTCCCACTTCGCGTAGCTCCCGTCAAGTCTTGTCTAAACATCAATTTAATGGCATAACCTATTTCTCGCACAATAGCATTTTAATCCAAGTTTTCAGAGACTTTAGATACTTACCTCTTGGTCCTTTAAAGAACCAGTGTTCAGCTTCGCTATAACTGACAGACGTGTCAATCGCAAACTTAGTAATAAATCCACCCAAAATGTTATCGATCCAATAATCAACAACCTTCACGATCTTGTTTTCTAATCCTTCCAGGCACTTCACTAACTCTAGATTCCACACAATGGGGTTATCCAACTTCCAGGTAGGTTGACCATCCGCCAATTTAGCCAACCATTCATATAATTTGCATTGAAAAGAGAAAAAGAAAACTTCGTGTTCCTTTGTATACAAATATCTCTACAACCACTCTTCTTTGGACAGGATAAAATTCCAGTTTTCTTGGGTTTCAAACTCGTGCAACTTCTAATCTATCTACTTTTCAATCTCCCTTTTAGTTAGTATCCACTTGTGCCACATCACACATTCATCAGATAGATCTTGGCCCCGAAAATAGAACCATTTTTTGGCTTGAGGGGGTTGGACCCATGTTCAGAGTTAGTTGTGCTAACCAACAAAACTCTACACTATCGACCCTTTCCACAACAACCCGTGTAGCTCAGGTTGCAGTCTTACCCAAGATAGTATTGGGGGATGCTAGAACCAGGTTTCTGCATCCAAAGGACTATGTGATGTGTTTATTTCAAACTTAGGGCCTTATCTTGACCTTTGCGAACCCTAACCCTTAAGACTTGGAAATTACAGTAACTAACAGTTAATAGATTTATGTCCTTCATCGATTGCGTTAAACATGCATAACATCATATAATTAAACAGATATACTTCTTCACAAATCTATTAAGTGCTTTTCTTGATTAATTACGTTCAACAGATCAAAAATATAGTAAATTCAGAGATAAATGGTGACACACAGATGCACATATAATTCTTCAAAACCAGCCTTTATTATGGTTTAGATCTTCAATTAGGGTCCTTTCCAACCCTACATACACAACTGCAGGGGCCCGCACACTCATCTGCAGACTTACCAAGGTCTTCGTGCACACAGTTGCAGGAGCCTTCCCCTTCACCCAAGTATAGACTAGACAAAAAGTGACTCAAATCATGCACTATTCTTCTATATAATCCCTTTATGACTCTACTTTGACTGCCTTTTATATCATTCTTCATTACAATACCATGGTCTGTGAACCATGGGCGGGTCACAAAACAACTTGACTCTTAACAAACTAAGGGGTTTTAACCTTCCTAAGGCCCCTTTGACTCCTCTTGACCTGTGCTACTCATGCTCCTCTCCTCAAAATGTGGATACTTTACAATATTTAACAAAACTTTATAAAATTTGACCCCAGGGGACCCCATACCAATACATAATATTCTATGTACTATTGATTTCATGTATTTAATGTGAAGAGAAAATAAAATTTATTATAATTTTATAGCATGGGTTTCATGCTCAAAATCAATTTATTTATAGGTCAAAGAACCCACTGTGTGCTTCTAGGGTTTGTCATAGAGTCAAGAAGTCAAAAGATTCATTGTCATATGTAATAGACCCTATTGAGCATTTTTTATCATGTAAAAATAATTATTTTAAGTCAAAATCGTTAAAAGTTTCCCTCCAAGACCAACTCGGCCTACAAAAGAACAAGTCAGCCTATAGAGATGAAGTCGACCTCATTAAGGGCTATTCGACCTCATTTGATGAGAGCATCCAAGAAATTTTGATCTCAAGAAGAAAAGAAAGAAAAGAATAAAATAGCAAGAGAAGATAAAGAAATAACAAGAAGAACGGAAATCTGAAATTTCTCTATCATTCTCTCTTACACGTGCGATGAACTAGGGCATCAATTTGTTGCAGCAATACCAGAATTACAGTCATCATAAAAGGTTGAAGTTTGGATTCAAAGGATCAAGTTTGGAAGCCAATTTACCAAGGAAGAATAATCTCTCCAAGAAAAGTAAGAAGGATAATTATTTCACCCACATGTGCGAATTAAGGGTTTTTGCAATAAGGCCAAAATATGCAATCAAGAAGTTGCAGGTACAAACTTATGATTAAGAGTGAAGTTGCAACAATTTTGGAATAGTTTGACTTGGTTTGAATTTTTGAAAGGAAATTTCAACAAGAGAGGGTTTAATTGGTCTTGGAGGGGTATTTGTCTTGGGTCTAAAGGGTATTGGAATTTGTCATTTGAAGTTTCTATAAGAAGAGAAGAATTACTTATGGGTTTTCCTCTCCATGAGAGGTTTTGGCCCTGACTAGCATCCTACATCTTGTGTCCATTTGTTCTATTGATCTTCACAATTTGGTAGTTATTTGATGTGAAGAACATTATAATAATCAAGTGATGAAGAAGTTAATTACAAGTACATCATGTTTCAGTAAAATAACATCACAAGCAGTTGTCAAAGTAAAAGGGAAATCACCCTAATCTAGCCGCCATAGATTTCTCAATACTTTTTACTTAAAGAATTTATTATATTAAAGTATTTTCCTATTATCCAATAATTATCTTCTATCATCCTATGAATTTTGTTAAGAGTACATAAAAAATGTCTCCAATACATTTCCAATGCCTTTCAGTATCTTGTAACAATTAGGATATATTCATCACAAAGTTAATCTTATGAGTCATTTTAAAAAAATATACTATTCAAATATCAATATTTAATAAGTTTGGATTGTTTCTCTGAGAATTCATTATCATTTATTTCTCAAGATTGACATTGTATTGAAAGAATAGTTTATAAATATTGTTCAAATGTGAAATTTACAAAACTTTAACAAATCGAACTAATATGACATTCATTGATATCCATGTCAAATTATATTATGATTTTCATGTTAATAATTTTTTTATGTAAACTATTTGTTTCCCAATCCCATCAAAAAGACTAATATCTATAACACAACATAATTCCCACCTCTATCATTAATTAATTGATTAAGGTAGTGCAGGTCCACGTTTTTTCATTATTCTAGAATGTTTTGTTTCTCGATCTATCATTATACTCACCTCTGCACACACCTCCTCTACACCTCTGCATTCCACACAATGAAATTCACCTCTGCACTTTGCACTTCTTTGACTTTTTCTATTGTTTCATTGTGCAACAAAGCTTACAATAAAATCTTTCATTGTGCAGAGGAAGCTTCCTTAGCACAATGAAAGAATTTCTTTGTAAGCTTCACCACACAATGAAAAATCCATGCAATGAAAGATTTCATTGTTACAGACTTATGCAAGTCATTGTTGAAAATGCAACAAGATGATGGAGCTTAGTGAAAAGAAGTCGACTTCACTAAGTGGGCCCACAGGCTATTTTTGGCGCAAAGTCTATTTTTAGACATATGGATCATAGTCTATGAGTTGCAGGATTCTATTTATGGATGATTGGCCATGTTGGTAAAAATAGATGGACCTCTATTTTTAGACATATGGGCGGAGTCTATTTTTAGACTGCCAGTCAAAAAATAGAATAGTCGAATATTATTAGCTCTTAACAATATTTGGACTATAAACATTATCTTGTCCTCTTGCAGCACTTCAGTTCAAGCTACGGATGTGGCACATGCAACTGCCAAAAGGAAATATGCTTTTCCTATGGCTTAGTTGAGCTATTGCATGATGGACTTCAGTTAGAAATCAAGTGATTGAGTTTGGTGGAGTTGATTGAGGAGTTGATGGAGTTGTGTTTAGTTTGACTTAGTTGAACTAGTTGTATTTAGTCTAACTACCAAATAAACTAGTGATGAGTGATGTGAATTAATTATTAATTAATTCACTAATTATTAACTCATAAATCAACTAAAGAATACATCAATTAACTCAGTGCATGGACAGTTCAGTGGAGACAAGTGTTAGAGGTGGGTGAAAGGGTGAGACTACTATCAGTTGTGAGTATAGTTGTGCATGAGATTTGCACAATCATTGATTGAGATTGCCAATGAGGATTGTGCAACACAAGCCAAGGGAATTCGAACTTGGATCTGATCTATTCTCAACTTGGATTGCGCAGTAGAGGCAGGCAAACGGTGGAGGAGATTTGAACCCGTGACTTGTTCAGATCTGAGCTAGTTTGTGTGTAGAATGTGGAGATAGTACTGAGTACTTGTGAGGAGTATTGTGCTATGTATTGTTACATGTTCTCTATCATTATAATATACAGATAGCTGGGGGTTTTCAGCTGTATGCTTTCCCCATTACATACTGTGTTGATATATGTGATTGATGTTTCAATGTGCGCATGAGATTGTTTTTTTAATTCAGCAAATTGATGATCAATGGTATAGGAGGTTATGTATTATGAATGCATTCCACAAATAGTGTATAATCAGGATAATCTCTGTGAATAAGTGTTATATTATTCAAATTTCTACATGGTATCAAAGCGAAGTTGATCATCAAATCTATTATTCAGAAAGTGATTACATTTTATTTCTTCAGGTAGAGTCTGTAATCAGGCCAGGTAGCCTATGGATTCATCCTTCTTTTGGAAGGTGAGATATCCGGTAAATGCCCATACAGTCAATCTCTGTACGAGAAATACTTTGTTCTCACGAATTTTAGATCAGAAGCGGTTGAGTTTTGAGCTGGTGGAATTCGAATTTGCAGCAGTGTTTTCTTGGTGTCGAAGTTGAAATGTCTTTCAACGGATTGCGATTGGAGTATGCCCTTGAAGGCAGCTCGAATTATATTGCATGGAAATATAGGATGGAGGCGGTGTTAGATGACAATGGGTTGAAGGAGTTCATAGACACTGAGGTCCCAAAGCCTACTGAAGTTGTTCAAGTTGAGGCTTGGCAAAAGAAGACAACAAAGTGTCGAAGGATTCTGTTGGAGGGTGTGAAGGATCACATTGTATCCAACATGAATGGAAAGGCTTCTCCATACTTGATGTGGAAAGCGTTGACAAATTTATTCCAAAGCAAGAGCGACCAGAGGAAGTTGGTGCTCAAGGATAAACTCAGAAACATTAAGTGTGAGAAAGGAGACAGTATGCCCAAGTATCTCATGAAGTTCACCCAATGCCGAGATGAGCTGGGAAGTGTGGGGGTGACTGTCGATGATGAGGACTTGGTGAGCTTGGCTCTCCTTGGTCTTCTGAAGAGTTGGCATTCCTATCAGGACTCTGTCAATGGTCAGGAGAAATTGCCAGGATGGGAGAGACTTTGGTCTGATCTTGTGCAACAGGAGATCAGGCGGAATACTAGGGACGAATCTTCATCAAAGGCATCTGATGAAAAAAATTGTGCTTTGGTTGCTAAAGAAAAGAAGGGGAAGAAGAAGAAAGATTCTCATTCCGGTGTGAAAGGAAAGAAGCAGGACATGTCCAAGGTGAAGTGCTTTCACTGTCACCAGCATGGACATTATGCCACAAATTGTCCGCAGAAGAAGAAAAATAAGCAAGCTGCTGGATCTGCAGCGGGAGAGGCCTTAGCCTCGCAGTTTGAGCTGGATTTTTCACTGATTGCATGCTTGGTATCAAGTGTGATGGGATCGGTATGGCTCTTGGACAGTGGTGCGTCTTATCACATGACAGGAGATCGAGATTTTTTTTCTGATCTGGATGAGAAATATCTTGGAGTGCACATCGAGATGGGCGATGATGGTAGATACAGTGCGACCGGTATCGGTACCATTTCCTTTGAGAGGGAGTCTGGTAAACCCTTCATATTGAAGGAAGTAATGCATGTTCCAGGATTGAAGAAGAATCTTATCTCTGTGGCGATGTTAGAAGACAACGGATATGATGTTGTCTTCAGCAAGGGAAAGGCTTTCCTACGCAGTAAGACAACTGGAGAAACCTGGAAGATAGGGGTTTGAGTCAAGAACCTTTATCAATTTCATGTAGATGGTTGCGCAGCAATGGCATGCAAGGTAGAAGGATTGGTGAGCCGGGATGTTGGCGAGCTGTGGCACCAGAGATTGGGCCACCTTCACCATGGAGCCTTGAAGATACTGCAGCAGCTTTCTACTGGGCTTCCTAAAGGCACTCTTGCGCAGTAATATCAGTGCAAGGGGTGTACTTTGGGAGAATTTATGAAAACCACCTTTCACGAGAAGGATAGTCGCACCATGACGATCCTTGAGAGAATTCACATAGACGTGTGTGGACCTTTCTCAGTAGCTTCGACAGCAAAGCACAAGTACTATGTGATCTTTGTTGATGATTTCTCTCGAAAGTACTGGATCTTATTCATGCAGAAGAAGAGCGAGACATACTCAAAGTTCTGTGAGTTCAAAGCACTGGTCGAGAAGGAATCGGGGAAGAAGGTGAAGGCTCTTAGGAGCGACAATGGTGGTGAATTCATCTCTGGCGAGTTCAAGGACTTCTGCAGCGCAAAAAGGATTCGAAGAGAGCTCATAGCTCCCCATAACCCACAGCAGAACGGGGTTGCTGAGTGAAAGAATAGAACGATCGTGGGTACTGCACGGGTGATGTTACATGATCAGGGCCTACCCCTTCACTTGTGGGCAGATGCATGCAATACTGCAGTATATGTGCAAAATCATTGTCCTCACAAGATACTTGGCATGAGTACACCCGAGGAGGCTTATTCTGGTAAGAGGCCTGATATTTCCCATTTGAGGATTTTTGGTTCTCCTGTTTACATGCATGTGACGAAGGATGCCAGGAAGAAGCTGGAGTCGACCGCAGAGGTTGGGATATTTGTGGGGTACACTGATACACCCGACAACTATTGTGTGTATTTTCCAAACAGTCACAAGACTGTTGTGCGATGGGATATCAAATTTCAGGAGGATAAATCCATGAAGTGTTCACTTGAGAGGGAGCCACATTTGCATGCAAATGAGGAGCTATTAGTTCCTAAGGATGAGCTTCAGGTTGTGGATCAGCCACAAGATGAATTTCATGGAGTGGAAAAGACCACTCATGCAGCGCCAACCATCGGAGGGCAAAAGTGCACTACAGAAGCTGAGCGACTGGCTCAAGATGCAAAGAAGGTTGTATGACCACCTATAGCATAGCGTAGGCAGAGACAGTCACCTGATCGGTGCACTGGATACGTGGCTCTTGTGAGAAAATGTGTCATGACTGAGCCATCCTCTTTCGAGGAAGCTGTGGAGGATCCTGCATGGGTAGATTCCATGATGGAAGAGTATGATTCAATTGTCTGAAACAGCGCATGGGAGATTGTCCCAAGACCGGAGGGGAAATCAGTGGTGGGTTCGAGATGGATCTACAAAGTGAAGTAGGCAGCTGACGGGAGTGTGGAGAAGTACAAGGCAAGATTTGTTTCCCGAGGCTTCTCACAGATAGAGGGGATCGATTATAAGGATACCTTTGCACCTGTTGCAAGGTATTCTTCCATACGGAAAATTCTTGCTCTCTTAGCACAAATGGGGTGGCACATCCATCAGATGGATGTGAAGACTACGTTCCTCAACGGAGTCATTGAGGAGGAGGTGTACATAGAGCAGCCCAAAGGTTTCGATATTTTCAGCAGTGAGTCGCATGTGTGCAAGCTCAAGAGAGCGTTGTATGGGTTGAAACAAGCACCTCGTGCTTGGTACACATGGATAGACAGTTATTTCACCGAACTTGGATTCTCCAAGAGTAAGGCGGATCCTAAACTATACCAGATTGTGGTGGAGGGTAAGTTGCTAATCATTGTACTTTATGTAGATGATTTTATTTTGACGGGAGATGAGTTGTTGATACTTTCATGCAAGGAGGATCTTGCTAGAGAGTTTGAGATGAAGGACTTGGGCCTCATTCATTATTTCCTGAGATTGGAAATTTGGCAGCGCAGTGATGAACTATTTGTTTCTCAAGGTAAGTATGCCCGGGAGATACTAGAGAAGTTCAGCATGCATGGTTGCAAGCCCGTTGATACTCCTCTTTCTAGAGGTTGGAGGAAGGAGGATGCTACTTCAGCGGAGGTAGTGGATGCCACTGTTTATCGACAATTGGTGGGGTCGCTTATGTATCTGGTCAATACAGGACCTGATATATGCTATGTTGTTAACCAGATTTCACAAGCTATGGTTAAGCCAAACAAGCTCTTCTGGAAGGCAAGCAAGCATGTATTGCGTTATCTCAGAGGCACATCGGAATATGGATTGTGGTACAGATAGGAGGATGAGGTGAAGCTATGTGGCTTCACGGATGCAGATTGGGCAGGGAGCCCAATGGACAGAAAGAGCACATTTGGAGGGATCTTTAGTATTGGGTCGACAGTAGTTTCTTGGTACAGCAGGAAGTAGAGATCCGTGGCACTCATTTCAATAGAAGCCGAGTATATGGCAGCAAGTTTGGCTGCATGCGAGGCTATATGGATGAGGAAGATCCTGGTCGGGTTGTTCGGGTCACACTTGGAGCCTACTGTGATTTATTGTGATAACCAGAGTTGCATTAAACTCTCGGATAATCCAGTATTTCATGATAGATCCAAGCACATCGACATCAGGTACCATCATATCAGAGATTGTGTGTAGCGGAGAATCATGTTACCTTCATACATTCCCACAGAGGATCAGGATGCTGATATCTTGACAAAGGTGCTCACTAGGAGAAAATTTGAATACCACAGAGGCAGGATAAGGGTTGCAGATAATCCATATCTTGTTGAGAGGGAGTGTTGAAAATGCAACAAGATGATGGAGCTTGGTGAAAAGAAGTCGCCTTCACTAAGTGGGCCCGCAAGCTATTTTTGGCGCAAAGTCTATTTTTAGACATATGGATCATGGTCTATGAGTTGCAGGATGCTATTTATGGATGGTTGGTCATGTTGGTAAAAATAGATGGATCTTTATTTTTAGAAATATGGGCGGAGTCTATTTTTAGACTTCCAGTCAAAAAATAGAACAGTCGAATATTATTAGCTCTTAATAATATTTGGACTATAAACATTATCTTATCCTCTTGCAGCACTTCAATTCAAGCTACGGATGTGGCACATGCAACTGCCAGAAGGAAATGCACTTTTACTATGGGTTAGTTGAGCTATTGCATGATGGACTTCAGTTAGAACTCAAGTGATTGAGTTTGGTGGAGTTGATTGAGGAGTTGATGGAGTTGTGTTCAGTTTGACTTAGTTGAACTAGTTGTATTTAGTCTAACTGCCAAATACACTAGTGATGAGTGATGTGAATTAATTATTAATTAATTCACTAGTTATTAACTCATAAATCAACTAAAGAATACATCAGTTAACTTAGTGCATGGACAGTTCAGTGGAGACAAGTGTTAGAGGTGGGTGAAAGGGTGAGACTACTATCAGTTGTGACTATAGTTGTGCATGAGATTTGCACAATCATTGATTGAGATTGCCAATGAGGATTGCACAACACAAGCCAAGGGGAATTTTAACTTGGATCTGATCTATTCTCAACTTGGATTGCACAGTAGAGGCAAGCAAACAGTGGAGGAGATTTGAACCCGTGACTTGTTCAGATCTGAGCTAGTTTGTGTGTAGCATGTGGAGATATTACTGAGTACTTGTGAGGAGTATTGTACTATGTATTGTTACATGTTCTCTATCATTATAATATACAAATAGTTTGGGGTTTTCAGCTGTATGCTTTCCCCATTACATACTGTGTTGATATATGTGATTGATGTTTCAATGTGCGCATGCGATTGTTTTTTTAATTCTGCAAATTGATGATCAATGGTAGAGGAGGTTATGTATTATGCATGCATTCTGCAAATAGTGTATAATCAGGATAATCTCTGTGAATAAGTGTTATATTATTCAAATTTCTACACTCATTGCAAATCACAAGCAAGGGAAAGCGATCTTAACACATCATACTATGTTGGACTATTGATATGTTTGGATGTGTTTCTGTGTGAAGATTTAGCTCTGGATTGAGGCATGGAATTTTTTGAGTGCTATATGTTGCTAATGTATCTTATAAAAACTTTATTTTCTGTTAATTAGGATTATATCTAAATATTTAACTTGTGCTAATATAACTATAAGTATATTATCTTTTTGTACTATATATGTTCATAATACCTATTATGTCCTTTTGCAACTATTAGTATTTATGGCCTATAGTGATTTATGTTTTGTTTGATATATGGCTTCGCTAGTGCTTGTGATAGTTATCTATGGAGGTGTGGAGGAAGCACATTGAAATTTTCTTCCACACTCGTCATTTCCATTTGACTCCTTTATTTATCATAATGAGGCTAGGCCCTAGCAAAATCAATTCCCTTTCTTCGACATGAAAACATAATGCTTTCAAATATGTACAAAAGGATGGTGTGCGAAGTAAGGAACATAAACCTCCACACCCCCATACCTCTGCACTTCACATAACAAGGCTAGGCCCAATCCAAATCAATCCTTGAATGGACATAAGCATTTCCTACATGTAAATAACATTGAATGTATATAGCATCAAGACAAACATCAATTGAAATTTCTCTCAAAATCGAGGTTGGATTTCCAAATTAAATTGGACACACATCAATTGGAATCTTTCTCTTGGAGATTTGAATTAACTACAATTGCCTCTTTCTCTCAGAGAAAGTATTTATGCTTTAATGTCAGTTCCATTTCATTAGGGGAATTTTGAGGTCTAAAATGGGCCTCCTAAGAAAAATGTACAACCAAAATAAACTTTATAAGAACCAATAGGATTCAAGATGATAATGTCAACCATGGGGGATGATTCACCATTTTTGGAGTAAAAAGGTAAAAAGTTTAAGTATAATAAAATAATAAAACTACTTTTTCAACTCGTATTTTCAATTGATCTCCCTAAGGTTTTACTCAAATTTAGAGTGAGAGTACTTGTTGGATGCAAAATTTGATTCCTAATCCAAGGAGTACCATGTTGCATACTTTCGATGGACCCTGCTACACGAAAAATGAGAAATACATGAAAAAATGTGATTGCAATCACATTTTCCATGTATTTCTCATTTTTCATGTAGCAGGGTTCATCAAAAGTATGCAACATGGGTACTCCTTAGATTAAGAATCAAATTTTACATCAAACGAGTGTTACTACTCAAAATTTGAGTAAACCCATAAGGAGATAAGTTGAAAATACGAGTTGAAAAAATAGTTTTTTTTTTCCATCTAAAATTTGATGATGTAATCCAATCTTATTTTATTATTTCCACTATTATTTTATAGTTTCCTTAGGAGGCCCATTTTAGACCTCAAAATTCCCCTAATGGCACGCAAACTACAACTCGGTTTTCATCACTAGGCCCCAAATCATAACCAAGTATAATATTGCACCCAGGAATGGCGCATGCACTGCCCTTTTCACTATCCACATGCCCTGACGACTCTCTAGCTTAGAAATATCATACCAAAAAAGGTCCAATACCTTGGCTAAACATGAAGTAAAGCATAAATAAAAAATAAACCATTATACATTTTCCCTTGATGAGGTGCCTCCTCTTCCACATGGAAACCAGGCTATAATATTTCTCCTGCAACATAGATGTAATGCTAGCTAGGTACCCGATCATGTTTATATACATAAGGACACATAATAAGAAGGTGACTATCAAAATTGAAGTGAAAATAAACTCTCTTGAATTCACATATTCATAAAATCCTACAATTTACACAAGAAGGAAGAAGACCAATATATAGAACATGGTATGGGAAAAGACGACTACAAAAAAATAAAGGAGAGTTATTGCCAGGCGGTTCCAAAACCTAGTGGTGATGGTCAAAGTTTTCGCGAGGGAAAAATCATTGGCTCTATAGATGGAAGTTGCTGTGTACATCACCACCACATGTATGGAGGTGCGGAGGAAGAAAATAGAAAGTTTCTTCCGCACTCCGCATTTCCATTTGACTCCTTTCTTCCACATAACGAGGTCAGGAACCAACCAAATCAATTTCCTTGATTCAAAATGATAACATAACACTTTCAAATATGTACAGAATTATGGTGTGCAGAGAAAGAAACATAAACCTCTATACTCCCACACCTTCGCATTTTTCATAAAAAGGTCAAGATCGAACCAACTAAATCCCTTCACAGATAAAGTAATTTCCTACATGTAAATAACATCAAATGTAGATAACATCAGGACAAACATCAATTTCAATTTCTCTCGGAGTCAAGGTTGGATTTCCAATTGAAATTGGACAAACATAATTTGGAATCTTGTTCTTGGACATTTGAATCTTGCTCTTGGAGATTTAAACCAATTGAAATTACCTCTTGCCCTTGGAGAAAGTATTTATGCTTTCATGTTGGTATGTATGGGCATGGCATATTCATTGATGTGGACAAAATTTCTATAATATGTTTTCATAGGAGACCTTTGCATTCAAAGGGAACATTGAGCTATTGAAGGTGATGACAATTCACCTAGTCAATGCTACCTAGAATAATACTCATTGTAACCAATTTCATTGTAATGTTGAACATAATGCAAGCTTCCTCTAGTAGTTGAACCCACTAAGTGAAAAAAGTAGGCCTATTCACTACGATTTTGTGACTAGCAAACCGGGATCTAAAAAGCGACAGCAACATGACCGTGGAATAAATATATCGTGGCTCTATATTTCATGGGCTGAAGACTCTCTAGCTTAGTGGCTGCATACCAAAAAATTCCAACACCTTGGCTAAATATTAGGTAAAGCATAAAAAAATACAAAACCATTGTTTGTTTTCACTTGATGATGCACCTCCTCTTTCGTATGGAATCCAAACTATAATATTTCTCCTGCAGCATAGATGTAACACTTGCTAGGTACTAGATCATGTTTATAGACATAAGTACATATGAAAACTTGACTAAACTGAGAGGGGGGAGGGTGAATTAGTTTAGTACATTCATGGACATTAATTATTATTTTTTTAATATATTAATTGAGATTTTAAATGAGAATATTAATGCATAATGACCAACCTATTGAATATGTGAACAACAAGTAATAAGTAATCCAAAACATCATATAAACACATAACATCAACACATATGGACACCAGATATAAGTTAAAACCCATAAAGGGAGACAACCATTATTTGTTAATGTTGTGATGAAAATGCAAGCTCCTACTCCCTTATTACATATGATTTTCTATAGGATACAACCTATAAGAGGTCGGTAACTCATTTTTTATGCAAGCTACAACGTGCAAGGAAGCTCCAACTCCCAAAGGTTTTTTGCAGGCTACAACCCACAGGAGGCTCCTACCTCAACAGGATACAACTTGTTCTTTATTAAGCTCCAACTTGAAAGGAGACTACAATCCTTGGATACATACAAGAAACAACATGTTGTTTTACCTGGTCATCAATTCTGCATATCTCCATCCTTATCTTTTCCTCTTCTCCCCTTCAAATATGCTTCACTTCAACTTCATATGTGCTAAATAACCCATGAATAGTCATCTCTCGCATGCTTTCTAACTCTCTAACTCTGCTTCCTTCAAAAATCATATATTTTATAAAGATAGTGTGTTGGCTGCTTGTGTTCTACATAAGAATATGAAGTGAACATACTTGAACATTTTCCTTCCACTCCTTTGTTTCCAAACTATTTATATTTTTAATATTATAGAACAGATAAGTGCTCAAATATTATTTTTAGGCACCTATAATGATTAGATACACAAACATAATGCCAACATATGTAAGCAACAAACACATTACAACATCATAACACATATGTAAGACATTCACTCTCCCACTTAAGCAATATGCATGCAACATATGAAAGTAATGCATCACTCTCCAAAGCCATATATTTGTTCTACAACATCTTGTATTACTTCTTCTTCATGCCATTACCTCGACAGCCTTGAGTCTTTCCTTGTTTTCCATGGAGTCTTGCCTTTTCTCTCATGGAGTTTTGCCTTTGCCTTTAATCACACCAATTCAACTCAACTATTATATGCATATAGCAACCTAAACAAGCCAACATCTATCATCAACATATGTCTTGAACACATCCGTCTCACTAATTTATCAACATGAGCTTATGCATTAACACTTCTCAACATGTGCTAAGAAACCAACAAGTATTACATCTTCTCCATTGCATAAATTTGTTGATCTTGTTATTTCTCCTCTGCATTTGCTCCTTTTTTGTTGCTCCTTTGTCATCATGTCTTTTGTTGTTATTTTTCCATCACAACTTTGCTTCTCTCTCGTTGCTTATTTTCCTTAATAACAAACATACATGCTTGCTACTACTCCTTTGCCAAATAAAAACAATGCCTTGCTACAATTTTTCTGCTTCTTTGCCTTGATCACAAACATTAATGCTTGTTTTTGCTCCTTTTCCATGAATGACAACAATGCCATCAAGACATAGAAGAATAAGGGGAGTATCAGAATTGAAGTGAAAAGGAACTCTCCTAAATTCACATATTCATTGAATCCCACAATGTACATAAGGAGGAAGAAGACCAATATATAGACTGTGGTATGGGCCAAAACAATTGTAAAAAACTAGAGGAGAGTTACTACTAGAGGTTTCCAAAAGATGGTAATGACTATTAAAGTGTTCACAGGGGAAACATCGTTGGCCATGTAGATGGAGGTCATCGTGTACACCACCACAGCAATGGACAACATCCAAAATTCAAAAACTCTGTTCACCATCAGGAGCTGTTGAAAACACCTCAATTCTAGGGTTATCAGCTCAATCGATTTAGTGATCATACAAAAGAATTCATGACTAGATATATAAAGTACCAAAGGGTTGGGCATCTGACATAGCACAAGAGTTGCAAAAGACAAAGGGAGAAGCAGGGTGAAAGCGAGAGTGCACAGTAGGTCATGGTGGGAGGAGCAGAGTGAAAGCGAGAGTGCACATTAGGTCATGGTGGGAGGAGCAGAGAAGGGTATTGAAGGCATATTCCTTGATGCTAAGTAATTGGACTCTTCTTCCTCTCTCTCCATGGATTTTTCTTTCACCATGAATATTTATCAGAAATCCCTTAGATATTTGAATCTTGACTTCGAGAGAAATTGCAATTGATGTTTGTCTTGATGTTATCTATGTTCGATATTTACATGTAGGAAATGCCTCTATTCGTGGAGGAATTGATTTGGTTAGGGCCATTCCTCGTTATGTAGAAGTGTGGAGGTTTATTTTCCTTTCTCCACACACCATCCTTCTACACATATTTGAAAGCATTATGTTGTTATTTCGAAGGAATGCTACCAAATGAAAATGAACATCATTTTCTTTCTTTACTATATTCACAACTCGATGCAAAAAACTCTTGAACCTGTTGTTGCTCCATAGTTATATAATACACCAAACTAGAAGGACTATGAATGAAAGATTCATAAAATATATATATGTTAATGTGCATTAGTGAGGATAGTTTCAATCATATATAATATTTAGAATAGTATATGAAAATTACCTCACTCTTGAATAACATAGAGGTTTAAAAAGCTCAATATTGTCACCAACGAGCTCATTAATTAACATATTGAGAAAGCTCAATCTTGTCCCCATGTTGACAGTGTTGGACCTGCCAACATTCAGGGGATATCCCCGGTATGAAGTCACAACCAGACCTCACACCCTTGGGTGTAGGAGTCCCATCCGATATGATGGCCCAGTTGACATTGTCTTAAAGGTTTGGCTTAGCTCTTTCTTATCAGCACATGAGAATGCTTTGCTTTGTGTTCGAACAACAAGGTTCGTGTGCCTAGTGAGTGTTTAGTGTTACTTGTGTCAAGGTTTTTTCACTGCAGAGGGAGAGGGTGGAAGTGAGTCTTAAGTCGAAAGGGAATAGTCCCAACTCTATTAGAGACACACAACACAGTAGGACATGCACAACTTCTGGTGGAGTAGTCCACGCAGATGCGAAAATCACAAACACACAGTGAAAAGATAGCCCATACAACACCTAGGGGAATAGTCCACATGAGTGCGACGGTTGATATAGAAATTTTATGAGAATGGTTCTATCGAGTGTCCATAAGAATAGTCCACACAGGCGAGACAACGTTAACAACTTACACAGCACATTTTCGTAAGCATATGTATTAGAACAACCAAATTAGTTCAACTGCCTTAATACAGGTTAAAGAAACATGCATTACAAGTGTCCAAAGAATAGTCTTACAAACAAATACAGTACATGTGTGAAAACATGTTGGCTTGTTATCATGATTCTAAATTAATTGAAAGTTCCAAGACACATTGGTACACCATTACATCACTAACCCCGATAGTGGGGCATTGGAGCCATTGGTCGCTCCTCAAAGAAAAGACTACATACTCTCAAGGCTATGTCAGAGGAGCCAAGGTGAAAATTCCTTTGCATGTACAAATGAGGGGTATATATAGCCAAGGGTGAAACTGACCCTTATGATTGTTCAATTCCCCCCATGACTGTTTGACTTACATGACTCTTCAACTTTAGATGTGGGTCTCTTGGACTTCCACATTACATTACATTGATTACAACAGTATCGCCCACGGTAGTGATGTGATCGAGATGAATCATGACATGAATCGAAACGACATAGCTGGTGTGTACATGCTGGTGGTGGTGTCCATGTCAAGTTGCATTGTTACTGAGTGATGGATGTGCTCTTGTGGTATCATAGCTTCACCTCTACATGGCAAGGTGTGCAGTCTTTGATGGTCTTGGTGTTCACTTGATTTTTCACGTGCATGTCTCTCCTTCGCTTGTACTTGGTATGCTCCATGTGTTAACCCATCCACGAACAAGTCTCCTTGCATGTGCTCCTTGTTCATCATGTTTGTTTTCGTTCCATGTCTCATCCATGTACTTGTATCTGTAATCACTCATGCTGAGACGGCATCAAATCCAAAAATCTCCTAGTCTACCATGATGCATTATTTCTCACTTTCAGGTGCAAGTGACTGGGAGAGAGGACAAGGCTCTAAAACTACATATAGCACATTTCAGGCCGGAATTAGGGTTCCAGGAACTAACAATGAAAATTGTACAGAGGTCACTGGGAAGCTGATATGGGTAGTTCAAATCAGCAGTGACTGTCTATGGGATCTGGCTCGTCTGAAGGGCAGATCTACATAATTTTTCTAGGGAGACAATGCATATTGTAGGGGGACACTAGTAGTGAAAATTGCGCAGATTCTCCAGTGAGGCTGGCAGCGAGCCGCAGTAGGATGCTAGCCAAAACTGCGCAGAGCTAGGAGACTGGTCTGAAGGACATCCCTATGTAGTTTCTGGGCTGAGCAGGATGTTGGGCAACTGGGAGGAAGCCCATGAAAACTTCGTAGCTTTGAGGAGGAGCAACAACCTCGCTAATAAGGTGACTGGCTGACAGAACTGCACAATTTTTGGGGACAATGCAGTGAAAAGTAGCAGGTGTCTATCTGACATTTCTGTGTAATTTATTCATTCAACAGAAGCGGGCATGATTGGAAACTTCTACACATTTTTTTGGAGGAGTGAGGCCCGGGGTCACTACCCTGTCAAACTCTTTGGTTGACCAGTTGGAGGCTTGATGGCTTTTCTTACGAGCAATGCAGATTAAGATTTCTTGCTGAGAAAATTTTGCACTATTTTGGGTGATAGTCAGTCGGTTCGACTCCAGGATTGCGCAGTGTAGACTGCTTGGGAGGTAACCTCAAGCTCTATGCAAATTTGGGCAATATTACATGATCACTGAGAGCTAAGACTGCGGAGTGAAACTCAACGAAGGTCTGACTGTTAGAGGGTCGTCCAATCGACAAAGTTTCAACAAAATGACTAAGTGTGTGAATAAGTGACTTCATACATGCATGACCTTGCGAACACACACTCAACATGACTTGATGATAAGACAAGTCGAACCATCAAGACAACATACACTCAGTGTGAATGATCGACAGGTGCAAGCGACAAGTGCAACACTGGTGATAGATCATTGAACGAACATGACGACACTTGTGTGACATTACATACAACTCTGTGTGTGAGTGAGATAAATGATTACATAGCGAAAATAACTTGTACACATGAAGACAGTCGTGAACATAGCCAAAACACAACTGCAAGCATTACATTGTGACCAACATGCTAAAATATGTCTGGTGAATGGTCAAGCAAGGAAGATACAAAGACTCAACACGAACTCACGGGAAAATCCCAAGTGCTTGCAAACATCAAGGAAAACCCCAAGGAAGGCTCCAAAATTGGATGCAAGCCAAAATTTTGGAGGGTGTTGTAGCTGCTACAACACTTGGTGACACACTGGTTGAATACCAACTTCTCTGTTTTGGTTCATTTACAGCACAAGGCCTTGATCTTTTAAGGAGTATTGAATCGTTGTGTGGGTTATTTCAGCTTCCCCACTTACCCCATGGATAGACATGGTTCACCTTTCGCCAACTCAGTCAAACACAACAACAAGTTTCAGCTTGATCATAGTGTTTCGAAATTGGTAAGGGTGGTTTGGCTTGCGAGTTAAAAAAATTCATAGTATAAGTTTTCATCTCTGGTGTTGCTCCACTGCCAACAGGCCTAGACAATACCCTAGTGGAGTCATGCAGGAACACATGCATTGGTCCACTGCCAATGATCCTGGTCAGTACTCCGATGGAGTTGCATGCTTCACGTCTCTACATAGGAAGCCTTTCTCTTCTTTCGTCTTTGTATTTTTAAAAGAGGATTGTGCATAGGCACTTATTTATTTTTGGGGTGGAAGAGGGATCCTGGCTTATTGAGAGCATAAGAGGTTGTTCCTTCAGAGAAGCATGTAAGACCTATCACATAGGTTTTCTTGTTTTGATTTTTCCCTTCTTCGTTTCTACTAGTTGGATGAGCTTGAACACACAGAGAAAAAGGCTGAGTATAGGCATGGGTTCATGGTTGGACCCAAGCTTTCCTAGCAGACGACTCATATTTTCCATCAAGACTTCATCTACTGAAGGTTATAACCAAGCACATAAAATATGGGCATAGGACTGGCCAAATGTTGCAGTGTCACAAGACTCTTGGGATCTCAGCTACATACTCATTCAAAATATAGAACTCAATAGAGGGAAACACTTATTTACAAAACCAAAAATAGCAGGATACTAAGAAAAAAAAACAAAAATAGTAAGCGAAGCGGAAAGACAACAAGCAGTAAACAAACTATGTACACAACGCGGGGCGAGGTCCCAACTTACTAAAGATAATGTTTGAGATCTTCGTCGTTGACAGGAAGGTTTTCAATCCTCCCATCAAGAGATTACAGATGGTATGTGTGTAGGCCAAGCTTCTCATAGACCGTGTATAGACCAATCCACAAGGACTAGAACTTCGTATGTTTTCCTTTGCCTTCATGGAGTTTGTCCCATTTCAAGACCAAGTCACCAATGTCGAAGTTAGCGTTCCCTGTAGACTTCTTGTCGAACCATCTCTTGATACAGTTATGGCGGAGTTTAAATTTTTATTTTGTTTTCATCCTCTCTTCTCGCAGCTTGTGAAGTGTATCCATCCTACACTGAGCTAGCAGACAAGGCTTGCCTTGGGATTCTTGGGACATTTGCAGCATAAGAAAGTAGATGTTTGGCGGTAGGATGGCTTCTTTACCATAAACCAGGAAGCATGGCGAAGTGTTTAGAGAGGGATTGGGTGTTGCGCGATCATCCCATAAGGCATTCGTCAAGGCGGAGTGCCAGTTATGCTGCTCATATTAAATGGTCTTCTTGATTATGTGACAAGGTTTTTATTTGTGGATTATGCTAGACCATTTGCTCACAGGTAGTAGTTAGATGAGTGTTTCAGTACAATACCATATTGCAATGCAAAATCATAAAGATTCAAAGATGAAAAGTAAGTGCATTGTCAAAAACAAGTGATATCGAAACACCAAAGCGTAAGATGATGTTATGTTGGAGGAAGTTGATGATTTCCTGGTCATTCACTTGCTTGAGCGGAACTACTTCTCTCCACTGTGTGAAGTAAACTGTAGCTGTCAAGGTGTAGCGATGTTGTTTTGATGAATGTGAGAAAATTTCCCCAATAATGTCTAGGCCCCATTGTTGGAACGGTTCACTCACTGCAACTGGGTGTAGCAGGGCTGCTGACCTTCGTATTCCGTTGCCGTAATGCTGACAGACCGGGCACTTGCAGGTGTAAGCATGTGCATCCTTGAACAATATGGGCTAGTGGAAACCGGATCACATAACTTTGTACATAGTGGTATTTCTTGCGAAGTGGCCCCCGGCTGGTTTGCCATGTAGATCATGCAAGACCTCCTCTGAGTCATGTGCCTCCAGGCACCTAAGCAAGATTCTGTTACTATGATTTTTGTAAAGCACTATGTGCACCAACTGATAGGATAAAGCTTTGAGGCACAATACCCTCTTCTGTCTCATGGAGAAATGAGAGGGTATGGTTCCATGCTCAAGCTATTGGCGCACATCTTCATACCAAGAGTTTTTTCGTGCAGTGGGTGGTGCTCGCTCTACATCAAACATTTCGATTTCTTGCTCCCAACCATTGAGCTCTTATTCTTCCTCATGTATGTGGACTTCCTCAGCTGCAATTCTAAAAAGACCATGAACCTTGACAATATGAACTGGCTAGATGTCAAGATCAAACTCTTGCAAGCTTGTCATCCAGTTTGCGCATCATTCATGCAACTCTTGTTGTACAAGTAGTGAGCAGACTGCTGGGTGAGGCACATAAACTATGCAATGGTTCTTCAACAAGTAGGGTCTTAAGTCTTTCACCCCCTTGTATACTGCATATGGTTGTTTATCAACAATGAGGTAGTTGATTTTGGGTCCCTGCATGCTTGCGCTCATGAAGGAGATGGGATGGTTGTCATTTAGCTCATCCTTCTGAGTGAGTACTACAGAAAGAGAGTTGTCGGAGGCGAAGGTGTATAACAAGAAATATTTTTTGATATTTGGGTTGTAAAGTGCAGGTGCTTTTGCTATAGCCTGCTTAATATGAGTGAATGCATTATTTTCCCTCTTACCCCAGATGTAGACTGCATCCATCTTGATCATGTCTCGCATTGGTTTCACTATCTGCGCATAATTCGAGATGAAATTCTAGAGGAAGTTTATCTTTCCCAAGAAGGACTGCATTGCTTTCCTATTGGCTGGGTGAGGGATCTATGTAATGGTTCGAACTTGGTCCAGATCAACCTTGATCCTGCTTCTAGCAATGATGTGCCCAAGGAGGTTCCCCTTAGACAATGAAAATATGCTCCTTTTGGGATTCAAGGAAATCATGTATGGCGTATGTGGTTTGATCGTTTTCTTGAAAAGACACTCACGTCGTCTAGGTCCACCACTATGCTATGTCTGTTGAGTCCATAAATGGTGATGTCCATGGCACATTGAAAGGTTGCGACTTCATTCATGAGCCCAAATGGCATTTGTCTGCATGCAAACGTACCCCACTTGGTACAAAAGGTAGTTTTTAGTCGATCAGGTTCTGCTACCAGAACCTGTTTATATCCTGAAAACCCATCAAGTAAGGAAAACATCTTTCCCCTAGATACTATATGTAAAATATGCTTCATAAATAGCACGGGGTAATTGTCTTTGTTCGAGGTGAGGTTCAAGTTTCGAAAATGAATGCACAAGCGGATATCCCTGGAATTCTTACGTAGAGGAACAAGGTTGGAAACCCATGTGGAATTACAAACTCTGTATATGATTCGTGCATCCAACAAGTTGGTCATCTCTTTCTATACGAGGGGTTCAAGTGATGGATGTACTTTCCTTAGCTTCTGCTGAAATGGCTTGACGCCTTATTTGACTGGAATTACATGTTGGATTCTTTGTGTGTCGTACATTTTCAGACCATCATATGTCCACACGAACACATCCCAATACTGTTTGAACAAGCAGACAAAGGCTTGCCGCTCCTACTGTGTGCAACATGTACTGAGATTGAAGAACTTAAGATCTTATTCTGTTCGCAAGTTTATCTGTTCTTGCATCATGGTGGAGTTGTGGGTTTTGCTGTTCCTTGGCCCCTGAAAGTAGTTCTACAAATCATAGAGCTTCTCTAGAGATACCACACCCTTGGGGATCAAGTTTCCTTTCTTGTCATCAGCCTCAGCTTGCAGAGACTACTCGTGCTCATCTTCATCAATCGTTGTGTCTTTGAAGATGTAAGTGTTGGCCATGAAGTGCAATATATGTTGATCCTCATAAAAAACATGTACATTAGTTATGTTATCAGGGATAGAAGGCTTGTGCAAAATTTCCACAGTAAATCCATCCCAGAGTGGTGACATCCTAGAAGCTATGCTTACTAAATCATTGGCAGCTGCATTATGCGTTCTTGGCACAATAGTGATATTAAATGCTTGAAAGTTAGAGATTGGTCGTCATACCTCTTACTCGTAAATTTTGAGTTGAGGTGATAAATAGTGTCTAGTGTTACGAACTTGTCGTACCACTATTTCTGAATCACCAACCACTTTGAGCGCAACAACGTTGAGGCCAATGGCCTTTTCCAAGCCCAACATGAGTGCTTCATATTCAACAATGTTGTTCATGCACTCGAACTCCAAGCGGCTTGAGATCAAATGTTCCTTGATTTTTGGGTCAATAAATACATAACGGCTCCAAAACCATCCTGTATCTTTGATCCGTCAAAGTACATGGTCCACAACTCATCTACACGTGGACCGTTCGACATGCTTGTAATACTGTTATTGCTACTGCTACTGCTACTGCTACTAGTGTTACAATGTGTTGTACAAGTTTCATTTCCATCAATTGGGCAAGGAAGGAGACCCAACTACATCTCTGGTGGGGTTGGAGCTAGATGTGAAAGATAACACCCCAGCGTTGTTTCCAAGAGGCAGTTGTCGAACATGATCTCTACGAAGACCAACGTTCGTTCTCACCATTGATGGGAGCGATGTTGAGTCTCATGTATCTCTCAGAAAACTCCCAAATTTGATTGCTTTTGCCCTAATACAGAAGCCACAAGTGTGACCAATCTGTAGAAAAGTACCCATTCAATTTGTTGGACCAATCTCTACTGGGTAGTAAACCATACGCTTTCGGTATGTCCACAATGGCAATGTTGATGCACTGGTGAAATCGACCATCATGAGATAAACGGATGAGCACATCCCAAAGTTCACCAATGGATGGTACGCATGTCCAATCAAGTTGAATGATCTTCGCAGATGTCTTGTTCCATTGCATATTGGTCTTCTTGGTGATGGAGAGCGGCATGATGTTGGTTGATGCGCCAAAATCAACTAAACAATTGTGAACATTGTAGTTAAAGATTTCGAATGAAAGAAAGAATGGAGGGCAAACAGAGTTTCCTTCTTCCATCTGGAGTGTGTTGAGCACAGTTGTAAATGAAACGGGAGATGTGATCACTCCCTTGCTAGTAGAGGTTGCACTATCTGCAAAATTTTTCCCAAGTGTGCGCAACAGAATATCCCACTGACTTTGAATCTTAGCCAACATGAACAAAGAGATGTTTTCATGAGTTTTCTTCATGTCTTCTACAATGTTATAATCAAGAGCGGGTAGACTCACCGAGATGTACGGGGTTAGACTTTTGTTTGTACTATCCAATGGAGTGCTTTTCATTATCTTTCTCATGGACGTACTCTTGTCCGCTATTGTCTTCCCGGGCTTTCTTTGTGTTTTCTGCTTTTGGACAGTTGTTGGATCAACCTTCCTTAGCAGTTCAATATTTTCTCACATTTCCCCAAACATAGGGAGAGCCCCTTGACATCTGAGATTGTATCGACCATTTTTCTTTTGGGGCAGCTTCTCGGTGTTCATTTTCTACATTTCTTGCAATCACTGATACATATTGATTACCTGCCCAGTGTTGGTTGCCTCATCAAGTGCAACATCTTCATTGTCGTCTGTGTCTCTCAGCTGGCATTGTGTACTTCTCACTACGTTTAGTGCATAGTTGCATATTGAGTCTGCAACTCGTTTCCAATCCGAACAACACCCTTCCAGGTGATCATCTCTATGGAATGAGAAAAATTCATCATTCGCGCACTATTCTATCTAGAACACTGCGTTGGAGCTCTATGATGTTTTAGCCGAGAAGTGGTCGCTGCTTGATGATGTAGAAATTTTGAATAATTTAACACATATTCACAGAGATTATCCTGATCATACAATTATAAGTGGAACATGTATAATACATAATATCCTCTACGTTGATCATCAATTTACAGAAGCAGAAACATTCACAGGCACACATAGAAGCATCAATCAAACTCATTAACACAGTATGTATCCCGGGGAAAGCATCTCGCTAAAAACCCCACACTATCTGTATATTATATTGATTGAATCATGTAACAATACACAGCATAATACTTCTCACAAGTATCTCCACCTGTTACACACAATACAACTCAGATCTGATCTCCAAATCTATTCCACTGCTTGCCTGCCTCCACTGCTCAATACCTGCTCAAGAACTGATGAGAATGGCTTCCCAAACTCGTATTTCACCTCAAAATAGTCACTCACACTTTGTTGGACGTGAGAAAAGGCTAAAATACTGGGAAAATACGTGAGCAAACTCATTGGCATCCTCAATCCCTTGATTGTGCAAGATCTGGTGCACAACTATAGTCACAACTGATAGCAATCTGATTCTCTACCACCTGTCCCTGTTGAACTGAACATGCACTGACATGCAACTGAGTTAACTGATGTATTCTATAGTTGCATTATGAGTTAATAACTTGCGAATTAATTAATAACTAATTCACCCAACTCATCTCTAGTCTATTGATCAGTTAGACTAAATACAACTAGTTTAACAAAGCTAAACTGAACACAACTCCATCAACTGCACAATCAACTCCACCAAACTCAACTGATTGAGTTCTAACTGAAGTCATGCATGCAACAACTCAACTGACTCATAAGAAAAGCGTATTTCCTTCTGACAGCTGCATGTGCCACCTCTGTAGCTCAAACTGAAGTGCTCCAAGAGAATAAGATCAAGTTTATAGTCCAAATATTATTATGAGACAATAATATTTGACTTTTCTATTTTTGACAGCCAGTCTAAAAATAGACTTTGATCACTCACACTGTGATCACTCACACTTTGATCAAAAATAGAAGTCCATCTATTTTTCCCAACTTGACCAATCATCCATAAACAACAACCTGCAATCCATAGACATGATCCATATGTCTAAAAATAGACATAGTCTAAAAATAGACTTGCGCCAAAAATAGCCTGCGGGCCCTCTTAGTGAAGGCGACTCTTTTCACTAAGCTCCATCATCTTGTTGCACTCTCAACAAGCATTTCTTTTTGCACACTTTTCAACACTCCCTCTAAACAAGAAAGGCTTCCTCTCCAACCCGATCCTGTAACTCTGGAATGTTCTCCATGCAACACATCTGGCCGGTCCACTTGCTCTGTCATCAAAGTCTCTGACTGCTATTGCCTCTGTCGACTGAAACTCTGCATCTCTTTGCTCTTCAGTATTTGACTTCTCTAGCCTCTGTCACTTGATCTCTGACTGCATCCGTGCTGCTGCTGGTTCTATCTCCTAGCATTGCATCCGCACTGCACCTCCCAACTGACCTCCCTGTTGGGATAGAAACACCCTCTGATGCTGAAGCTCTACCTGCTACTGACAAGTGCTCCCTCTCTGACATCTGCGCTACTGCAACATCTCCATGCATCTCGCACCATTTCACACCTCTTTGTGCCACCTAGCCCTGTGCAAAACACTTGTGCCTCTCGCATTGCTACAGCCTGCTAGCTATGCGCTGTCCTGGGATTCCCTGCACTGTCGCTCTCTCTTCCGCTCCATATGCATCTGTCTCTACCCAATCAGTCAGTTCCTACTACTACACATCTGGGGCTCTCGTAGCAAGGTCTCATCCAAGAGGTTGGGTACCTCAAGGATCCTGCCCCTCCTCCTTGGGACAATCAATCCACATCACCCCACCTCCTACCTGGAGGTATGGCTGCATGCGATCCCTCAGCCCACCTGGCTCGAAGTTTCCCCCTACTGGAGGTCTCTGTATGAGTAGATGTCTCTACTCGATCTCCTCTTAGCTTCCCTTGTTGTGGCTCCTCCACAACCTCCTGAAGTTGCTGCACCAATCGTGGCTCCTCCACAATCGTCTGAGACTTCTTCTGGCTCTGCATGTTGAGAGGTAATGTATGCTCCCTCTCAACCACCAAGTCTCCATCATGACAATGAAATCATTGCACTTTCTATTTGTCAACCTTCTTCCCATCATTGGAAGAACTGGATTCGGAAAGAGAAAGCTTCTCCTTCCCCTCCTTCACCTTACTCGCTAAGGCACAGTTCTCCTCATCATGCCTAGATGAAGAACTGTCTCTGGTGCTCCGTCTAATCTCCTCCTGCATCAAATCCGACCATAGTCGTTCACAATTTGGCAGTTTCTCCCTTCCATTCACTGAGTCCTGGTAGCTATGCCAACTCTTAGGAAGGTCAAGGAGTCTTAGACTCACCATCCCCATCCGACAGTCACCCCCACACTTCCCAGCTCATCCCGGCATTGGGTGAACTTTGTGAGATACTGGGGCATACTATCACCATTCTCACACTGAATGTTTCTGAGTTTTATCTCTTGCTTTGGAATTAAATTCAAATTCCACCAGCTCAAAACTCAACCACTTCCGATCTAGAATTCGTGAGAACAAATTATTTCTTGTACAGAGATCGACTGTATGGGCATTCACAAGATATCTCACCTTCCAAAAGAAGGATGAATCCAGAGGCTACCTGGCCCGATTATAGACTCTGCCTAAAGAAATAGAATGTAAACACTTCTTGAATAGTAGATCTGATGATCAATCCTCGCTCGATATCTTGTAAAAATCTCTTCTACAAATCAAGCAGCTCTAATACCATGTAGAAATTTTGAATAATTTAACACATATTCACAGAGATTATCCTGATCATACAATTATAAGTGGAACATGTATAATACATAATCTCCTCTACGTTGATCTTCAATTTACAGAAGCAAAACATTCACAGGCAAACATAGAAGCATCAATCAAACTCATTAACACAGTATGTATCCCGAGGAAAGCATCTCGCTAAAAACCCCACACTATCTATATATTATATTGATTGAATCATGTAACAATACACAGCATAATACTTCTCACAAGTATCTCCACCTATTACACACAATACAGCTCAGATCTGATCTCCAAATCTATTCCACTGCTTGCCTACCTCCACTGCTCAATACCTGCTCAAGAACTGATGAGAATGGCTTCCCAAACTCGTATTTCACCTCAAAATAGTCACTCACACTTTGTTGGACGTGAGCAAAGACTACAATACTGGGAAAATACGTGAGAAAACTCATTGGCATCCTCAATCCCTTGATTGTGCAAGATCTGGTGGACAACTATAGTCACAACTGATAGCAATCTGATTCTCTACCACCTGTTCCTGTTGAACTGAACATGCACTGACATGCAACTGAGTTAACTGATGTATTCTATAGTTGCATTATGAGTTAATAACTAATTCACCCAACTCATCTCTAGTCTATTGATCAGTTAGACTAAATACAACTAGTTTAACAAAGCTAAACTGAACACAACTCCATCAACTGCACAATCAACTCCACCAAACTCAACTGATTGAGTTCTAACTGAAGTCATGCATGCAAAAACTCAACTGACTCATAAGAAAAGTGTATTTCCTTCTGACAGCTGCATGTGCCACCTCCGTAGCTCAAACTGAAGTGCTCCAACAGAATAAGATCAAGTTTATAGTCCAAATATTATTATGAGACAATAATATTTGACTTTTCTATTTTTGACAGCCAGTCTAAAAATAGACTTTGATCACTCACACTGTGATCACTCACACTTTGATCAAAAATAGAAGTCCATCTATTTTTCCCAACTTGACCAATCATCCATAGACATGATCCATATGTCTAAAAATAGACATAGTCTAAAAATAGACTTGCGCCAAAAATAGCCTGCGAGTCCACTTAGTGAAGGCGACTCTTTTCACTAAGCTCCATCATCTTGTTGCACTCTCAACAAGCATTTCTTGTTGCACACTTTTCAATAGATGACATGCTTCCTTTCTGTTGTTTGGGAGGCCAGCTGCTCGCAGATGTGTCCATCATTCGTTATTTCAACTTAGACACCTCTTTCATCAAGTTCTTGACAAGACGAGTAAGGGCTTCAATATCACTTTCTTCCTTGTCTTTACCCTTGCTCACGCAACCTGGGGCTTCTTGCTCGCATCTCTGGAGTCCTTTGCTAGTTCATCATCCTTAATGACTCTAATCACGCACAGGTCTTTCTCCACAATGATTTCCTCTTTGCAATTTTCTAATAATGTTGGTTTCGCAGCTCGCTTAATGAACTGCGCAATATTGGTTGGTAGTGCAGACGTATAGTAGTTGAAAGTGATAGAGTCATGAGGTCTCGTGTCCGCTGCAAACTTGTTCAATATGCACAAAAACCTTTGATTAAAATCTTTTACCTTTTCTTTTGCCTCCATCTTTAGACTGCCCAACTCTTTGAGCAACATGGTTGGGGTCTTGTCATCAAACAATTTACCCCAGTTGTGTATGGAGTTGACAAGAAGGTTGTGATACCATACTATTGCATGGCCATCCAAGGTACACAGAAACAATATGCATGCAACGTCGTCGTACCATACCTCAAGTGTCTGCAACTGTAGGTAAAAGTTTTCCTAGTGATATTCTACCTTCACTGCCCTGTCATGGTCATACTTTGTGAGCATTCTCTCTAAATGCTTTGGCATTCTTTGAAAATCACCCGGGAGAGCCAATGGTCCCTGAGCCATCCATTCCAAGTTTTGGTCATCCATGTCTTCTTATTCTTCATCCTCCTCCTCTTCTCCAGAATCTGACGGTTTCGGCTCTGAGTCTATTTGTTCGTCTCCACCTTTGCGTCCTCCGTTGCCTTCCCCTCCACCTCTTGTACCATAATCTGAGCCCAATATCACGAGGGTGTCTCATTCTCCTTGTTGGAAGACTGGAGGTTCCTCTCCATTCTCAACAGCTTCTGCCAGACCTTCGAGTGTGGCAAGAACTACTTCTTCCACCAATGATACAACAACTCCTGTGGGAGTGGTCTTTGGCTTTCTTGATGTGTATGGAAGATCTTGTATTCCTGGGATCAATCCGACTGCCTTTGCAAATTGATGGGTGATGGGATGGACAAAGCGGAGGTGCTGATACGAAATTTCGTGTTCACGTCTGGGAGGTGAGGAGTAACCAACATTAGCATTGTGCATAGGTGAGAGGGATTGTGATTTACTGCCTTGACTAGATAATTGATGAGTGGGGGTGGGAGGAAATTTAGCCCTAAAAAACTGGCGACCCTCCTTCTAGCGCCAGAAATGTTGACAATGCTGGACCCACCAACATTCAAGGGATCTCCCCGGTATGAAGTCCTAACTAGACCTCACATTGTTTGTGTTAGAAAATTATATTTTACGGAGCAATGGAACACATAAAATATTGCAGAAATATAAACACAGAAAACACACAAAACAAGAGAGACACAGATGTACGTGGTTCACCCAGTTTGCGCTACGTCCACCCTGAACAGCCAGTCCTTCCTTTCTATTATCCAGCAAAATGAAGAGACACAATCTACAGCAAATCCGCTATAATATCCTCTGTTTTCTCTCACAGTCTCACCTCTCTGTTTCTCGCTCACAGAATACACATCTATCACACAACCTCAAATACAATACCCTCATACAAAGAGAGGGGTTGCCTTCTAGGGCAAAAAACCCTAAACTAAACATAAGTTCTACCGTCAGATCATCCGCCTAATGAACGGCCCAGATTGACTAGGAATTACTATACTTTTACAAGGCAATTTTACAGCTGTTTTTAGCTTCGGGGGCGCTGCCCCCGAACTGGGGTCCTATGTGGCGATACCTTTGAATATAGAAGATAATCAGGCTCCACACCCAATATTTTGGTGTAGGAGTCCCATCCGGTATGATGGACCGGTTTCCATTGTCTTAAAGGTTTTCCTTAGCTCTTGCTTATCAGCACATGAGAGTGGTCTGCTTTGTCTTCGAACAACGAGGTTCGCATGCCTGGTGAGTGCTTAGTGTTACTTGTGTCAAGGTTCTTTCACCGCAGAGGGAGAGGGTGGAAGTGAGTCTCAAATTGAAAGGGAATAGTCCCATCTCTGTTAGAGACACACAACACAACAGGACATGTGCAACTTCCGGCGGAGTAGTCTACACAGATGTGGCAGTCACAAACACACAGGGAATGGATAGCATGTACAACAACCAGCAAAATAGTCCACATGAGTGCGACGGTCATTATAGCAAGTTTATGAGAATGGTTCTGTCGAGTGTCCGACGGAATAGTCCACACAGGTGAGACAACTTTAACAACTTATATAGCACATTTTCATAAGCATGTATTAGAACAACCGAAATAGTTCAACTGTCTAAATATAGGTTAAAACAACATGCATTACAAGTGTCCAAAGAATAGTCATACAAACAAATACAATACATGTGTGAAAATGTGCTAGCCTGTTATCAGGCTTATAAATTAAGCGAAAGTTCCAAGACAAATCGGTACACCATTACATCACTAACCCCGATAGCGGGGCATTGGAGCCACTTCTCACTCCTCAAAGAAAATACTACATACTCTCAAGGCTATGTGGGAGGGGCCAAGGTGAAAATTCCTTTGCATGTATAAATGAGGGGTATATATAGCCAAGGGTGAAACTGACCCTTCTGAGTATTCGAATTCCCCCATGATTGTTTGACTTACATGACTATTCAACTTTGCATGTGGGCCTCTTGGACTTCCACGTTACATTACATTGATTACAACAATATGACCCGCAGTAGTGATGTGGCTAAGATGACTCATGACATGACTCGACACAACAGAGTTGGTGTGTTCATGTTGGTGGTGGTGTCCATGTCGAGCTGCAATGTTACTAAGTGATGGATGTGCTCTTGGGGTATTATTTCCTCGTCGGGCCATGTATCATCCATGTACTTGTATCTGCAATCACTCGTGATGAGAGTACCTCAAATCTAGAAATATCCTAGTCTACCATGATGCATTATTTCTCACTTTCGGGTGTAGATGACCGGGAGAGAGGAAAAGGCTCTGAAACTGTGCATACTACGTTTCAGGCCGGAATGTGGGCTCTGGGCATTGTCAATGAAAATTGAGCAGAGGTCACTGGGAGGTTGAGATGGGCAGTCTGGATCAACAGTTACTGTCTGCGGGATTCGGCTTGGCTGAAGAGTAGATCTGCGCAATTTTTCTAGGGAGATAGTGCAGACAGCAGGGGGACATTAACATTGAAAATACAAAGATTCTATGGGGAGGTTGGTTGGCAGCTGCGAGAGGTCGCTGGCCAAAACTGCGCAGGGCTGGGAAGTTGGCTTGCAGGACATCCCTACACAGTTTCTGGGTTGAGCGAGATGCTGAGTAGCTGGGAGGCAGTCCATGAAAACTACGCAGTTTTGAGGAGGAGGAGTAGGCCGACTAACAAGGTGACTGGCTGACAGAATTGCGCAATTTCTTAGGACAATGTAGTGACAGGCAACATGTGTCTATCTGGCATGTCTACGCAATTTCTTCAATTAGGGGAAGCGAGCATGTTTGGCAACTTCTACACATTTTTTTTGGAGTGAGGCTCGGGGTCACTGCCCAGTCAAACTCTCCGGTTGACCAGCTAGAGGCTTGATGGCTTTGCTTTTAGGTAGCACAGATTGAGATGACTTGTTGAGAAACTTCTGCTTTGTTCTGGGTGATAGTCAGTCGGGTTGACTCCAGGATTGTGCAGTGTAGACTGCCTGGGAGGCAACCTCAAGCTTTGTGCAATTCTGGGAAGCAGTACATGATCATTGAGAGTTGAGACTGCGCAGTGCATCTTAGCGAATGTCCGACTTTTGGAGGGTGGTCTAGTCGACAGAGTTTCAATAAAATGACTAAATGTGTGAACAAGTGACTTCGTACATGCAAGACCTTGTGAACACACACTCAACATTACTTGGCGACAAGACACCTCAAACCATCAAGACAACATACACTTAGTGTGACTAACCGATGGGTGCAAGCAATAAGTGTGACACTTGTGATGGATCGTTGAACGACCGTGATGACACTTGCGTGAAATTTCATACAACTCGGTGTGTGAGTGCCACAGATGCTTACATAGTGAAAACAACTTGTACACACGAAGACGATAGTGAAAATAGTCGGAACACGACTACAAGCATGACATTGTGACGAACATGCTAAAATATGTTCGGTGAACGGTCAAGCGAGGAGGGTGCAAAGACTCAACAGGAGCTCACGGGATGAGCCCAAGTGTTTGCAAACATCAAGGAAAAATCCAAGGAAAGCTCCAAAATTGAATGCAAACCAAAATTTTGGAGGGTGTTGCAGCCGCTACAACACCCCAACAAGCTCATTAATTAACATATTGAAGCAAAAATGATAGTATGTGCTTGACGTCGTCAACCATTTAACAATCCTTTGATATATCATGACAATGTTTTGGAGAAGCTATAAGATCATTAGTTCAAAGTACGTGCTAAAATTGATTGAGAAGCTTATGGTTATTGCTAATGAACTGGAAAACCTGAAATGTTAATACAATGTGCGGAGTGTGGAGGAGCCCCACCGCCCATCACTTTTTTTTCCTTTGCACGTCCGCACTCCATACAATTTATCAACATTATGGAGATTTCCCCCCTCCCCCTTCACCTACATAAAGGACTTGCAACCACGTCAGTTCCGGCATCATTGGGCAAAGCAATAGCATAACAATGTTAGTGTAAGAGCACTCACCGACAAAATGGTCGCTCACAAAATCAATTTTTATTTTATTTTAAAACGAATTGTTAGACTGAAAAATACCAATAATAAAATTCCTTCCACCAGAGGAATTATGCCCCATCAAAGTTCGCTCAATATTGAAAATTAAAAGTAATATTTCCATAAAATTAGAAAATTATTTGAGTTTATGAAAAACTATAAATATTTAACATTTCCCTAAACTTTAGTTAAAACTACGAAAAGACACTTTTACTGTGAAGCAAATTCTATAATCCTTAACAAAACAAAAACTAGTAAAATATATATTTATTTAATGGATAATGACTATCAATATTATTATTATAAATGGTTCCACAAAATCTATACTTACTTACACTTTTAAAAATTTAAAATCTAATATGAATCCACATCGATAGACCAACCAAGTGTCTTTTGATATGTTACCAATTTTTATAATCCTTATGCATTTTGATATAACAAGATGATTTATATGATGCTGCAGTCTCTATTTCCATAATTAATCTTAATCTTCAAGCGAATAATTTTGTAAGGTTCCGATTTTCTTTTCCAAGATGCACAATCTTGCGCTCACTATACATTTTGAATTAATAATGGTGCATATATGTAGGGCAACTTTCGAATATAATTCGGTGTATAATGGATTGATTGTGATAGACACATTACACTATGTATAGTGCATAGCAAGAGAATTAATTCAATGGTCTTCCAGAAAGTGGTTGAGGCAATATCGAATTTGAATTATGAAATATGTGATAATGAATCAGTTTCATGTATTATTAATTAATTGAAAGTGAGTTTAATAGTTAAGAGTGTATTTTTTTAAAAAGTGGTAAAATATGTATTGTTTTTTACCAAATTTGTTAAGTTTAAAAAATATATATATATTACAAAAGATTTTTCGGCGAAGATTACATGAAACATCATTTGTTTAGGCGTTTCGAACCAATCAGTGTGGTTCATTGTCAGGATAAGTTGAAGAAATAGATCCAGCTTAGCAAATTAAATAGACGAAAAGCCTCCAACGGCTAAAAAGACCAACATCTACTTATGACTAGGTACCGGGATCAAAACCCTTTTTTAATAATTTAAGGGAAAAAGTTACCCTAGGGGGACCAATCCCTTAAAATAAAATAAATAAAAATAATTTTATGATAATAGTTAGTTAAAAATAATAATAAATAAATTAAAATGTTATGTTAAATTAGTAATTAAAAATAATTCATGATAATAGTTAGTTAAAAATAAATAATTAAAAATTATATTTAAGGAAAAAAATTACCTTAGGGGGACCAATCCCTTAAAATAAAAATAAAAAAAAATTCATGATATTAGTTAGTAAAAAATAAATAATTTTATGATAATAGTTAGTTAAAAAATATTAATAAATAATTGAAATGTTATGTTAAATTAGTAATTAAAAATAATTCATGATAATAGTTAGTTAAAAAAAAATAATTAAAAATTTATATTTAAGGGAAAAAATTACCTTAGGGGCCAATCCCTTAAAATAAAATAAATAAAAATAATTTGATGATAATAGTGAGTTAAAAATCATTAATAAATAATTAAAATTTTATGTTAAATTAGTAATTAAAAATAATTCATGATAATAGTTTATTAAAAATAAATAATTAAAAATAGTAAGTAAAAATAGTATTAGAAGGAACTAAAAACAGGACCATTCTTATATGAATAAATGAATATAAAAAAAAGAGATGGTTAAAAGTATGAATGAAAAAATTAATATAAGTCAACTTAAAAATAATAAAGTAAGTTAAAAAATAAAAATAAAAATAAATAAATAAATTAAAAAATAAAATAAAATAAAATAAAACAAAACAAAAATAAATAAAAATAAAAATCAAATAAAATAAACTATAATAATAATAATAATAATAAATAAATAAATAAGTTAGTTAAAAAAAAAGGGGAGACTAGATCAAGAGTGCTCGGACCCAACACCGATTGATTTTCCAGCCATCATCTCTATTGATATTATTCGGCCTCTTTTCAATCTTAAGCACCTCCCTAAATTTTTGATGATGGAAGTGTGAAACCTTAGCAATAACACTAGCTTCTTCAATACAAACATGATGATTGGTTTTCTCAGCATGCTCAGCAAAAGTGGAAGACTTAGTTCCCCTATGCTTAAGGTCTGCTGCATGCTCACTAATCCTCTGATTAATGGAGCGACCAGTTTCCCCAATGTAGGGGGTCCCACAGGGACAGGGGATCAAGTACACACCTTTCATATCTTTAGGGTTGATAAGATCCTTCGCTGATCTAAGGGACATGTGAATGGTGTTCAGGGGCCTAAAGGTCACAGGGACACTATGCGTCCTAAGAATCCTACCAATCTTATCAGTAGTCCCCTGAACATACGGAAGATGGACACCTGGAACTCGCTCCCTTGGTTCTTGTTGAGACAACGAATTCTTGGAAGCTTTAAGGAAAGCGCTTTGACCCATGAATCTACTATAACCATTTTCAACAAAGACATCAAGGAGATGGGATATTTCTTTCTCAAAACTCTTCTTATCCGAGATCCTTAGGGCCCGAGTAGCAAGGGTATTGAGAACACCCATCTTTTGAGCCGGGAAATGATGGGTAGGGCTCGAGTAGCAAGGGTATTGAGAACACCCATCTTTTGAGCCGGGAAATGATGAGTACTGGCATGAAGATACTGCTCAGTATGTGTTTGCTCAGTATGTGTTTTTTTGAGCCGGGAAATGATGGGAACTGGCATGAAGATACTGCTCAGTATGTGTTTTCTTTCTAAAAACTTGGTGATCGAGATAACCATCACTAATTTTAGAAATAAAAATATCGAAAAACAGAAAGCTCCATAGTAAACTTAACAATTTAATAATAATAATAATAATATAACAATTTAATGTCCAACTATTTTAAAATTAAATAATAATAATAATTAACATAATAATAATAATAAAAAAGTATCAATTTGCATCTTTATCGATCAATATGATCAATATTGGTATTATTGCAACTTCAATAAATAGTGATGGTTTAATTTAATTGACTTATATATAAAACTGGAGTGTTGTGTCTTCGCCGGGTTCGAACTGATGCCGTAACCTTTGGCTGTCGTCTCAGCCGCAGGGTTTGTATCACAGAGGCCGAAAATTCAACCCTCTTTCAGAAATCCGCGTCGAGCCGGAACTCCGGCGGCTGCTCGCAGCCACACGGCAACCGCGGCCGCGCTCTGAGCACAGAGAAAACCTCACTGCCTCCGCTGAATTTCACGGGAATCGCGTCGCCGAGGCACTTCTTGACCTCCTCCTTCAGAATTTCGACGTTTTTCCTCGACGCAGCCTCTTGCGCTTCCCCGATTAGCTGAATTTTCTCCTCGCAGAGAGCGCTCAGGCCGGCGAGGCAGTAAAACTCGGCCTCCACCTGGAGCTCTCGCAGGAGGCCGGTGTCCTGAAGCCACACAGCGCCATTACGGAGATAATTCAAGACGTGCGCAAACCTCTGGCCGTCCCTGTCGATTCTGGTGATGGAATTACTGTTATTATTTTCATTCTCCCCCCAGTGGCGAAGCACCTGGGCGGCGAGCATGGATTCCCGGTCCGCACACAGCGTCACCCGCGAGGTTTCGAATACTTGACCTCCCACCCGCAGCAACACCCAGTACTTCTCGTCCCTGCCATTTCTTGGCTCTTCCCGCCAGTCGGCAAAGGTAGTCGATTGAAAGCTTTGATTTCTCCGATCCGGCTGTTCCGGTTTATAGACAGAGTTAATGTGATTCGAACCGGGGACTGAACGTGGACAGTATTTTCGCCCTACGCGTGACACGTAACAGTCCTGAGAGTGATTAAAGAGCTAAGCATCACAGATTTCTGGAACCCCAAGAAAAGCATCGGGAATACGATTTTTATCTTTTTTTCGGAAATTTAAATCCCTTCCATTATTTTAATAATGCATAGCAGAACAATTCTGGTTGGGTGGCCTCGTTGCTGCCTACAAGTGGAGCTATGGTTAACAAAATGCGAGAGGGACCACCGTTTTCTTTATATTTTGGTTTTAAATAAGTTTTGTATTTTTTTGTATTTTTTGTTTCGCTAAGAGCTGGTTTTTTTTAACCTAAAGAAATAGATTAATAGTTCAAAGGTATTTGGTTGTATTTGGCAGGAAAGAAACCCTGCCTTAAGGATTATTTGACAGGAATGGAATCATGCCTTCTTTACTTATCATTAATATTAATTCCAAAACTTTTATTTGACAGGAATGAAATCATGCCTTCTTTACTTATCATCAATATTAATTTCAAAACTTTGCTTTTGTTATAGATCACCAACACTAATTCCAAGTGGCGTGGTTTTCTTTGAATATATAGACCACCAACAATGATTCCAAGTGGCGTGATTTTCCTTGAATAATAGTGATAAAGCACTTTGTATTAGAGGATAGCGGTCAATAATGGTTGTCCCTATTATTTTATTTTTTATTTTTTTTTTGTGTAAATTTGACTACTGCTATTATATTATACAAAAATTGTTACAAAGGAGTACAACCGCCATGCTAAGATGGCCGCCACTGAACATTTGAGCGCGCTATGACTGAACATAAACCTGAGAACTGTGGAGCTAAGGAGCTGTCCACTGACTCTAGACCCGGACACATGACAAACTAGTTACACGCAGATAACAAACTAGTTACACGCAGATTGCTTTCTGTCCCTGCCAAAACGACACGGAACTTCCCAACGATCCAAAGACAAGACACGTAACAGACATTGAGCTATGCTACCCGCTCCCATTACAGACTCAGAGCTACCACTCATACCCGTCCCAAGACACTTGACCGACATTACATACGATGATAAGTATCGTGCAAAAACCATGGAGCCGCCATTCTGGAATTAAAAGCGCAGCCAAGCAGAGGACTTACTCATCCATGGAGGTGGACGGTTGTTCCTCCACCACTCGACAGGCGTAGGGAACAGAGGCGCTCGTATCCGTGTGGGGAGGTTCATTGCGTGCAGGCTCGCTTGTTCTAGCCGTTGCTCCCGCAGCCGCACCCGAGGCCTTCGCAGGTTGCAGTCGAGAGCTTTGAACAGGCGAGGGTGGTCATGGCTCCGCTGGAGCTGCTGGTAGGTCGGTGTGCTCGCATTTCTCGAGCCGAACAGTAACACAAAAGGTGGCGTTATCCAGAACACAAGGGAACCGGAACCGCGTGGAAGGGTGAGAGCCGAGCGAGCACATCGCTGTGCCACCCCGCCCTCGTCCTCTGCCGCGGCCCCTCCGAGCACCTGGAGAGTTAATTTCTTCGGAAGGAGAACCGAGTGAGGCTGAGGACCGCGGAGGAGAAGCTCGTCCACGAGCGCCACCTCTTGAGCCTCCCCGTCGGCAAGGTTGCCGCATTCGTTCTCGCGGCATTCTGGTATCGTGCTGCCTGGTGTACAAAGGAGCCTTTCGCCACACAAAAGCCGACCAGGTGAGGAAATATCAATTGAAATGACAGACAGGGAAAAACCAGAGCTTACCACCCCCGAATGCTGACCGAAGTGAACCAGGGCGACGCTGAGAGTATGGCACAGAGCCCAGAAACTTTGGAGCCAACGAGACCGCACAGGTGCCAAATTCTTTTGAAGCAGATAAACCAGAGAGCCAGAGCGAGCCAGGATGAAGACCAAGGCCTTCTGCACAGAGGGCCGAGGTCTAAAGCCTGGCACACTCGGCCAAAACAATCTCATCCACAAGCTGAGCAAGTTGCAGGCTAAACCCCGAGACCAGTTACAAACCATACCCACCATTACCACCCTTGCATAATGCATCGTCGAGCCGAATGAAATAGAATGCCGCGTGACCATTCTCCCATGCGGAGTAATGGCTGCATTTAACTGAGCCGGACGAAGGAGGCGGTTTCGAGACGCTTCCGTCCACACGTCTGGAGCGAGCTGCCACTTGCCTTTTAATGAGGCGGCCCGTTCATTTATGGGCAGACTAATCACCCGCAGCCGGGGGTAGAAGGTCCTGATTTGCCAGAGAAAGGTAATCCTGTTGGAGTTGAGTGTCCTTTGATTCATTGAGATGACATGAGAAGGGTGAGCTATTCAGATTAACTCCTTGGTTGGCCAGGCGATCTGCTACCTTGTTGGCGGATCTCTTAACATGTTGGAAGATAATGTTATTGGGGCTCCTGAGCCTGTCCTCCAGTGCTTCAAGTCTGCTGAGCAATCTCCAACTGGAAGCTACTTTGGCAGCAGGTGATCCTGCCTGAATTCGAATGGCTGCGTTGATGAGGATCAATGAGTCGCCTTCAGCTACCAGCGGATAGTACCCTTGTTGATCGGCTATACAGATGCCTTTCCATAGGCCTTCCAGTTCTGCAACATTGTTGGTGTCATTGCCTATGGAGCCAAAGATAATGTGCTGAATGATACCTTGATCGTTTCGAATGACACCTCCGTATCCAGCTGGTCCTGGATTTCCTTTTGCTGCACCGTCGAAATTAAGTTTGAAGACTGATGATACTGGGGGTGTCCAATGAACAGGGGAGCCAATCTTGGGAGGGGATGAAGAGGGGGCAGAAGGTGGGCAAGCAATGTGGAGATCCCATAATTTCCAGACCTGTAGCTCTTGTGGAGAAGAGGGCCAGTCTGTTTCTTGCCATGTTCTTATCGCCAAAGTTTCTTGGATACTTTGTTTGAATAGTAGCCAAAGGATGTCAGGAGGGCACTTTTTATTGTTGAATACTCTGTTATTTCGTTCCTTCCATAGGGACCAATAGAGGAATCCTGGGATGAGAGCCCACAAAGAGTTTAACAGCGGACTTTTATACGGCGATTTGTGCCAGGTTCTCAGCAGGTTTGCGATATCTCCCTGACGGTGTGCTCTTCGTTGATTGCATCGTTCTATTTGATTCCAGAGATGGGCTGCGAGGGGGCATGTCTCCATGAGGTGCAGTATGGTTTCCGACTGGAGAGCGCAATTTGGACATATTGATGGCCCAATTAATCCTCTTCTCTGCAAGTTGTCCCAAGTAAGGATGCGTTTTTTGCTCAACAACCATAGGAAGGTTGAAACTTTGGGCCAAAGTTTGGGCTGCCATATATTATTCCATAGCGGATCTCTGTTGTTTTGACTTGGAGCATATCGCAGTATATAAGCCTCTTTCGTGGTGAATGTTCCCTTCGTTGTGTTCCCCCATCTCAGCTTATCCTGCTTATTTGACTGCTTGATTTTCCTATGTTCCTTAATATCTGCGTGGGTCTCTTCTTGCCATCCCGGTTGCCATGAGCAAGCTGGCTTCCATTGTTGGTAATCGCTGTTTGCCTGTTGTTGCCAGAATTGGGAGATGCGAACCAAACTGTGGCTCTACATGTAAGTCTGCCAAAGTGGTTTGTGGAAAATCGTGGCAAGCTTTGGAAGTTGTTGCCACGAATCTTCCCAGAAACGCGCTGAGTTACCGGAATGAACTTCCCAGAAACTGTACTCCTGTATGAATGCACTGTGTAGCTTAGCCGCATTCCAGATCATGGAGCCAGAGATGCTTGGACTTATTCTGATGAGATCCTCCCATTGACTGCCAGGTGCATACTTGGCTTGCCAGAGTTTTGCCCATGGAATTAGAGGTTTGACCAGCCAGTTCCACCAAACTTTCGCGCCCATGGTATGATTACTTTGCATTGGATCCCGCAGGCCTAATCCTCCTTTTGAGTTAAGTTGGCATACTTCTGACCATTTAACAAGGGCCCATTTCCTGTTGAGACCTGTGGATCCCCATAGAAAGTTCCGCTGAAGATTTTGAATGGCTTTGAGTACCCACTTGGGAGCACCTAATATGGAAAAGAGGTAAAGAGGCATAGCCTGGAGCACAGACTTGATCATTACAAGTCGACTGGCTGTGTTTAGCGATCGGTATGTCCAGGATGAGAGTCTGGCTTCCAGCTTGTCCAGGAGCGTGCGCCAGGATGCATGCTTGAGAGCAGAGACCATAAGAGGAGCACCCAAGTATTTGGATGGGAGCACTGCAATGGTGAAGCCAAGGATGCGCGCTATATTCCTTTGAATGGAGACAGGCGTATTGAAAAAGAAGAGCTGAGATTTAGAAGCATTGATGGAGGTCCCTGAGGCTTCAGAGAACAGCTCGAGCAAGGCTTTGAAGGATTTAGCTTCAGAAGAAGAAGGATGGCCAAAGAGCATGGTATCGTCGACAAACTGTTGATGAGATAAGGGGGATAGGCCATGAAGCGTTATGCCTCTGATTGCTTGAGAGGAGATAGCATGGTGTATAAGGCGGCTAAGCCCTTCCGCCATCAGAACGAAAATCAAAGGCGAGAGGGGGTCCCCTTGTCGGATGCCTCGTGAGGAGCGGAAAGGCAAAGATGGGGAGCCATTGAGAAGAACCGAGAAACAGGGAGATGAGATAAGGCTCATGATCCATCTAGTCCATGTTGCATTAAAGCCAAAGGCTAGCAGCATCTTCTGAATATACTCCCAACTAAGCTTGTCAAAGGCTTTAGATAGATCAAGCTTCATAATCATACCAGGTTTCTTTAGGATTTTTAGGGAGTGGAGCACCTCATTAGAAAGGATGATGCCATCCATGATTTGGCGACCTTCGACATAACCCGTTTGTTCCGGAAGGACAAGAAGCGGCAGGAGGGGTTTGAGCCGATTGGCCACTACCTTGGAGATGAGTTTATAAATAACATTACAGAGGGCTATGGGCCTGAATTTGTCAGGCGTATTGGCTTCTTCCCCCTTGGGAACCAGAGCAATGAACGTGGAGTTGAGAGAGGGGAGGAGCCAGTGCATGGAGCGAGATTCTTCCACTAGTTCCCAGACCTCTGCGTGTATTAGTTCCCAGAAATCATGAAAAAAATTTGCAGTAAAGCCATCAGGTCCAGGAGCCTTACCATCTTTTAACTGCGCCATTGCTTCCTCTACCTCTTGCTTTGTGACTGGTTGCAGCAAATTTTTGTTGTGTTCTTCTGTGATGAGCTTGGGGATGTGCCTAGTGACCTCTTGTATTGCTGCTGTTCTGCTTCTGGTTTGTTCCTTGAGTGCTTCCTGAAAGTAATCCCTTAGCTCTTTTTCCATATCTTCATGCGTTTCTAATTTCTCCCCTTGGTTATTGTTGATGAAGGCAATGTTATTGTGCATTCGCCGTTGAATGGTAGATCGATGAAAGAATTTTGTATTTTTCTCACCTTCTTTTAACCATTTTATTCTGGATTTTTGGCGCCAGAGGATTTCCTCTTGAGATCTCCGAGCTTCTAACGCTGTCCATGTGGCTTGCTCCTTGTCTGCCAATTCCTCTGTTCTGCCTTCTAGGATGATTGTTTGCTGTATTGTGCTCATTTCCTGTTCCAGTTTTTGCCTGGATTCCGTGATGTTCCCGAATTGAGTTTTATTCCACACCTTCAATACTTGCTTGAGATGTCGGAGTTTCTGTTGAAATATGAACATCTTTGCGCCTTCTGGAGGAGAGAATGATTTCCATGCCTCTTGGACCACCTCTTTGAATTTGGGATGACTGGCCCAAAAGGCTTCATATTTAAATGGTCGATTGCTGTGTTTACCAGGTCTCGTCCATTGCAGCATGATTGGCCAATGGTCCGATCCCCCCTGAGGTAGGATGGAAGCGTTAAAGTCTCCGCCCAGGTGGATAGCGTTGTCTGAGATGAGAAAGCGGTCAAGTCGCGAGGCAATATTGTGTACTCCCCTGCGCTTGTTCGTCCATGTGAAGGTGCCATTGGAAGTTTGTATGTCTATAAGCTGATTACTTCGAATGAAGTCTTTGAAACCGGCGCTGTCATCTTCTAGCTTCATGCGCCCGCCTTTTTTTTCTCCCAGATGAGTGATAAGATTGAAGTCGCCTCCACTTATCCACAATGGGAATTGTCTGGTTGAGTTTAGATCTGTTAATGCTTCCAGCACATCTAGCTTGTGGTGCATATCTTGCGGGAAGTATGTATTGGTGAGGAGTCCATGAATGTCCGTTCCAATAAGATGAAAATTAGCTTGAATGAAATGGTGGGTTGCATGAAAGTCTTGTAGCTTCAGGATCTGCGGATTCCATGCAATGGAGAGCCCGCCCGACGCCCCTACTGCGTCCACGGAAACTGATCTACTTCCGCTCCAGGCTTTGCGAAGGATCTTTTCAAGCGCTGTACTAATACTTTTTGTTTCTTGAAGGAATACCACTGCTGGTTTTTCCAACTGTATCATATTCTTCAACATTCTGTGTTTCGAAGGACTGTTGAGCCCACGCATGTTCCAGGAGATAAGCTTCATGGGGAACTTTGGGGGTGGGGCTTGTAAAACGTGGTCAACTTCGGAAATCTTCCAGATTCCATAAGTATTTCTCCTAGAATGATGGTTCTTTGCAAATCGGTTTTGCGTCCCCTTTTCTTGGTTTCTTTTTGGATTTTCTTGCCGTCCCATGGACTGCCTGCTTGTACTCCAAGACATTTGCTGTGCTGAGCTTTGGCAAGGACTCCTGCAAGTCTGTCTATTTCCCATGGGGGGATTGAATTATATTCTTTTTGCTTGCAGGCCTCTTCAAGTTTAAGTATATCCAGACCATCTATACTTACTGTTTCTTGATCTTCCTCCATAATAATGGGGATGTTCTGAGGGTCTTCTGTAGCCTCCTCATGCAAACTGAGGGCTAGTGCGGCATCAAGATCCATGGATGAGGGGTGTATATCAGCTTCTATGGTTGGCATTTTGGCATTCGAGTCAAGAGGAGCATTGGCCATTATAGAGGAGGAAGGATCCGAGGGGTTTTTTAGATCCTTGGATGATGATGGCTGCAGAGGCGAGGCAGGGGATACATTTGGCTGTGAGACTGAGGGATCTTGAGGAGCGAGGGCTTGAAATCTGTTTTGGGAGGCTAGCTTTTTGGGGCTTGAGGGAGTAGCAGCCTGTTTTTTAGTATGTCTGCGTCGAGAAGGCACTTTAATGAAACCCTCAGAGTCTTTGCTGGGTTCATTAACAGAAGATTTGAACTGGGAGGTCAGAGGGCAGTCTCGGAACAGATGACCATGTTCATGACATTTACGACAGCGGAATGGAATATGTTCATAATCAAGAGGTTGAGTCCATTCATAGTCATCGTGAAAAAGACTTACCGAGTCTGCAAGGGTCTTCTTGAGATGCATTTGGACGCAGAGCCTGGCATATGAGGTGAATCTTCTGTTCTTGGTTTCCTCAGCAACTTTTATAAAGGTGCCAATGCTATCGCCGATGTCCTTCAGCGTTTCTTCTCTCCAGTACTCCGTGGGGAGACCATACATGCGAATCCACACTGGAGCGTGACTTAGATCTTCTGTGTCTGGATTGAACCTCGGTTTCCAATCTCGCAGGAAGAGACCTGCGGAGTTGAAGAAGTAAGGGCCTCCTTCAAATACTCTTATTTTGTCCTCCAGGCAGGTGAATATAGCAGTGAAGAAGCCTTTAGGGCCTAGTAGCAGCGATACATGCCCTTTGGGTTTCCATTTGGAGGCGATCCATCCATATAAAGCTTTTTCTGTTGGCCAGAACCCGAGAAATTTTCCAATGAGTGCATGATCTTGCATGTATTGGATTTCGCCATTGATTCTATGGCTGGGAAGCTCAACTTTGATTCGTTCTGTTGCCTTGGGGATGCAAGTGGCCGATGTTGCCTTTCGCTGTGACGCCCTTGGAGTATTTGTCTCTTCCCCTTCCGTGTCTGGGTGTTGTACTGAAATGTCAGGCTGTTCGGAACTTTGGCCTTGTTCTGGAAATGAACCAGGTGGAGGCGAGGAGAACACGGGTGCGCCGCCATTCCGTTGCTGTTCATTTGAAGGAGGGGGGGCTTGAGATCCCGCCCCTCCCTTCCGAGAGGACATGACGCGATGTCCTATATATTCCAGAACCGTTACTGCAAGCTATTCTGAGTATGATGACGTTCTGAGAAGGTCTGATGGCGCAGGGGCGCAGGACTGCGCATTGGCAGTAGGGTGCAGAGCTCAGAGCTCAGAAGCTAGGGTTTTCTCTGCAAACATCCGTTAATATTATGGTTGTCCCTATTATTGATTTGACAACAAAGTTATAATAGGTTTTCCTATTATTTAAAAAAATTAAAGTTGTATTTGAATTATTTTTTTAAATAATGGTTTTTTTAAATGGAGTAGCTTTAAGTGCAATTTTTTGGAGTTTTTAGCCTTGCCAGAATCCGGCCAAACATTGTGACCAAATCTTAATTTGTGTTGTTTGTACTAGATTTCTGATTACATATATAAATTCAACGCCCTCAAAAACCCCTAAGACACTTCAATTATGAAGGGTTTCTAAATTTAAAACTACCCATGATCTAAATTTATTATTATTATTATAGTATATTGGGAATATTTTTTATATTTATACAAAACGTAAATTATAATGGAATTGTCCACATATGTTTGTATTATGATAGGTGTACAAATTAAGACATTTACAAGATATTTATTATTATGTATAAGTTTTTTTAAGATAGAAAGAGAAAAATAACATTAAGAAAAACTTATATTTAAGAATTGATATTGGATAATGAAAATGATAAAAAAAAAATTAACAATAATTAATGTTAATTGCAAAAACAAATTCTTCATTAGGAAATGTAGTGAAAGAAATAGGTATTAAGCTCTTTTTAGAAAGAAATAGGTGTACATATAAACTTTCTAAATAGAATAAAAGATCTCATAAATTGATACTTTGATTCTAATGAGATATTTATTCCTTTGATAATTACGTCTTTGATAATTACATTTATAAACATTAAGTAAAATATAGAAACCTCATAAATTTGATACTTTTGATTTTAATAAGATATGTATTTCCTTCATCAAAGTGGGTAGTCTACTTTTTAATTTAGTGGTGGTTTGAGCAGGTGGGAAAAAGTTAAAAAATAGATTAGATTGAGAATTACTTTTCAAAAATTTAGAAATAATATATATAAAATATATATTTAATTTAATATTTAAGAAATGTAATTTTTATTTTAACTAGGGAAGTTGTGAAGCAACAAGTTCTTGCTAATCTTAATGAATGTAAATTTTTTAATCAAATATCTAAATTGTCAATAAAATTTGATTCAACCATACATCCAAATTGCTAATAAAATCTAATCAACCATCCACAACTGCCCAACATCTCAAAGATTCTAATTCAACGAGTTCATTAATTGAAGCAACTTCTTAATAAGTATCTTAAGGAGCAGTAGCAAGATTCTAATTCAGTAAGTTCATTAATTGAAGCAGCTTCTTAATAAGTATAAAGAAAATCAATGTAATTTCATAAATAAATTATCATTGAAAGAAGCAATATATACTCTTTTAAGTGAAGAAAAATTAATAGAAGTAATTTTGGTTTCATAAGAAAATTAAATAGCACGAAATAATTTTGGTTTCCATTTTTTTATTATTACGTAAATTTTACAAAAATATATTTTTTCTTTATTCCCAATTATCAATTCAAGACTAAAGATCTCATGTCACCCTCACTTAAGATGAGAGTGAGTTTTAATTATATATAAAATATCTTATCATTAAATAATAATTTCCTTACCATTTAAAAACTACTCCTAAATAGTAATCTCCTTACCCTTTAATGAGTAATAACTCCACACTGCTTTGATTACCCAGTGATTTTTTAAAGTAAAAATTTTCAAGACATGTTTAAAAAATCCAAGAAAAATATAAAAAATAAATAAAACGCATCTCTAAAAATAAATAAAAATATGTTTTAATTTAGTATATAAATATAATATTCTCAACAATATAATTAATTATGCTATATATTTATATAATTTTATTTTCTTTATAAAAACAATTAAAAGATATAATCAAGGAGATTAAATTATATTTAAAAAAAAAATCACATATAACAATATCAATATAAATATTTATATGTCTTCTGAAAATGCGGTCTTGCTGATGGAAGTCAGATTCTCTTGGTAGAATTAATATTTTAGGTTAAATGTTAATTCACATAAAAGAAATTTTGACAATAGAAAATTTGTGGAAAATAGGATCGCAAGTTTGATAGTTAATTTCTGCACAATCAAAGCGTTCTAGGGATTTTTCAGGGTGCTGAATCCAAATATGTGATTAAAAAACCATTTTAAATAATGCAAATCAAGTAGTTTCAGTTATATATATATATATTATCTCGTAAATTTATTATATTTTTTTTCACTACACCGTAAATTTTTAAGAAAAAAAATATATATATAAAATATTTTTTTCTTTCTCTTTCTTCTCCCCCTCCTTTACACAAACTTGTTTTCTCTCCTTTCTCCCTTCCCTGTAGCATCTTTTTCTTAAACTCTTTTCCTGTCCTTTCTCTCTCCTCCTTTCTCCCTTCCCTATCTCATCCCTTTCTTAATAAAGATACCTACTCCCGTAAAAACATGGTAAATTCACAAGTTTAATAATTATTAAATAAATAATTATAAAATATAAAATATAAAATTTAAATTAAATATATATTAAAATAATAATAATATTTTTAAATTTCAATATGTAAATATAATTTTTTTAATAATAAAAAATATCATTTTATATATTTATACGTTTTAATTTTCCTTATAAAAACAGTTTAAACACATAATCACAAATAATAGTGTAAATATAAATATTTACGCGAAAGTTTAAGTTCTAGCAGACTTCGTAATTGATCTTAAATTATAAACACGTTAACATCCTTTTAATCGAAACGGCCAGGGTTCGAAACACAGAAGTGACCAATTTAAACATCTTCTGAAAATCCTCATGTATTTTCTTTGTCATCGCACCTCAAACCCAGCCATCAAGGCTGTGGCGATGCTTTGATCTCCGATAATTCCTCTTTGCCATCGTCGAATTTTTTGAGAATCTCCTCGGCGACGGACTTCTTGGCCTCTTCCCTAAAATTTCGGTATGCATGCTCCACATCGCCTCCTCCTTCTCGATCTCTTGGATTTTTTCCTCGCAGAGGGCTTTAAGGCCGTCGAGGCAGAAGAAATCGGCCTCCTCATGGAGCTCACGCAGGAGGCAGACGTCCTGCAGCCACACGGTGCCGCTGCGTAGATAATTCAAGACGTGAAGGAACCTCTGACCGTCTCTGTCGATTCTGACGACGGAATTCTTGCTATCCTTATCATCTTTGGGCAAATGGCGGAGCACCAGGGCAGCGAGCATGGAATCTTTATCCGCGCAAAGAGTCTGCCGCGAGGTTTCGAACACCTGACCTCCCACCCGCAGTTTCACCCAGTCGTCCTCCTCTCTGTCATTTCTTGGCTCTTCCTGCCACTCGGGAACGGTAGCCTGCTCCATTGATTCCGTCATTTTTCCCGATAAAAACCTGAGTATTCTGTTTTTTCGGTGCTTTATGCACGGCATAGAATTCGAACAGAATAGAATTCGAACCGGGTACTTGAGATTGAAAACGCTTTTGCAATCTTCGTTGACACGTGTCTTTACCAATGGAAGCGCAGAGATAGATTGCACTAATCGAGGTTTGTTGAGGGGATGATATTTTTTAATTAGCATTTGCACCTAATGTCTTAAAGGAAACGCCATAAGGCATAGTGTGTGGAAGAATATTGAAATGTGACCAGGTTTTTGTGGGCTTTTTTGAAAGCAAGGGTAGATGATTTCGAGTTTAAATTTGAGGAAGCCATGCCTAAAACCATTGAATTGGAATGCAAGTAGCCATAAATATGCATTGAACTTGTTTAGAGACATTTGCTTGTAGCTGGTAAAAAATTGTGGAATCAAAGGTGAAGATGAATGAATGAATCCATGTTAATAACAACCGGGTATCCATATTGATTTGGACAGGGTTATTTAAGAAATCATTATTCAAACGGGAAATCAAATTAATATGAAGATATATTGAAAACATGTATTATATTCATTAAAATCAATTGATTTTGTCAACAAAATATGTTAAAACCCATTGACAATGAATTGGTTGTGAGGACATAAACTATCAAAATGGTATTGATCTTGAAAGATCCCTTTTTAAGTTTGAAATGGAAAACACAAATAGTTGTGAGGACATAAACCATCAAGATGGTATTTGATGTTGAAACATCATTTTTTAAGTGTGAAATGGAAAATACAAATAGTGTATTGTAGCATCATTTTTTAAGTTTGGAATGGAAAACACAAATAGTTGTGAGGACACAAACCATCAAAACGGTATTTGATCTTGAAACATCCTTTTTTAAGTTTGAAATGGAAAATACAAACAGTGAATTGTAACATAAGAGGTTCGAGAAGGAATATAATATTCTAAAGAACATTGTGCTTGTCATTCCATATTTGAAGTCATATGAAAACGCGTTGGAGGCATCGAAGACCTGAAGAAGCAGTAATGAACCTGCAAAATGTATATTTTGTTAGAATTAGTAATATGTAAATCAGCTACGGAAATTTATTAGCAATACTTTGCAGGTGAGGTGTGTTAAAATGAATCTGGAATGAATGGAAATGAAGTTACCTTTGCTATGGGGATTTATATATTGTTAGTGGAAGATGCATGGTGAATAACGACATATTGAACACCATTGGAGGTTAATGCGTAGTTGGAGATGCATATCTTTTGCTAGGCATTCTACCTGTAGTTGCCTAGGTATGCTATTTTTGAGTCCATGTGTCCTGTTGCAAAAGAAAGAAAATGTTAGAATGAGATGTATAGATAATATAAAGACATTCTAATATTTTCTTAATTATTAATATTGATTAAAGTTGGTTGTTGTTGAAAGATATGAAAAGTATGCTATGAAATAGAATGAGGTAAATAAATGGAGGAAACCTTTTGGCGATGTTAAAGTATGGGTTGGAGCAGATTATCTGGAGGCGGCATTGAATGAAGAGTTTCTTCTGCGTGTTTTCTGTGAGCAATGTTTTTGTTGTCTTTCATTTTACTATAACGATCGAAACTGAATGCGGAGCTAATTCGGAGATCTTGTAAAGAAGGCACTCTTGAAATAGCTATGAATGTGAGACCTTGACGTTCTGTTTTTCCAATGTCAATTGTTGCTTTTGGAAGTGTCATACCTTGAGATTTATGTATGGTTAAAGCCCAAGCCATCTTTAGTGGAATTTGTGCACGTCCGTTTCTTTTTACTGCTGGAATAGGCAAGTGAGTGGGGTTTCTCTCATCCCAAGGAGGCCCAATGTAATTGGGAAAATCTACGACAACAAATGTTGGAATTTGTGGTGGTGCAGTTGATTCTTTGTAAAAGATGGTCACAATTTCTCCGAGGGAACCATTAACAAGTCCGGCTGAAACCCAAAGGTTGGAAGTCAACATAACTTTTTCGCCATTGCATAGTAATACAATTCGCTCAAGTTGCTCGTCTTCTGAGGAAATGCTAGAATATGTGTTGTCATCTTTAGCAATGGATCTTGCAATAGGAGTGTTTAAAGATTTCATCATTTGCTTATTATGGACCATTGTTTGAGCATTTGTTGGAAATAGATGCATGGAATCATGGAATGAACATATTTCTTCTTCCGATAAAAAGGAATCTGTGCGCGACATGAGTATGTTGTAGTCGTCGATTGTTGGATTTGCATCTCGAATGTTCTGGAGAATGTTCCTGAAAGTAACCTGTGTGATGTTGTCGCCTTGTTGACGAAATATTGTGTCTAATGTGATGACTGTGTTGAAGGTGTTCCACAGTGCGCTTCCATGGCTCGTCCCTGCATATAGAGGTATGTCTTTGACGGGTGGTAGCTGACCGAGATCACCAACCAATATAATGGAACAACCACCGAAAGGAGTGTTTCTTTGGCCGGGAAATGCCTCTCGAAGATGTTCATCAATATGGCTTAGAAGCTTTGGCCCAATGAAGCTCATTTCATCGATTAGTATGTATCTTATATGCCTGAGTTCTTCTTGGAATTTTGCAAGAGCATTACCTTGTAAGGGCATAAGATCCTTTATAGGAAGGTGCAGAGCGGAATGGATTGTCGCCGCTTGTATGTTGAAGGCAGCAACCCCTGTAGGGGCGAGGAGCATGATCGGTGAAGGTTCTGGGCTTGCAAGGCTTATGAGCATATCTTTGATGCAATTAATAACGAGGGATTTTCCTGTACCGTCAGTGCCTTGTATTATCATTCTGAGAGCAGGTAAATAATCCTTCCTAACAAAATGATTAGAAATAATATTTAGAGCTTTTCTTTGCATTGGAGATAATGTAGTAAGGGTCGCCAAGATATGTTGATGAGTTCGAAGAATGCGGTGGATGGAGCGGCTATTCTCAATGAATTGTATGGCATTATTTTGTAGATCCAATGGGATAGTGGTATGATTCTAGTTATGGGTGTCATCAAAGCCACGAAGACCAAGCATGTCAAGGTCATTTATGAAAAGCTCATTTGTAGGGTGTAATTGGGAAAGTATTTCCCATTCATTTATTTCCATGGTGTCTGGAGGATTGGTTTCGTGAATAGTTGAGGTATCATTTGCGACAGATTCAATATCAGATAGTGTGCGGTGTTGATGCCAAGGTTTGTAGAATGGATGAAATGTTTGCCAATTTGTGATGAATTCTGCAGCAGAATCTCCTATATCTTGTACGATATGGCGAAAAGGTTTGTATAGCATAAGTTCAACCCTGCAAAATTCAGCGTAGCAAGGTTCTGTTGTGGATGGTATGGAGGAGTAACGTGGTATGACCCGAACAATTGCTTTTGTAGGTCGTTGTTTCCATTTGTTTGTTTTGCGACGAGGATCATATGACCAGGATCTTGCCAATTCTATTAGTGATGTGGATTCTAGGGTAGAAGGGCGCTGGATATATGTATCTATGATGTGTGGGGATGTAGTGGAGGGGGTGTTCGTTTGTGGAAGGCGCATAAGAATTTTTTGGTTTACATTCAAATAAATGAATGGTCGACTACATAATGTTAATGGTAATTTTTGCAGCATATGGCAGGTTTCTTGTGCTCCAATGTCACGATCAACAAGGACTTCTGCAAGAAATTTTCGAAATGTGGATGTTGCTGGGTCAGCAATGGGTGAAGCCAGCACAATTCTGCGTAGCATGTGGTGGAAGCTTTCAGATTTTTTTTGTTTTTTTTTTTTGCTGCTTTGGATGCATATTTGGCGATATATTTTGTACTACATGTATGGAGAGTACTGGTTGGCAGTCAACATTTGCACGCCAAATAGATAGGATGGTAGGGTTATGGCTATTGAGTCGATCGTCGTTGCGAGCAGGGGTGTATATTTTCTGGCCATTGGAATCAATGAATAAGGATGATTTTGGATGTAATTCCCATGGTGCTTTATAACGACATTGGAGTGAGGATCCATTTTTTCTTAGGCATGTGCTTTCTGAGCATTTTGTGTGACATTCAACACAATTGATGAGCTATTCATAGTCACTGAAAGGATTGGTTATGAAGATTTGCGGTGTGGACAATAGACAAGGGTCTTCGGGATTTGTGCAAACAATTGGCTAGTTTGAAGTCGAAGGAGGACGAGGGTTCCAAGCGGAAATATATTTGTCGAAGAATTGCCTTGTAATATCAACTGCTTATGTGTCTTCCTAGTTGAGATTTTCCATATCAGGTGCATTTTCTATCCAAAGGAAACCATGGATGTGCAAAGATCCCCTATGTTGCCACTCATACCTATCAAGTATGCGTTTTTGTAAGATAATTTTGCAATAGGTGAGGAATGTTGTTTCGCGTTTTTGGAAAAAAAATGCGGTAGAATGCATACCTGTACCTGTAGTCTTTTGTATTCAAGTGTTTCTCTAAGATAATCTCATGAAATGCTGTGAATCTATGGTGCATATATAGTGATGTTAAATGCGGGTTAGAGATAATGTTATCATTTCTCCACTTTTGTTGTTTTGCAATATCAGAAGGAAGACATTCAGGCATGATTGCATGAAGATCAGACCATTTTGTATCAGCTGCACTTAATGTGAAGAAGAATGTCGGGCAACCGAGTTGAGATATCATGTCCGTTAGTTCATTTTTAGCTTTGTGCCAAAATGATCTTGTTCCACGTAAAGAGCTACCGAATCGCATGACTTGTCTGCCAATTGCTCATCTGGAAATTGTTCTAATTAGATAGTCAGATCTTGAATAGATATTGGGAAGTTATTTGTGATGTTCTTTTTCACAAAAATCGATGATGTTGCTTGACTGCGATGTCACATCATGAGATTATATATGTAATAACGAAAGCGTGGGTGCTTTCCAAATCTTTTATCATAGTAACGTATGAGACGAAGTGCATATTCATGTAACTGCACTGCTTTCATTCTTGGCTGATTTGGCATTGCAGCTCCTATCGGGAAAAGGGTGGGGAAAGCCATAGAGAGTAGACCTTCTGTGTTGTATTCCTTGACTGGCGATAAACCAATTGTTGGCCACTCAATTGTAGTATCAGATTGGTGGTTGTAAGCATGTAAATAATGGCAGATTTCTTGGATTTCTATATTTGTATTAGGTATGATGGGTACGAATGATGATGTTTGGTTTACAGATGGGTCTGCGGAATATTCAGTGAGCTCATGTGGTGGTTCAAGTGAAAGGTGGACAGTGGTTTCTGTAGTATTGGAATGGTGAAGGGAGGAGAAGACATCGACGGGGATTGCTGGTAAGGATGCCAGTGCGTTGGTATCAATACGAACATTCTTATAGTATGGGTCATTTTCCAATTTGTATTCCAATGCAGCGAGAACGCGATGTCTACTGACAATGAAATCATAAGCCTTATGGTCATTACTATGACATGTGACAATTAGGATGTCCAAGTGTTCAACACGTCGCGACAACATGTTTGCGATTTTTGTAATGTCTTGAGGAAAAAAAATTGTGTGGCCACTGTATTTATATTGGCCACCACGTGCATGTGTTACTTGCAGTATAGGGTTAACCCTAGAAATGAGCATTTATTCTATTTGCGAAAGAGATGTAAGGATAGCTGGTTGAGGACTAGGGTCCATGTTGTTTGATAATGAGAAGTGATGACCCTTTGTTTCAGAGACACATCTGGAGCAGCAATACATGTGGTTGGAATTGCAGATATGTATTCCAGGATATGATTCAAGACAAATGGAGCATGGGCATTTAGGTGGAAGTTTATCAATCTTTGCACGGAAATCTTGATGTGCTTGATTAGTATAAACATTGTTGAAAGCATGTGCGGAGGAGGGGTTAGGGCAACAAGGCATGGATGTATTTGTTTGAGAGGTTTGCTGAGAAGATAAAGAGTTTGATAATTGCAAGGGAGGATTGTTTTCCGGGTGGGCCATTTTTGACGAGGAATGTTGGTTTTCCTTCTGTTTTTGTGTTTTTGACATTCTCTGATGTCTTTGTATGCGTGATAAAGCTCACGGCGACGTGCATTTATTCGTTCTTTATTTGTTGCATAGTATCTTCGAGCACGTTCATTATTAGAAGAAGAAGCCATTCACAAAATTTATGGTACCTATAAGCAAGAGAGGGGAAAAGAAGAATGTTATTTGGAGACAACAACCATGTTATTGTATGAAAGCGAAAGAAGGGTAAAAAATTCAAGCGAAAGTGAAAGAAGGAAAACAATCTAAGTTTTGAATAGTTTTATGTGAATTTTTTTATTTGATTAATCTGTTTGAAAGAACATAATAGTATTTTTTCTTTATACATGTAGATAGTTTCATGTGTAACGTAGCAAGTCACGTCATTTTTTAAAAGAAGATGATAAAAGAAAAAAAGAATGTGAATTTGTCTACTCACATAGTGCTAGATACAATGCCATATAAGAAAATTTGATAAGAAGGCATGCAACAGTATATCTTGTAAAGTTGTATTTATAAAATTGGACAATAGGAATTGTCAAAAAGCAAGGAATACATTTTGCAATATTTATCTACAATGTCGAGATGTTCTGAATTTCTCGAAGGATGTTGTTACATTCTGTCGTGAAATGCAACTTTTCTTCTTTTATGATAACACATTTCAATCGTGGCACTTCTTTAAAAGTTTATGTCTTCACTGATAGTGTGAAGATATGATCTGTCCATAGAGCTTTAGAGACAATTTCCTTGATCAGTTCTGGATCTGAATACAATAAATAGAAGTCTTTGACATTATTTCCAAGAATTGTGGATCCTGCGTCTTCGAAAGCAACAGTTGAAGCTAATTCACCAGTGTGATCTTGTATGTCAATTTTCAATAAGTATATGTAATCACAGTCACTTACTTCAGCGTTGCATTTTGGGCACAAGTCCGTATTGGTACTTGTCGTTTCAAAGAGGAGGAATCACCCAACCTACGATGAAAGCGATAGTTACCAGGCTTTACGACCTCTCTAGCCTAGACTTCTAAATGTTGTGCGTTAGGTTCCAAAGCGTTTTTATGTTTATTGAAATTTATTTTACAGTTGATCTTTCTTAAGAAGTTTGCCTTTAAGGTTGATCGCATGATGTACATATACAATTCCTAAATATGCAATTTAAGATGATAAACAGTCGTTTACTTTCTTTTTGCAGTGAAAATCCTAGCTACTAAGGAAAGAGAAGTGAAATTGTTTCAACATAGAGTAGAGAGCACACACTAAGTCATAAATCAATTTCCGCATGCATTCTAAATGCAAATGCACATGCATGTATTTGTTTTCCGCTTTCTTAATGTGTGGATGACAAAAAAAATGCCAAGTGGAATATAATATCAATACAGGGATATGACTATTCCAGAATTCTGATAGACATGAGCAAAGCTATTAAAGTTGGTATCTAAGATTTCTAGAGTCTGTTCACTAGAAACAAGACAGTCACGATGGCACCACTTTGCATTAGTTTAACACAAAGGAATAAAGTTTAAATTATCAAGAAAGCATATATATAACTGAATCAATTCAATTGGGAAATAATTTTGAATCAAATTTATAAGACTCTGTATCTGCTCTGTGGCTAATGTACAATTGATGGCAGAGGATTTTCTATCATGGTCCATGGATGAAATAGAAATTAAACAAAAACTCAGAAAGGAGATTAAGGTTGTTACCGGAGATGAAGTAATACAGAAACGTCCAGAAATGTCCTTGAAAGCTGAACCTGAAAAAGACGAGGGTTATGATCCTTGATCTCAAACATAGACTTATCACATTGAACCTTAACAAGACTAAGGTTACAATCTTCAATACCAAAAATAGATTATGACAGTGAACCCTAACAAGACTAAGGTTATGATCTTCAATACCAAACATAGACTTATCATTGTAAACATTAACAAGACTAAGGTTATGATCTTCAGTACTTCTAAGAACAACCATACTTCCATTCCATATCTACAGGGGATGAAGTAGAGAATCGAGATCGCTACAACACATACCTATGTGGGGTTCCAATTCACTGGCAAGGAAGAGGCCTCAAAAAGATACAAGCCTTGACCTAAGTGATAGAAACTCAAGGGACAAAAAAGTTAAAAGTAAAGGGGCCAAGTCTTGTTCAAGACAAGCATTCCATGAAAATGGTATATGGATTCCTTGAAACCCTACTAAATGCCAATGAAGATGAACATGGTGATCATAAATTCACAATAGAACAAACATATGCAAAAGCAATACATTCGTTCATAAAGGCTTACAGGTACCTACATTAACAATGGGCAAGAGAAATTTTGATGCAGTAGTAGACACAAGCAGAGATGAGCATCATCTCTAATCTCTGTTGGGAAGAGGTATTTAGAAAACCACCTCTAAAGCCAAGAAAGATGATAAGATCCCTACAAGAGTGACTGAGCTTGGGAGTTTAGTGAAGTTGAAGAATGTTCCCTTATGGACAATTTTTTTGGCAGTCATTCCTGGATCATTGCTTGCATCCATAATTTTTGTAGACCACAATGCTGCTTCCATTTTGATGCAAGTAATCCTTTTGGCATCCCCAATTTACTTTTTAGTTTCATCGAGCAGAGGTTACTATTATTGCTTTTAACTTTCTAGAATTTATTAGGGTGCCATTTATTGTCATCTCTTTCTCTACTCTCAGTCCATATTGACTGGAATACAGGACAGGGTCACTATTAGACTGAATCAGACCCAAGTTTAGCCTAAATGAAATCAATAATTCCCTTTTCCTGCAGAATAAAGTTGGCCCCAATGCAAGAAGGACCATGTCAAGAAACTGGGATATATCAATTATATCCATCCTTGTATTTATGTGTGGCATATTTGGGTTTCCTTTCTTCTACGGTCTTTTCTTTAAGGTAAAAGTGTGTTGAACATATCAGAGATGAAACCCGCTTCTACTGCAATCAACAACTTGACAGTCAAAATTATTGGTAGACTTCAATTATTTCAAATATAATTCAAGTATCTCAGATATTCCTCTTGTCATGTACACTTAACAGAGCCTGAAGCATGTCCAAGCTCTTACACATGAGAAACATTTGGATCTGGAGAGCCAGGAGTCCCAGAATGATATTAGAGTCCAGCACATTTCAGGCCTGATTGCTTCCTTGCTATCAGGCCTTCCGCTTGCTCCAGGATTAAGTTGGGTCACTACAAAAATTCCTCTTGCTGTGGTTGTTGGCTTATTCATAGAGGTAAGTTGAGATCATGACCTAAAAACCTGTTTGCAGAGTTCCATTTAAATCATTTTCACTAACTACAGGAAATTGCAATACCATGTTGGCTCATCTACAGAACTTGGACAACTACAGAATTTGCTCTCACTGTAAGTTCCTTGGAGTGATCCCTAAATTACAATTTATTAATACCCTCACAATTATTTTGAAAATAACTCTGTAAGTGGATAATATACAGGATACTGAATAACAACAGTTTATCAGAGGAGATGCCATGGCAGTTGACCAACTGCTTTAGCCTTACTACTCTGTAAGAATTTTCCTGAATTGGTGCTATTTTTTGTTCATTTCATCGTGAAATTACAGAGGAAATAATCCTCGTATATCAACTCGTAGTTATTCATACTGGAAACGATCAATTTGTTTTACAGAAACCTCTGCCACAACAATTTGTCTGGGATATCATTTGGTATATGTCTAGAATGATATAAATCATCGTTGGAATTCAGTCAATATCTGGTGTTCTGAAAAAAATGCATTTATAATAATCTTCTAAGACGTAACAGAGATATATACTGGTTTGGAATATAGTTTTGCGGCATCTCCTTAGGTCAACGTTGTTGGGCAGTGGGTAAAGAACGGGTTATACAAACATAGCTGGTTCATCAACAATGGATGAAATGGAATAAGAAAATTTAGTGACACAGAAGTTCTTGGTTGGTTCACGATCAAAGAAGGATATGGGTTACAAAAATTTGATGCCATAAAATTTCCTTTGCACTTTGACAATGGCAGAAATCTCCTTTCCATTTATGTGCAAATTCATGTTACCGGATATATATATATATATATATATATATATATATATATATGTATATATATATATATGTATATATATATATATGTATATATATATATATATGTATATATATATATATATGTATATATATATGTATATATATATATGTATATATATATGTATATATATATGTATATATATATATATATATATATATATATGTATATATATATCTATATATATATATATATATGTATATATATATATATATATATATATGTATATATATATGTATATATATATATATATATATATATATATATATATGTATATATATCTATATATATATATATACATATATATATGTATAGATATATATATATATATATATATTAAAAAACATTATTGCATCAAAATGCCTTCAAATCTAGAGTACAATGATGTTCTTATTATTTGGGGGATTTGGGTTTCTTCCGGGGAAATTAGAGGAGTAGAAAGTAAAAAAAACTACACATTTTGGTTAATCAGTACAAAACATAAGAAGAAACCATATATGCCAGTAGATTTGTAGACTATTAAGATTTAAAGGAAATTTTCACTCAAATGGGGAGAGAAACATATCAAAGTCACATTGAAGATGACCTTCTACATCGGCTAGAATGGGAAGGCACAGAAGTATAAAAGTCACATTCTCTACATGGGTCAGCCTTGTATCCATCCTATGCATGAAAATATGTTGATTCCTCAACATTCCTTTAATATTCTCCTACTAAGCAAAAACATTGTATCTCTCCACTTGTTTATCATTCATCATCATACCAATCTGGGGCTTTATCTTCTAGCGTAATGAAATTGAGTTGGGGTCTTTGTCTTCGAGTGTAGTGAAATTGAGTTGAGGTATTTGTTTCTCCATCCACTAATATGGCTATGATCGGGAGCCCAACAAGAAATCTCCTCCTTTATCTTAGAGTCAGAATAAGATTGCCTCTCATCATCCACCATGGTTTCCAAATTTCTAATTTCTCAAGGGACAACAATGGAATAAGTTTTGATTGAGTCCTGGACAAATGTCTAGGCCTTGCCTTGACCCTGTGAGTTTCTTCCGCTACCACCCCTCCTACTGGGTTTCAAATTACATATTATAGATTTGATCAAACATAACGTGTACCTACAACAAGAAACAAAATAGGCTCTAAGTTCAACATCATGTAGACCTGTTAGGAAATAATGTTCATTTTTCTTCTTGATATTCTCAAGTCTGTACATTTTATCTGATGGGAATGATTTTTGCCTCAGTTTTTTTGGAAATCCAGGTCTTTGTGGTTATTGGATTGGATGACTTTGTGGGATATCTTCCAGACAACCAAAAGGTGAAAACAGAACTAGATATTACAAATCAGATTCCATAGATTTGTATTTAATATCCTTTGGATTATATTGATAGTGTTATCTATTGATTGTGTAAATGGACAACTTCTGTGTGAAGAACAGCTATTGCTTGCATCTCATTGGGTTCAGTGATATTAGTGTGTGTAATCACCATCGTTCTCTACCTTTCAAATCAACATAAACCATTCACTAAAGGGTCATCAAGAAAAACGGGTCAAGGTGTTATACCTCATTTCAAATTTGTTATTTCTCAGAGTAAAGCTATCATCTTACCATCAATATCTATGCCTCTTGTTAAAAGATTCTTGCATGTCCTGACCAGGTTCTCCAAGGCTTGTAATATTGCACATGGATATGGCCCTATACATGTATGATGATATAATGAGAATGACCGAAAATTTGAATGAGAAATTCATAATTGGCAATGGTGCTACAAGAACAGCTTACAGATGTGATCTTAAGAACTGTAAGTCAGTTGCTATTAAAAGACTATACACACACTATCCACAAAGCTTGCGGGAATTCGAAACTAAGTTAGAGATTGGTGGAAGTATCAAACATCGATCTGTCCTCCAACAATACCACGGGAACAATTCCTGTAGAGCTGGGGCATATTATAAATTTAGACAAATTGTGAGTTTTATTTATTCTAATGTCTTGGTTAAGGCTTCTAAGGTTCCCTTTTAGAACTATATCTAAAAAACATAATAGCTGCAAGGGTAGTCCTTACATTTCTATTGCCCTGTGATGTGATGTGAATTTTTAGGGACATTTCTAACAATAATATATCTTGACCTATCCCAATATCTATTGGGAGTGCTCTTATTGAACAAAGGAGAACTTTCAAACAAACGACAATCCTAGTGTTGAGACAATTCCTAGTCAACCCAATGGCAAACTCATTAGGTTCTAATGGATGTGCAGTAATAACAAGTGGATAGACATTGCCATTGCACATATAAATCAAAACGAATTTCTCAACAAAAATATAAAATAAACAATAGGACCAGTTGGGATCCTTGCTATTTAGATGAGGATAATTTACCAACATTGATTTACACAGCAGATCTTAGAATGACGACAATTTAAAATAAAATTGTTTCTCAACATCCTCACAACTTTCTGAGAATAAACCATGATATCATGAACCTGAAAAAGACGAGGGTTATGATCCTTGATCTCAAACATAGACTTATCACATTGAACCTTAACAATACTAAGGTTACAATATTCAATACCAAAAATAGATTATGACAGTGAACCCTAACAAGACTAAGGTTATAATCTTCAATACCAAACATAGACTTATCATTCTAAACATTAACAAGACTAAGGTTATGATCTTAAGTACTTCTAAGAACAATCATACTTCCATTTCATATCTACAGGTGATCTTCAGTACTTCTAAGAACAATCATACTTCCATTTCATATCTACAGGGGATGAAGTAGAGAATCGAGATCTCTTCAGCATATACCTATGTGGGGTTCCAATTCACTGGCAAGGAAGAGGCCTCAAAAGGATACAAGCCTTGACCTAAGTGATAGAAACTCAAGGGACAGAAAAGTTAAAAGTAAAGGGGCCAAGTCTTGCTCAAGACAAGCATCCTGTGAAAATGGTATATGGATTCCTTGAACCCCTACTAAATGCCAATGAAGATGAACATGGTGATCATAAATTCACAATAGAACAAATATATGCAAAAACAATACATTCTTTCATAAAGGCTTACAGGTACCTACATTAACAATGGGCAAGAGAAATTTTGATGCAGTAGTAGACACAAGCAGAGATGAGCATCATCTCTAATCTCTGTTGGGAAGATTTATTCAGAAAACCACCTCTAAAACCAAGAAAGATGATAAGATCCCTATAAGCGTGGCCAATCACATTATTTTCAAGACCATAGGTAAATTGATGGCAGTAAGAACACAGTGTTATGAGATCACTCCTCATAAAACATTTGAAGTCATAATGGCACCACTTTGCATTAGTTTAACACAGAGGAATAAAGTTTAAATTATCAAGAAATCATATATATAACTAAATCAATTCAATTGGGAAATAATTTTGAATCAAATTTATAAGACTTGGTATCTGCTCTGTGGCTAATGTACAATGGATGGCAAAGGATTTTCTATCATGGTCCATGGATGAAATAGAAATTAATCAAAAACTCAGAAAGGAGATTAAGGTTGTTACCGGAGATGAAGCAATACAGAAACGTCTAGATATGTCCTTGAAGGCTGAACCTGAAAAATACGAGGGTCATGATCCTCGATCTCAAACATAGACTTATCACATTGAACCTTAACAAGACTAAGGTTATAATCTTCAATACCAAAAATAGATTATGACAGTGAACCTTAACAAGACTAAGGTTATGATCTTCAATACCAAACATAGACTTATCATTGTAAACATTAACAAGACTAAGGTTATGATCTTCAGTACTTCTAAGAACAACCATACTTCCATTCCATATCTACAGGGGATGAAGTAGAGAATCGAGATCGCTACAACACATACCTATTTGGGGTTCCAATTCACTGGCAAGGAAGAGGCCTCAAAAAGATACAAGCCTTGACCTAAGTGATAGAAACTCAAGGGACAGAAAAGTTAAAAGTAAAGGGGCCAAGTCTTGTTCAAGACAAGAATTCTATGAAAATGGTATATGGATTCCTTGAAACCCTACTAAATGCCAATGAAGATGAACATGGTGATCATAAATTCACAATAGAACAAATATATGCAAAAACAATACATTCGTTCATAAAGGCTTACAGGTACCTACATTAACAATGGGCAAAGGAGAAATTTTGATGCAATAGTAGACACAAGCAGAGATGAGAATCATCTCTAATCTTTGTTGGGATGAGGTATTCAGAAAGCCACTTCTAAAACCAAGGAAGATGATAAGATCCCTATAAGAGTGACTGAGCTTGGGAGTTTAGTGAAGCTGAAGAATGTTCCCTTATGGGCATGTGAACCTGAAAAAGACGAGGGTTATGATCCTCGATCTCAAACATAGACTTATCACATTGAACCTTAACAAGACTAAGGTTACAATATTCAATACCAAAAATAGATTATGACAGTGAACCCTAACAAGACTAAGGTTATGATCTTCAATACCAAACATAGACTTATCATTCTAAACATTAACAAGACCAAGGTTATGATCTTCAGTACTTCTAAGAAAAATCATACTTCCATTTCATATCTACAGGTGATCTTCAGTACTTCTAAGAACAATCATACTTCCATTTCATATCTACAGGGGATGAAGTAGAGAATCGAGATCGCTACAACATATACATATGTGGGGTTCCAATTCACTGGCAAGGAAGAGGCCTCAAAAAGATACAAGCCTTGACCTAAGTGATAGAAACTCAAGGGACAAAAAAGTTAAAAGTAAAGGGGCCAAGTCTTGCTCAAGACAAGCATTCCGTGAAAATGGTATATGGATTCCATGACTCATGTTTTTAATATGTTTAGCCTATCGCCTTATACTTGGAAGTTGGTACCGAATGTATAGTGTTGAATAACTAATTGTTTTAGCTCCATGCTGTACACTTTAGAATTAATGCATGCATTTTACTTGCTTAGTTCCTATCTGACCATTTATCATTTGTTATAAACTATAATGCAATCATGTGACCAAGATGCTTACTTTTTGGAGGGGAATAATCAATAGACATTGTGCAAAGACCCTTTCAAAATATGAAAGATTCCCCAACTATGTATATGTAAATGTTATCCATTCATATTTACTTGTTATGTTTATTTTATTTGTAGCTCACTCCCATGTTTAGCAAGAGGAAACTTGCAGGAAAAATGGTTTCCAATAGAGACTACTTCTTTCTTCTTTCTGTAACTATCTCCATCCTTGCTGAAGAAGCTATCACTCCATTTGAATAGATTCATAGAATGGGTGGCTATAACTTCTTCCTTAACGTCCAATTTAAGCTCAAATTACTAAACAAATGTTGTCAATAGGCTTTCTAGTCCATTCCACATATTATGATCTATTTGTAGGTGTAAAACTATGTTTGTTGCAAGGTAATTGTTAATCAACTAAGAACCACTTTGTAGGAGATGTATTTGTTTAAGACCTAAAATTATTATTATCATATACCCTATGGCATATTTATTAAGAAAAAGATGAAGTAAAGAGACGTCATTGCAACAGTATTCCTTCCTTCAGAAACATCAACATGAAAACATGCAACTCCATTCTGTCCAAGCCTTGGAGAAGTACATCACTAACAATATATTTTGATCTGTTCTTGAAGCTCAGTCCAGAATTTCCTACGAGTTAACTATATTCTCTGACAAGTATCTTCCCATCCTAAAGCCAGTTTGCTATTTACTTACAGTAGCATCTTTCATTTTAGACTTGGCCCATAATTCATAGGTATTAGGGACACTGACTTGCATCATATGCCTCTAGTTAGAAACAACTCCCATTTCTTCTGCTTTAAGAATGAACTTGGAATCCCTTTAAAATAAACTTTCTTGATTTAGTTTGTTATTTAAAATAATCTGTGAACTTCTATTATCATATTGTTCTCTTTTTTTACAGAAAACACTATGATGTGGGGGTTGCACAGATGATGTTTGGGAACAAACCCCTTGACAAAGATGGAGATGGAAAAAGACTAGGAAGAATAATATTTGATAGTGGTAGATCCTACACATACTTCACAAATCAAGCTTATAGTGCTTTCCTTTTAGCTGTAAGTATCACAAATTACCCTTCCCTTGTACTATAAGGAATTTTTCCATTTCTAATAATGCAATGCTGACAGGTTAAAGAAAACCTAGCTAGGAATCAGTTGGAGCAAGATTCATCAGACTCATTCCTACCACTCCGTTGGCGAGGGAAAAATAGGTTGAAGACATAAATTCTAATTTAACATTGTAAAATTTCAAATGAAATAACCTTGATCCTTCAATCTGAGTCTATCAAAATTTCATTGGTAAAAAACCAGGTTGCAAGATTTCATTGCCTATATGGGTGAATGGCTCATCCAACAATATTATGTTCACTGTGCTAGTTAATGATTGAAAGAAGATTTAGAAAACAGTAATTAAGTAAAGGGATATTTAACCGAGCAAATGAAAGATATGTGGTCAAGCTTTTAACTCTTTTACATGGCTTTCGAGAGTTGCCAATTGAAACTCCATAACATTACTACCTGTATGATTACGTTTGGCTATGCTATAGTATGTTTAATATAATTTTTACCATTTTTAGTTCAAAGAAAAATCCAAGGAGCTTGACAATCCTATCCTACTATTTTTCCAAGAAATTTGAAGCATAAATCTTTCATATATACTCAAGAATTAATATCTTCAAAGTTATTAACAAATCTTGAAATTATTTCCAAAAGGAAACTTACAAATTAATCTAAAGGAGCTTTGTTTTGTCCTAGGAACTGAAAGTAGACCATAACTATTCACCTTATGCATTGCAAAAGAAAAGCGTGATAGAAAGTATAAGAGCAACTAAACAAACCACTACAATTTGTCAGTAATTTTAATTCTTTGACCAGGGTTGCCAAATTTGAGTGAGAATGTTAAAGAACATAGGTAATAAAAAGGCACCATAATACATGTCAACCACAAAAGCCTTAATTTGAAACAAACACAAGGACTGCATCTCATATTGAGCATGATTACAGTTTGTGGAGCCCTTCATCCTATTCTTTTCTGAGTTTGGCTGCTTAGAGGTGTGACAACAGTAAGCCAAGCATAATGTCTTCCCAAATGATATACTTGTCCATGATGTTCCTCTACAATAAATGAGTACATTTTGTCATCGAAAATCACTACCATTGATGAAACGTCCTCACTTGTATTGGAATTTGGAATCACTGGTGGAGCATTGAGTTGAATAGCTTTGTGCTATAACTAATGTAATAGTAATTATGGTTTTTCCCCAACGATCTTCATGCATATACATAGTTCTTCCAGCTAGTAGCTTCAACACTATCATCTTCATCATCTTTGTCACTGTTGGAATTATTTTGGATTTTGCAAAACCGATCTCCAGACATATAATCTTTACAACTACTTCCATCTTTTAGCTAGTTTAACCATTTTTTTCTATGGGACACCTCTCCTATATTTGCATATTTTTCCAACAACAACACCCGACTTTTCTTGTCTTTTATGTAGTTCCATGCTCTTCTGACTGCCCTGCTTCCTTAAGTCTATCCTAGATAACTGTACTTGCCTTAAAAGATTTCTCTCTACTTCAGATAAGCTTTCCTATTCCCACACTTTCCCTCGTGCAACGAGAAGCCCCATGCAGGCTCCAAATCTCTTAAGAAGGCAATATACACAATTTAGAGTTCGCTTAAAACAGGGAACCATCTTTTCAAGGTACTTGGAAAGACAAAAGGCCAACGTTATGGCATGCAAAGAAAGATGGGTTCCAGTTACTTGTTTCCTTACACCTCAAGTCAATAAGTCTTTCATCTTGGAAGGTTTCTTGCTTGCAAGTTATTGCACAGACAACAAATGTTTTAATTTAATAGTTGTATGAAAAGTGGTCTATATATTAAAATGAAAGTCCCTTCAAATAGTCGTGAGGAAATCTAGCAGAAGTGTGGATAAGATTCATTTCCAAATACTAATCAGCCAAACTGTGGGACAATATTACGAAGAAACAAGCAAACAGAAAGAATGTCGAGGATGAAAAGATGCAAAATAATTAAAATTGAAAATCAGATGAACAGTGATGTTTCAACTCCATTTACGCTTCGAACTTAGTACAGAGGAAATGTTTTATTATACGGACAAGCTAAGCAACAGATTTCATGACTAAGCAGTGTAAATTGTTTCTGCAGTTTTCTGATATCCTAGATTTTTTTACAACCAGGTCTGCTTTGTAAACCATAGAAGTCTTTCATTTATGGCTTTTACTACATGTACTGTTTTATTTTTATGAGCAAAATAAAGTGTATCTATCAGAATTCAGATATTCGCGATAACATCTTAGATTTGGCATTTCCCTCAAACAAACATTGGGCGAGAATGGAACTTGAGGCATGCAGTTAACAATATGAACAAGTGTGCTGCTTGAGTAAATGATCAGTTCCTGATATGTCAGGAAACACACTATGTTACCAGAAACGGGATGCAAGAAACGGAAAGAGAAATAGATACCGGCCCTAGAGGATTTGAGGGATGAGAAACATGTACCCTGTCCCCATATGAATATTAGACATATAAAATAGATTAGTAATGTACTAAGAATAGGAATTTTAACAAGAATTCTGGTTGAATTTGTTATTACTGCAATTAAGCACTTGAACTGTGTAAACCCAATTCAAATTCCATGTGACCAAGGTTTTACGACCTGTTTGGTAATGAGACATACATCTTAGACTACTATCAGGATTGGAATATACCTGCTAATGCCAAGGTCTGTGGTTGTAGTCCTTAAACATGCCTCAAGTATCTTCCTTAGATTTCAAAAATTCTTAAAATGTGGTTGCCCAACCTGTAGTCCTACCTAGCTACAGTCTTCCCCTATTCTGGAAAAACCTTTAAAACATTATCTATTACTAGCCATGAGGGGAGAACCTGGTTGGTGAAAACCGGGCATTGTGAGATCCCCACCCGGGTTTGACATTGCAAGCAGCGTCCCCACTGCGGTATGAACAAAGCATCTCAAGAAAACACTGTCAATTAGTATTTCCATCCAACAATAAGGACACCTGAATTGAACATGCCTGAACCTCAGCGGCTATACCTTAGTTCAGGGTAACTATCACAAGAAATCCACCCTTAACTGTAGCTGAAATTCACATAAAATCCAATGCAGATCGGGTAAAAAACATTATGCACACACATTCGCATATATTAAATCCAGTTACCTAACATAAATCAGAAACCATAACAGAAAGAAGGGCAAGAAACACTGACCGCTAAGAGTTTTCCAACCAGAAGACCTCTGAGCAGAAATCCCATGTGTGAAGCAGACGAGTACAAATATTGATATAACAGCACAAGGCTACGCAACCCTCATGCAGGGAAGAAAGACACGTTTCGTCGGTTCAGTCATTGCGAAGAGTCTCATCGCCAGGAGGCCTGGCCTTTCATGCCCCATTGCCTCCTGGCCTTTCATGCCCCATAGCCAGATCCTCCCTCTCTGTCTTCCAGCCGGTGGGAAAAAAAACATTTTTCCATGAAAAAAAAAATTAAACCAACGGCTGAAAACACCCCAATCGTCTAACACAGAATCAATGGCTCAGGATCGCACACATCACATTTTAGGGATGTCTTTCTCAGAGGGAATGCCTTACGGTGTAATTAGCATAGATTTATTTTAAATACATATTTTATGAATTTACATTATTTAAATGTGTTTGTATAGTTATTTAATTTTTAAAATTTTTAAATTTAATATATATATATATATATATTTTTTTTTTTAATTGAAATAACAAAATTTCAATTTTGATGATGATGGATGAAAGGGTTACACATCACATTGGGCTGTAGAATGAGACGTAACAAAATGTCTAACATAATAACAATCAATTTTATTAACTCAAACTTTTATTATAAAGATTCAAAGACAACACACGCTCTTAATATCTCCAACATTCTTGCTCTATAAATTTATATTTTTGCCTTCTATCATTTCGAATTACTTGAAAATATTAGCTCTAATAAAAACTCCCTACCAACTCCCTCGCCCCCCCCCCCCCCCCCCCAAACACACACACACACACACATATATATATATATCTATTGATTTTATGCAGTTTGTTTTTATAAAAATAATTATTTTATTTGAATGGTATTTTTTCAATAATTTTTATGTTTGAGTATTATTTTTGTAATACACTAGAGTAGTTATATAAATTAAATGATTGATAAATATAGATAGACATCAATCCATAATAAGCATGGGAGCACTTACCATATATACTAACATATTTTACATAAAACACGTGTTGATATGACATTTTTTTAATTGATTAATTTGAGATAAATTAATTAAAAGAACATAACTAACTTGGACATAAATCGAAACCCTTGATCTATGCATATTACTATGAATATTCTCACATATTCCATGGAGCTTAAATCTCTACCATCCACCTAATAATTATTGATAATTAATTTAAAATTATGAAAAGCCTATTTTGAAATAGACATGCCTTTGGCGTAATCAAAATTCTAGAAGGTCGATTTTGAAATAGATACACCTATCAAGGTAATTATGTTTATGAATATTTAATTATATTTAGAGTTTTTTGGTTTAATTGTTTGTCTTTGGCCAAAGCAAAAATTAACACTATAATTTTATTTATAATAATGGTTAAATATAACATTATTCTCCATCAAATCTCAACAATAAGTTTTGAGCTATGAATCTCCAAAATCCTAGTTGACCTCTTGCAATCCTTGATGACATCTAGTTCTAAGGGCCTACTCCCCTTAGGGCTTGGCATTGATGCTTTTAATGCTCTTATATCATCGCAGTCAAAATCCCATGATCACAACTTGCCAAACTTGTGAAGAAAACCAAATGAATTTCAAAAGTCACGATGAACACTAAAAAGTTTGGTGGGTTAGTTCACAAGGATTTTCCCCTCCCCCAAATCCCTTAAACTTTGGGTGGATAAAAAATAAAGGCTTTTGATTAAATGAAAAGTCTTAGCCTCCTTTTCTAGAAGGGGTTTTTTACCTTTTATTTTGTAGATAAATCTGATAGTGACTTAATATTCATAAGTGTTCTTTATTTTAAGGGAGCTCAAGGCTTATATCTAGATAAATGGAGTCCATATTTCAACCTTGAAATTGAGGTTCCTTTTACTATTCTTATTTGGGTAAAAATCCCCTAATTTCCCCTCCATAACTGGAATGATGACACTTTCAAAAATATTGGTAACGCCCTGAGAAAGTATTTAAATAGAGAAGACCCAAGAATAAGATGTTTGTTTGTGCCCACATTTGTGTTGAAGTTGGTTGGGATAAAGGCCTCTCAAAAGTAATACAACTATCTTTAAATATGTTAGATCTAAGACTTTTGCGATCCATAATGTAGATAAGAGTCTTTCAGATTAATCACATTATTAGGATTTGGTTGACGTTTCGAACCAACTAATGTGGTTGATCCTCAAGACAAGGTGATAAATCAATCGATCTGTACGAATAAATAGCATTAATGCATCATTGCCCAGAGTTAGTTGTTGGTAAATTAGTTATTAAGGTAAGTAAAGTATTATTTAAGAATTAGTGGTAAGGAGTTGTCTATTAAAATATTATATATTTATTTAAAAACTAGATGTTATGATTGAGTTTTCAGCGGAGCGGAGTGGGAGCCTGGAGAAGCCTTCACGAGAGGAACCAGTTAGCGGGAGCCTGGGTAGCCTCCATCTGGCAAGACGAAGCCAGGGGAGCACGCAAAGAGAAACACCCAACCTTGAGACTGCGTGAAGCACCAAAGCCATGGCCCCAGGAGGGGGTCACGAAAAGGAAACTCCCTTGCCACCAGAGATAGCAACATTCTGGGATCTGGTTGTAGCTTGCAATAAAAGGATGACATCCAAAAACCAACAGAAGTTCGTGGAAAAAATGGCAACTATCCCCACAGTTGCTCTGCCTACTGAAGAGCCTTGCAAAGCTGCTTTAAACCTAGCAGAAAGAGGACTTATCGGCCATTACACAGGCTTATGGCCCTCGCAAAAAGCGGTAGAAGATTAGGTTCAAAGGAACTAGCGTTCGCTTGTCAAAGAAGGAATAAAAATCCATTTCGTCGGAAAAGGATTCTTTATATTTGTATTCGAAGCAGCAGAAGACAAAAACCTAATATTCAGAAACGACCCGTATTTCATGGGGCCTCAGTGTTATAGACATATTTGGGCACTACAACCCCAATCACAAATGTCGATAAACCAAGGGCTCTTAAACCCCTAAAAGTGTTGTTCCACACCCTAAAAGATCAAGGTCAACTGATTACATCATTTCCCACAAGTTCTCCCTGAAAAACTACTCAGAACTGGTCAAAACTGGACCATACAGACTGCTCAGTGGTAACGGTGCGATGCATCTCACCTGTTACACACAAGGGGTGCGATGAGTGAGAGCAGAAAAATGGCAGAGGCTTTTTGCTAGGTGGAAACTCAGAGAATCTTCTAGAAACTGCTCATATGACACTTGGCTCTCTGAATTCACCCAAGGATGAGTAAGAGATCATGAAATCTCCAAGTGTAACAATAACTATCAGAGAAATGACACTAATCAAAAACCCAGAAGCTGACTCACCCCCCTGAAAATATCTATATATGGATCCCTCATCCTAGAGATCCAAAGGCTGGAATTTTGTAATTTGTAAGGAAGTGTTGTTGGTTTCTATTTGAAGACATTGCATTGTTGGGTGATCTTTCTTTTCATGAGGTGAAGAGGGTTTTCATGCTGGGAGGATGATGCTGGATTAGACAACTGGGTTGTAATCCTCTCTTCTACTTCTACTATCAATAAAGCTATTTGAGTTTTTCCTCAATATGCTTGTGTACTTCTGAATCTTGTATTTGTGTATGCAATTGTATGGTTAATGTACTTCTGATTCTACATTGTTTATGGTATCATAGATCTCTATGCTTTGACGGTATTTTGTTGCTTTGACTCTACAGGTGTTCTTTGAAGCGGGACAAGTGAGAAAGGAGTGGTGACGCTCTATCAAAGGAGAGAGGAAACAAGCAAGGAGCCAAGTGAAAGACTAAGGTTGGTGCTATCTGCTTCTCTCTCATCTATCTCTCATAAAGGAAAACAAAAGTTACTTTGAATTGTTTGTTTCTAAGATAGCTACTTGTCTTAGTGGGACTAGCAGATCTGAGTAGACACTAGTTTTCCCGGAAACAAAATGGCGACTTCGCTGGGGAGTGAATAGTTTGTTTGTTTGTTACTGTTGTTTGCTTTATAAACTACAGACGGAGCTTGAAGTTAAGCTAGCTAGCCTTCGAACTTCTTTTGCTATGCAACTGCAAAGCAGATCAATGCTGCTTTAGTCAATCTCCGGGTTGGTTTATGAACTGAACATTTGACTTGCAAACATCCTAAGTGCCCTGGTGGTAGCTCAATAACCTCATTGGGTCATCCCCTATACTTTGTGTTTACTTCCTATCATAAGCTCAGTCTAAATTCTTGAACTTAGCTGCAAACTGTGGGTGAAAACCGAGCTCAGTCTCATCCGTGGACCATCGCACTGTCTCTCATTGGCGGTTTGGATGCATCACACCTCCCGTGTGCTGCAGGTGAGATGCATCCCTGTTTCCCTGTGTTACAGGTGCGATGATTGAATGAGTCTGTTTCTCTCTCCAAATTTTGGTTTTTTCTTCATTGTTTTCAGCTCTATTCAGTAGTTTTGATACCTATGATCAATATATCATTGTTGAACCCTTCTTCCTTTACATTATTCAGCCTCCATTGATTAGGAATTGTAAATGTTTTTTTATGTATTTTTCATCATTTATAGTCCTCTTTTACAAATAGTAGCTTAATCGAACTGTCGTCTTTTGATTCGAAAGTGTCGCAACTATCATTTTCAGTCAAGAAAAAGAGTGTCGTAAAGTCTTCCTATTTTAGATAGATGATTGTACTTTTTCCATTGTATTTGGTTTGAATTGTCAATTATTTGAAGTGTCGAAAAGCAGTTTTCCATTCGAAAGTGAAAGTGTCGTCTTATTCTTCCTTTCATTTTTTGAAAAGAAATTGCTAAAGTGTCGCTTTGAAGAAAAGTAGTTCAAATCCGTACTTAGTTTTCTTTTTTGGCATTCTCACATTAAGGAAACTGAAAAACAAATACATGCATGTGCATTTGCATTTAGACTGCATGCGGAAATTGATTTAGGAAAAGTGCATTTAGTGTGTGCTCCTTTCTCTATGTTGAAAGAATCTTACTCTTCTTTCCTTGGTAGCTAGGATTTTCATTGCTAAAAGAAAATAAACGACTGTTTATCATTTTAGATTGCATATTTAGGAATTATACATCTATGTCACACGGTGAACCTTGAGAGGCAAACTTCTTAAGAAAGATCAATTATAAAATAAACCTCAATGAACATAAAAACGCTTTGGAACCTAACGCACAACATCTCGAAATCTAAGCTAGAGACGTATTTCGGCATCGTAAAGCTTGGTAACTATCGTTTTCATCATAGGTTGGGTGATTCCTCTTCTTTGATACGACAAGTGCCAGTACAGACTTGTGCTCCCACGTACCATCGAGTATATATTGGGAGACCACAATAGGCTGATATCCATTATCCTTAGGAAGCCATGTCTACCGCCTTATCGATCGCAATGCACTAAACACAACATTCGAGAAGATTAACTGCCGTACGTAAAGTCCTCGTTAGTTTCTCTATAATTTACCACAGAGGTGTATATTGCAGTTTTGCGTTTGGTTTGGTAATCCCTCTGTCTAGATTTCTAGAGTAGTCACTTTCATTCCTTTTCGACTCCTTAAAAGAAAAGGTCCATCTGAGCACTTGTCACTTCAGGCTCATTAAAAGTCGAAGGCGACTAGAGTCATCTTTAGCTTTTTCTCGACTCTTAAAAACTGGAAAATCAAGTTGTGTCAAAGCATCATAAAGTTTATTTAATTCGGAATAAAATCACTGTTCCCTTGTTGATCTTAGGTTGAGATAATGGAGTCCACCAATCAAGGATTTCCCCTTGGGGGAATCCTAGTCCTTTCTCTTCTTGGGGATATATTGGTGCTCCACATATGGCTACATTGTCCCTTCCAAGACTCACAATTGGCCCGCCAGTTTGGCTATTCGCAACCTCTGTCGTTCAAAACACTGTAATTCCTCAGCAATCAAATCAGCAACCAGATGATACTGGAGTTGCTCCCCCACCTTTTACTTCATTTGTTTCTCCCTCTCCTTCTTCCTCTTCACTTGGTGAAACTAGTGATACTAAAAACCAAGTAGCTGAGAAGAAGAAGAAAGGGAAGGAGAAGAAGAAGAAGAACCCAGCCGTGCAAGGGGGCAACCATGAATTGTCCGACGAAAATCCACACATTGCACCTTCCAAACCCAAATCTCCATGTGTCATTTGCAAAGGAAACCACTATCATCGAGATTGTCCTTGCATCCTGCGGATCTTGAGAGATTGGTCTCCCCGCTTGCACAATTCGGTGTCTTCAACCTCTATCGATCATGTTGAGAGTACACCATCAACTAGTGAAAATGAAGTCAATGGACAAAAAGGAATATCTAAATTTCCTTGTAGGTTGTGTGAAGGCGATCATTCCTTCCACTGTTGTCCTTTTCTGGACGAAGCGAAAAGAGTCTTAGATAACCATCCTGCTTCACCGCAGCGACTTCCACCTGGATACAAGAAACTCTTGCCAATTCCATTGCTAGTTGAAAATTCGACTGACATACCTATGTTGTTGGTCGAAATGCCTATCATTGAAGATAAACCCTCTGAGTCCACACCGAACCAAAGTCAACAGGTCGAGGCAGCAGTCGACCCAGTCTTGTCTTCAGAAGGTCCACCTTCAGATGATATAATCCCCGAAGAGAATGAGAATGATACCATTCAAATTATTTTTATTAACACAGAATCTGATGAAAAAGGGGTCAATCTACCCGTTCCTTTACCACATGAGGGAAGTTCCCCATTTCAAGAGATTCATCCGACTGTTTATTCATTCCCTTCTCTAAGAAATCTAGTCGTTTCCTTTGATTGGAATCTACTAGCGAGACCCCACCTGCCATCTAATGTACCATTCCAAATCATAGTACAAGCTTACAGAATGATCATGGCTGGCACTATCATAGATGAAGGGGCTTTCGTGAGTATCCTTTCCTCAACTGCTTGGAAAGTTCTTGGTTCGCCATCGCTTCTGCCTGAGATTTGAAATTTGTTAGGCTTCAATAAAGGAACTAGTCTACCATTAGGGATCCTTCCAAATGTGCCCATAACTTTTAGAAGGAAAAATGTTCACTTGAACGTGATGGTAGTCTAAGGGCCACTAGATTACAATCTACTCCTTGGGCGTGACTACAATTATAACATGGGAGCTATTGTTTCCTCACTCTTTTGGGTGATGTGTTTCCCGTATGAAGGCATAATGGTACAACTTGTTGACCATATTTCATTCCCCGGTTCAAACATGGCTACTAGTCAAATGCCATCCCTAGATGGTCTCTTTGCACAAGGAATGTCTCATCAACCTCTAGTCCATCCACCTGATGACCATGAGTGATTCGGTAAATGTGATGAAACCGAGGGGGCATGCGCCCTGGTTTGCTTCGGCAGGAAAACCCTAGATAAAAAGATAGGTTTCCTCGTAGGATATATGACCAGTCTAACACACCTGTTTGTTTAGGATATGGGATCAGTATGGAAAAGGATTTCCTCATTGTAGGTCATATGATTGGTCTGACACACCCATCCGCCTTGGATATGTGATCAGTCCAAAATAGGATCTCCTTGAAGGTTATGTGATTGGAAGCTCACACCATTCACCTTTGTCTATTTCGATGGATAGAGCCAAGGAAGTGTTTTGTCTGCAATGTGGACGAAACAATCTTGCTTTAATGCAAGGACTTCCATATGGTAACCTGGAAACTCTACTTTTCTTCATACCTGGGGGCATGCAAACCTTTTTTATGCAAGTGAAAAGTGACCAACATAACTCTAACCCCGTAGTTTTTACTAACTTCAACTGCTTAGGTTAGGTGATTGGTCTGATCCACCATTCATCTTTGTGGACGACACTAGCAAAGCAAAGGAAATGTTTTGTACAAAACTATCCTGCCTAACCTCAGTAGTTCATTAACCCTAGTGTAGTTAGCTCTGTAGTTGGTCGTTTCTAGTCTGCATACAAAAGGCGTTGAGCAAGGTTTCGCACGGGGCAAGCTCGTTAAAAAATGAGCCTACTAATGAGAGACATCCTTAAAGATGACTGGAATGAGCAATGTTTCCGCAAAGTTCAAGCTCGTTAAAAAATAAACCTAGCAACAAGCAATGTTTCGGCAAAGTTCAAGCTCGTTAAAAAATAAACCCAGAACTGAGCATAGTTCCCAAAGATTCAAGCTCGTTAAAAAATAAATCCACCCTTGGTAAATAACCTTTGTGATCGCATTGCTATCAGCTTTTGAGCCTTGGTCGTGTTCTTACCATCACCTCCACCTTTTTAGCTGATCATATACCTCCACTTGATTGTTTACCCTTTTGAGGAACAACTACAACGAGTGATTCTATTAGCCACCTTCTTCACACTGCCGTGATTGAAAAGTTCCAAACTTACCTGGAACCAGTTGCTACCTGAAAACATCACTCATTCCTAAAAAACGAGTCTCTTTTAAGTTCTTTTTAGACTCATAAAATATGAAAAGATTTCCGAGCAATTGGCCTCTCCATCTCGTTAAAGTGATTGGAAGTGCCATCCCTCCTCTATATTTTAATCTTTTGGACCTGAGGGATCATTACACAAAAAGATCAAGCGCTTGTCTTTTTCGGCTTGCTAAAGTGATCAGAAAAGTCATCCCTTTTGTATTATTTTATGCTTTTTCGGACTTAAGGGATTATACTATGAAAAAGGACTACTGGAGTTTCCTTTCTGTTCTTTTTCAGAATCTCTAAATATGAAAAGGACCAAGTTATCTTTGTCATTAAACTTGTTAAAACAATAGTGAAAAACCTGTCCATACAGAGAAGAACGAGTTTCACTGTTGCTAGGCTCGCTAAAACATAGCGATAGGTTTGCCCGAAGGGCTAATTATAGAACAAGCATATGTTATCCTCCTCAAGCTTGACAAAAATAAAGAGGTACTGGTCAGCAATGACTGGGGAAAAGGGGAAGAAAACTTGAAGAACTTCATTGGTAGCAGGTCGCTCTTGAACATGACACTTTCACTCCATCGCCATGATTGAGTCAGGTTGGGCTATTCCGTTCACCATCACCATTGGTCCTCCGTACCGTCCATGGGGTTAACGCTACCAATACATCACAAAGTCGCCAATATGTTCAAGAGAAGTCACTCAGAGAATTCACCAACCCAGCTAACGCCTCATCCACTGCAATACCTTCACTCTCCATTTTTCATGACTGCCATTCCTGAACCTTGTATCATCAGATTGTTTTCACCTCCAGAAATTCATTTGCTCCATTTCGTGTCATAGATGTGGGATTCATTAAGGCCCTCCTACGATGGGTCACTTCTTGTTGACATCAACTCATTATCCAAGAAGTTGACTTAGTAACAACCCTTTCAGTACTTTGAAGCTTGCATGCCTCAATGGCAAGTTTCTCACTTCCGGCGACAGGTTTACATCAATGGCCTTCGACCGAAAGATTTTGCGTGGTGTTTGACATTAACTCATATATTCACACCACATGAATTGTACTAAATTACCTTGAGGGTCATTGTCATTATCGGTGATTCCTCTCGCGCCTGTTAACAGCTTACATCATTGGCTGGTAATCAGGTGATGTCTTTCCATGTTCGACTTCATAACATCTTTTCACATGGATTTACTTGTACATCGGGCGAAGATTGAACAAGTTTGAAGACCCCAGATCTAGTTTCATCCATCTGGGCTACGATATATTTCGGAAAATAAAGACATCAAATGTACTCCGTAGCTGCATAGATGACCATCCAAGCTAAAGGATGATAGCTCTACCAGAGTCATCTGTCTGCCACAAAAGACAATTGTCTGTCCTATGTACATGAAAATGAATTTATAAAAGTTGAGCATGGGAATGCCTGCCTCAGCTAGATCATGAAAATATTATGAAGATAATGTATTGTATCTTATCTTATTATAGGTCACCTTCCAGTTCGAAAAACCTTGGATCCTCATGATAAAGCATTTCACCCGACATCAAAAGATTTATGACCTCATGCTTTAGGGGGCAACTGTTATAGACATATTTTGGCACTGCAACTCCAATCACATATGTCGATAAACCAAGGGCTCTTAAACCCCTAAAAGTGTTGTTCCACACCCTAAAAGATCAAGGTCAACTGATTACATCATTTCCCAGAAGTTCTCCCTGAAAAACTACTCAAAACTGGTCAAAACTAGACCATACAGACTGCTCAGTGCTAAGGGTGCGATGCATCTCACTTGTTACACACAAGGGGTGTGATGCATACTGAAAAGCCCTTCTGTAGGGTGAAATGAGCGAGAGAAGACAAATGGCAGAGGCAGTTTTCTAGGTGGAAACTCAGAGAATCTTCTAGGAACTGCTCATATGACACTTTCCTCTCTGAATTCTCCCAGGGATGAGTAAGAGATCATGAAATCTCCAAGTGGAACCAAGAACTATCAGAGAAATGACACTAATCAAAAACCCAGAAGCTAACTCACCCCCCTGCAAATATCTATATATGGATCCCTCATCCTAGAGATCCAAAGGCTGGAATTTTGTAATTTGTAAGGAAGTGTTGTTGGTTTCTCTTTGAAGACATTGCATTGTTGGGTGATCTTGCTTTTCATGAGGTGAAGAGGGCTTTCATGCTGGAGGACGATGCTAGATCAGACAGTTGGGTTGTAATCCTCTCTTCTACTTCTACTATCAATAAAGCTATTTGAGTTTTTCCTCAATATGCTTGTGTATTTCTGAATCTTGTATTTGTGTATGCAATTGTATGGTTAATGTACTTCTGATTCTACATTGTTTATGGTATCATAGATCTCTTTGATTTGATGGTATTTTGCTGCTTTGACTCTACAGGTGTTCTTTGAAGTAGGGCAAGTGAGAAAGGAGTGGGGAAGCTCTATCAAAGGAGAGAGGAAACAAGCAAGGAGTCAAGCGAAAGACTAAGGTTGGTGCTCTCTGCTTCTCTCTCATCTATCTCCCATAAAGGAAAACACAAGTTACTTTGAATTGTTTGTTTCTAAGATAGCTACCCAGCTTAGTGGGACTAGCAGATCTGAGTAGACACTAGTTTTCCCAGAAACACTCAAGGACTATATTTGAATCAATGGACTCCAGACTTCGACCCGACCCAGGATGTGCCCTCGGTCATTCTGGTCTGGGTGAGACTGCCCCCCCTTCCTCTTCACTGCTGGAACCCTAAATCCTTGGAAACCATAGGTAACAAGCTAGGCAAATACATCGACCGAGCAGAAAGAAGAGACCAATACTCCTATGCTAGAATTTGTGTAGAAGTAGACCTGGAGGAAGGTATCCCTAAAGCCATTAAACTCACGGTGGCTGATTGGTCACACATACAAGTGCTAGATTACGACCAACTACCATTTAAATGAAGACACTGCCATGGCTATGGGCACTTTTCCAAGCATTGTAAAAAGAAAACAGAGGATGTAGTTGAGAAAGAGAAGGGAGACCAATGGACTCAGGTCTAGAAATCAGGACCAACCAAGCAGAGCAACAGGAATAAAGGGAAATCTGCCTCCACTGGGAGGGTTGATCCTTGAGAACCCCAAGAAGAAGGAAGTTCGGTCCCTTCAATAGTAGACATATCAACCAACCCCTTTGATATTCTCAGCACACTAGAAGAACAATAAGATCCAGCAGATAAAGAGATTGAACAACAGGCAAACAACACGGAAGAAAACTAAAGGCAAGAGGAACCATTCCAAACCCCAAAGGGTGCCTCTAGTTCCCCTTCCTATGTAGATATGACAAGAAAGAAGATCCCTGAGACATCAGGATCCTCAAAAGATGAAACATCTAAGAGGCCCTTGAAAAGAGTGGGGAGGAAATCTCACGGAGAGGCCAAAGAAGAAGAAGTAGAGAGACAAAAAATGCAAGGCAGTCAGGCCACTTTAGAGATGTCTATCGGAAGAAATACTAGAACCAGGCCTCCCAAGGGAGGTTCTGCCCCAACCCCTACAAGTAAATAATGTAATTAGTCTCTTGGAACTGCAGAGGACTGGGAAACCCATCAAAAGCTGAAGTAGTCAAGAGCCTATTAAAGTGAGAACTTCCTGAGATCCTCATGCTCCAAGAGAATAAAATAGAAGGAGAAGCCCTTCTGGAACTCAAAAAAGCAAAATGGAAAACAAAAGTTGGAAAAGTGGTAAGTGCTAGAGGTACATGCGGCGGGTTAGCCACTTTCCGAGAGGCTGACAAATTCCAACTTGAAAGCTCCTTTCGAACACAACACTAGATTTACACCAAACTCTAGCACATACCAAGTAAGATAAACATCACTCTCTTTAATCTCTATGTTCCTGTACTCTATGTAGAAAAGGAACAATGTTGGCAAACCCTGACTGATTTTTTGGAAGCTTACTCCCTCAATAATATAATTATTTCCGGAGACTACATTCTAATCCTAGACCCAAAGGAAAAAAGAGGAGGAACCAGCAATAGGGACCACTTCCTCCCCTTAGTGTAAAACGTAATTCAACAATGGGATTTAATGGACTTCAAGCCAAAAAAAGGGCTATACACCTGGAAAAATAACAGAATAGGGGAGGAGATCTCAGCCAGGTTGGACAAATTCCTCCTTCAGAGTTCCTTCCTCTCTGAGAAGATGATCATTTCCACAAAATTCTAGCAAAGTGGAACTCATACCATAAACCCATCCTCCTTCTGATGGAAGAAGAAGAAAACCTGGGACCAATATTCTTCTGGTTCACCCCACTGTGGGCAAACAGGGAAGGGTTTCTAGATACAGTGAATAATGCTTGGTCCATTCATGTTCAAGGATCACCCAGCTATGTTTGGGACAAAAATATAAAAGCCACCAAAACTACCCTGAAGCAATGGATAAAAAATCCCATAATCTCTCCCACTTCCCAAAGAAAATAAAGCATAAAGCAGCTGTTGGATCTCCAAATGGGCCTAGAGACTCAAGACATAACTAGAGCAAAGATTCATAGGGATAAAGAACACCAAATCAACACCCTTTAGACATTTAGAGAGATGAAGAATATTTAAGGCTCAAGTCACACAATCTCTGGCTTGTGTCTGGAGACAAGAATATAGCCTTCTTCCACAAGCAAATTCATACCCACCTCTCTAGAAACCACGTTGTTGAAATCACCTCGCCGGGTGGGACTGTACTTAAAGGCACAACTCTGATTAAAGAGGAAGAAACCTCTCACTTTCAGCTATTGTTAAAAGAAAAAGGCGTGGAGGATAATGAGGAAGCTCATTACTTCCTTAAGCACGTTCCAAGGATGGTTAATGAGGAGGACAATGCATCTCTCCTGAAGCCATTCACTGAAGAAGAAATCAGCAATGTCATATGGAAGATGGAACCAGACAAAGCCCCTGGACCAGATGGATTCTCAATACACTTCTATAGACTCTGTTGGGACATCATCAAGGCTGATTTGTACTGAATGATCAAAGGATTCCTTCGAAAAGCCAAAGTGGGAGGAAGCACAAACTCCACCTTCCTAGCCCTAATTCCCAAAGAAGCCAACCCGGAGACATTCGACATATTCAAACCAATATCACTTTGCAACGCGTCCTACAAAATTCTCACCAAGCTACTTTCTAATAGAATAAAACGTCTGCTGGACATACTCATCTCTCCCAATCAAGGAGGGTTTGTCAAAGGAAGGCACATCCTAGAAAATGTGATACTAGTGCAAGAAATCATCCATTCCATCCACCAGCGCAAAGAGCAAGGTATGTTGGAAATAATACTAAGAGGGGGGGGTGAATCAGTATTATCAGATCAATCAAACTTTTCAATTTCATACTCAGAAACATATACGCTACTTCAATTAAGTGAACCCGCGTGTACACGCTACTGTGTCTAATGAAACTCGCGTATATCCAGAGATCTTATAATTCAGTTAGCTTAATCTTCAGTAAATGCATCAGATCATTATTAAGCATATTAACAGTAAACAGGTGCAGAATAACATAACAGAACATCACACAAGAGCCACACACATGAACACAAAGATATAAGGTGGAAACCCAATGTGGGTGAAAACCACCTGCTGCAAGTCATCTCAATCTTCTTCTTAATAAGAAAATCCTTTTACAATATTTGTACTGGTGCAGTCTTATACCAGTACGGGAGCTACAACCCCCTTTGCTCTTGTACTAGCCGATCCATTTACTAGTACGCAGGCTACTACTTGCAACAATGCTCCAAAGATCTCCCTTAGCTTTTGTACTAGCTTAGATACTAGTACGTAGGTGCTTGCCTACAATCTTCTCTCCTCCAGGTACCACGTTTCATCAATTTTCAGACTGGATACACTGAAGCACAACACATAATCTGTAAGGCCACTTTTCATCCAATTTTCATACTGGACCCATAACTATCATTGAAGCTCAAAACAATCATCAAACTCTGAATCACTGAAACCCTGTTAACAACAGTCACCAGAACACAGAGCAGACACAGAACTCTGTAATAACCATCAGATCCATCTGCAACTTCAAATATTAAGATTTACAATGTATACGCTACTTCGATGAATCAAACCCGCGTGTATACGCTCTTTTATCAAAGCCAACCCGCGTACAGATCTAAAAATAATTTCTCATAACTTGCAGCTGTACCAGACATCAGTCATACTCATAACACTTATAGAACAATACATGCGTCAGTATGTAGATCTAGAATAAGCATCATAAAGATAGTTCATTTCAAACCATTTGATCCCGATCTCTCCTTAGATCTAGTTCTCCATCAACAGGTGAGATCTCTCCTTAGCTCAGATCAAGCAATGCATCATCAACCCATAACCCTGCATACTGGATCTAATGCTTCATCAGATATTCAAGACATTTCAGATGCACTTGCCTAATGATTTCCTTCTCCTTATATAGCCTTAGGCCTTGTTCAATACCAAGAGCCAAAACCATAGAAATCCAATACCATCAACTTCAAAACTAGGGATCAACACGTCTGCCGAGACGCCAAGGTCCAAAACCATAGGCACAACTTCCAAGGAATAACCGCCATGGACCAAAGGTACTTTTCCACATACACGCACTTTTGCTGAAGCCAACCAGCGTGTACACGCGACTTGGGCTTAACGAACCTGCGTGTATGAACTTTCTCTTCTTCTTATAGTCTGATCATCAATTCCTTGCTGCTGACCTTCTGTACTATGATTTGTCATCAGTGAGGTTTGCCATCAAGGACAACACTTATCTCATAATGCCAACAATCTCCCCCTTTGGACTTGATGGCAAAGCTAACTTGTCACACTTAGAACTATCATCTGATTCCTTTGAGCTGTCCTCCATCAGTCACATCTGATATCTCTTCTGAAGATTCATCATCTGATTCCTTTGAGCTGTCCTCCATCAGTCACATCTGATATCTCTTCTGAAGATTCACGATGGCAAAGCTAACTTGTCACACTTAGAACTATCATCTGATTCCTTTGAGCTGTCCTCCATTAGTCACATCTGATATCTCTTCTGAAGATTCATCATCTAATTCCTTTGAGCTGTCCTCCATCAGTCACATCTGATATCTCTTCTGAAGATTCACCCAGTTATACATAAGTGAGATATTCTTCTATGAGAGGGTTGCCATCAAGTACAACACATGCATCATAATGCCAACAATCTCCCCCTTTGGACTTGATGGCAACAACACCAAATCACTCTCCCCCTTTGACATCAAGGGCAAAGGGTGGACCAAGATATTCTCTTCCTTTGCTGAATCATTCCACTGTCCATACTCCCCCTGAGTACCTGCTGAAATCTCTGAATAGTCTCCCCCTTTGTATATGCCAAGGTGTACCAATCTGTCCATGCTCCCTCTGAGTACATGCTGAATCTCTGTTCTTGCTGAAGTGTGCTGATCATGCTCTCCCTGACTGTAAGCAAGGTCTACAAAAGATGTTCTTCAAGAAGAACATGACTCTATACATCATAAAAGACCTTCCTATCACTTAGGACTCATACATACATCCATCTCTCAACTAAGTGAGGATAAACAAGAAAATGACTCATCCACCCAACCAAGTGGGGATACATCAAAAATTTACATATGACAACCAAACACATTGCATCAATCATCCCAGGCATAGTGGGGAAACCAAAATAGGCCGTTACATGACCTTGACACCATGAAAGAGATACCACAAAAGAGATATATGACATAGAGACGTAAGAACTAGACCAAGACTTATGAAAGTCACCAGCAGCATCTGATAATCACCATTCAGATCAACAACCAAGAGATCCTTCTGTTCTCCTTTCGCCTTTGTTCCATCTGAAACCAACAACAAAAGTGAACCAGAACCAAAAACTTTAAGATAATGCCAACAATGCATCATTGGAAGATTATCTGCTCCCCCTGAACCTGTGCCAGATGATCTCTGTCAGACCCATATCAGACTTTCTGCAACCAACATCTGTCCCTGCTGATTTTCTTCAAAACTCCATATACGCGTCTGTATACACATAAACAAGCGTATATACGCGGATATCCCTTACGCAACACGCGTATACCATATACGCGACTATCCTCTTGTAAAACGGCGTATGCACGCGAATATCCTTTAAACAGCACGCATACACCAATTTCCATATCAACAACCTGTAAATGTCCTGCAGCAAGGTATGTCTGAACATAGATGTCAACTCCTCCTTTTAAACATCATCATGAAATCATTCACATTACATGTGAAACCACCATAGCCATTACATCAACGTCAAGATCTACAAGATCCAAGTATCATTTCTTGGGAACATCTGCATCAATCATCATATGTAAGTATCAACCTATCATCATATAGATAAGAACTCATCACCATGTCTCCAATAAAGCAACTTTGAGTAGTCATCCATGTGTCAGCACTATGTATCTTGAGCTCAAGCTCATTTGACAAAACTTCTTGATATCATCAACAGCAACAATCCTTATCCACATGAGTGCCTGCATCATAACTGTATGATCTTTATGCATATGACAACAGCAGTATATAAGTGACTCATCATCAAGTGAGGAAGATGTGTATTCAAGCTTTGTACTTCTCCTTGTTCTTATGAAGATCACCATGTAAGCACCATACATGCATCATCAAAGAATCAACCATAAATCTGATCTGAACATCTTCTATGTATCTTCAAGAATCATATGAGAGTTTATCATAGACAACTCACAACCACATCATAGCAAGATATATCATTTAGCCATATAAGAATCATCACCAAGGATTATTAACCATAATGCCAACAATGAATTACTAAAGGCATATGCTCCCCCTCAACCAGTGCCATCTGTTAGATCTGATCATGCATATATCAGCAATAAGCATCAAAACATCATCATCCTCAAGTTAGGATCAAAAACACTTCTAGACATCATACAAGTAACAAAACATTTCCACACATCCTCAGCAGACTGTAACCAATAGAGCAAATAACAGATTGAATCATATCAGATCCCTTTTCTGAGCCTGTTCCCACTGCTTTTCCTCAGACTAACATATACGCGACTTTGCAGTGTCTAACTCGCGTATATACGCGACTTCCCTTTAAGGAACTTGCGTATGAGATTCAGAAGGCTGAAGTTTTACACTTTCAGCTCCCCCTGAGTTTGATATGTCTGTGCTGTGCTGTGTCTCAGTACATTGTGCTGACTGTACTTCCTTCTTCCTCCATATCTTCAAGTGTGATGAGGTTTTCTCCTTTTGGTGTGATGTCCATCCTTTGTTCCTGCATTCCTTTGCTATATGTCCAAGCTTGTTACATGCATAACATCTTACATGTTTCATATTCCTCCTGTAGCAATCAGCAGCTTTGTGACCAAACATATTGCAAGCAAAGCAATATCCATTAAAGTACCTTGAGTGTGATGATCTTTCTGCATGATGGTCTTGAACCCTTCTTCTTCTACATCTAGCTGCAACATGTCCAAGATTATGACATACATAACATTCAACATTATTCATAGGAGGAGTAAAAGATTTTCTTTGAAGTTTTTCTTTCCTTGGTTGATGATGAGATTGACCTTTCATCTCCTTGTTGACCATTTTGGATTTCTCTTTAGAGTTCCTTGCCTCACCTTGTGAACTAGATTCACCTTCAACAGATTCATGGAAACCAAGACCAGTCTTGATTGCAGGAGACCTTTGACTACTAAGAATATCATCCAAGGCTTTAGTACTATCTTGAAATCTCAAAAGTTTATCCTTTTCTTCTAATTTACCTTTCAAGATATTTACCTCAACTTGAAGTTGTTCCTCCTTTTCTAGACATTGCTTCTTCATGTCTTCTCCATATTTTCTTCCTTCTTCCATTTGTTGCCTTAGATTGAGTATCTCCTTTTCTTGCTTTTCATACAGATCCTGCTGAATTTGACGAACTCTGAAGGCACATTCCAACTGTGATTTTAAGCTGATGACTTCGTTGTCTTGCTTTTCAATTGCTTGGTGTAGATCTTCATTCTGCTTCTTGGATTCTTCAAGATCTTCCTTTAGTGAGAGGATCGTAGCTTCAAGATTTTCATAGTAGCTGGATCTATCTTTGAGTTTCTTGATGGTTGTGCTTCTTTCGTTGACTTCTTTTCTTAATGATGTCACTTCATGCTGCAATTTTTGACATTGGTCTTCCTTGTCCTTGAGTAGCTTTCTTACCTTGTTTCCTTCTTCTAGTTGGGCCTTTAGTTTGGTAACTTCTTCTTTGAAAGCACATTCCCTTTTGTTCAATAGATCTTGTTGATCTTTAACTTTGTCTGTAAGCCTTCTAAATAATGCCTCTATTTGATACTTTTCTTGCTCACCCATAAAAGCATGTTCAATAGTTTCACTATCACTTCCATCACTTTCACAAGGAAATATAGCAGGAACATCAGAGGATAACACATTCATACCTGATAATGATTCTGAATCTGAAGAGCCTCTTATACCTAATCCCCAATCGATTCTCCCAATGTCATAGTCCTTCTGAGATGTCTTCTTCTTCTTATGAGCTTTCTTCTTAAGCTTCTTTCCCATTGTTCCACGGATCTCCTTCAAGCGATCAAGCTTCTATCAAAGGACCTGCTCTGATACCAATTGTTGGAAATAATACTGAGAGGGGGGGGTGAATCAGTATTATCAGATCAATCAAACTTTTCAATTTCATACTCAGAAACATATACGCTACTTCAATTAAGTGAACCCGCGTGTACACGCTACTATGTCTAATGAAACTCGCGTATATCCAGAGATCTTATAATTCAGTTAGCTTAATCTTCAGTAAATGCATCAGATCATTATTAAGCATATTAACAGTAAACAGGTGCAGAATAACATAACAGAACATCACACAAGAGCCACACACATGAACACAAAGATATAAGGTGGAAACCCAATGTGGGTGAAAACCACCTGCTGCAAGTCATCTCAATCTTCTTCTTAATAAGAAAATCCTTTTACAATATTTGTACTGGTGCAGTCTTATACCAGTACGGGAGCTACAACCCCCTTTGCTCTTGTACTAGCCGATCCATTTACTAGTACGCAGGCTGCTACCTGCAACAATGCTCCAAAGATCTCCCTTAGGTTTTGTACTAGCTTAGATACTAGTACGTAGGTGCTTGCCTACAATCTTCTCTCCTCCAGGTACCACGTTTCATCAATTTTCAGACTGGATACACTGAAGCACAACACATAATCTGTAAGGCCACTTTTCATCCAATTTTCATACTGGACCCATAACTATCATTGAATCTCAAAACAATCATCAAACTCTGAATCACTGAAACCCTGTTAACAACAGTCACCAGAACACAGAGCAGACATAGAACTCTGTAATAACCATCAGATCCATCTGCAACTTCAAATATTAAGATTTACAATGTATACGCTACTTCGATGAATCAAACCCGCGTGTATACGCTCTTTTATCAAAGCCAACCCGCGTACAGATCTAAAAATAATTTCTCATAACTTGCAGCTGTACCAGACATCAGTCATACTCATAACACTTATAGAACAATACATGCGTCAGTATGTAGATCTAGAATAAGCATCATAAAGATAGTTCATTTCAAACCATTTGATCCCGATCTCTCCTTAGATCTAGTTCTCCATCAACAGGTGAGATCTCTCCTTAGCTCAGATCAAGCAATGCATCATCAACCCATAACCCTGCATACTGGATCTAATGCTTCATCAGATATTCAAGACATTTCAGATGCACTTGCCTAATGATTTCCTTCTCCTTATATAGCCTTAGGCCTTGTTCAATACCAAGAGCCAAAACCATAGAAATCCAATACCATCAACTTCAAAACTAGGGATCAACACGTCTGCCGAGACGCCAAGGTCCAAAAACATAGGCACAACTTCCAAGGAATAACCGCCATGGACCAAAGGTACTTTTCCACATACACGCGCTTTTGCTGAGGCCAACCAGCGTGTACACGCGACTTGGGCTTAACGAACCTGCGTGTATGAACTTTCTCTTCTTCTTATAGTCTGATCATCAATTCCTTGCTGCTGACCTTCTGTACTATGATTTGTCATCAGTGAGGTTTGCCATCAAGGACAACACTTATCTCATAATGCCAACAAGGTATGCTCATCAAACTGGACATGGAAAATGCCTTCGACAAAGTAAGACATTCCTTCCCGCTCCAAGTTCTTTCTGCATTTGGTTTCAGCCCTAAATTTGTTAATTTGATTAAAGCATGCATTGGAGAACCATGGATAGCCCCTTTAGTAAATGGTAGACCTACAAACTACTTCAAAGCTTCAAGGGGAATTAGGCAAGGTTGCCCTCTGTCCCCCTTCCTGTACATTCTGATGGCAGACTCTCTAAGCCGAAAATTCTCTGATGAGAAGCTCAACGGGACACTTCCTAGCATCAAGGTGACACCCGAAACTTCCCCAATCAACCATGCCTTTTTTGCAGATGACTCTATCCTTTTGGGAGGATCCTCTATTAAAATAGAAAGAGCCTTCAACAGAGTAATCCAAAGCTTCTACAAAGCCTCTGAAGCTATGGTCAATAACATAAAAAGTGCAGTGTACGGCTGGGTTGTAGAACAACAATCTATTCTCAGGATTTCCCAAGCCCTAGTCTTCATCAGATATGTTTCTTGGGAAAAATTCAAGCATCTTGGCCTTCCTTTAACCCTGGGCACTATTAAGGCCCCTCACTGGATGGAAATTATCAGCAAAATCAAGGAAAAAATAATTTTTGGGGGAGGACAATGGCTTACCACAGCCGGGAAGCTCACTCTGGTCAAGTCAGTCCTCTCATCCCTTCCTATCTACCAAGCCTCTATCCTTTTAGCTCCAAAAATGATCACTGATAAGTTAGCAGAGCTGATCCAAAATTTCCTATGGCAAGGAGGAAATGGGAACCAAAAAAATTCCATATAGTAAGCTAGGACATAGTGAAAAAGCCAATACCTAAAGGTGGACTTCAGGTAAGAGATCCCGTGTTGGCCAATCTAGAAATGGGAGGGAAGATCCTTTGGAAAATCCTCTCAAACCAAAAATACCCTGTAAGTCAATTTCTAATTAAAAAATATTTGCATAGGCTCTCAATAAAGAATATGGATGAAGGAGTTTCTCACAAAGGAACCACACTGTGGAAGTTGTGCACCCAAGGCTAGAAATTCTTCAAAGAACAACTCTACAGAATTCCAAGAAATGGGAAAAGAATCAGACTATGGGAGGACAAGATGATGGGTCTCCATCCCCTACAGCTTGCTCCAGATATTGCAGACTTGCATAACTGGCTCATCCAAAAAGGTATCCACAAACTTGCTGACATTTGCACATGGGATTCAAAAGGGAACTGAAGTAACTGGGACCTACTTCATCCCCCTGATTGGATCCTCCCTCAACTCCATCAATTATTGGATAAACTCACTGGTCTAGCTCCTGTGCACCTACATTCAAGGGACAAGTGGGGTTGGGGGAAGTCCGGACCTTACTCAGCCAGGCTGGGTTTTGCAGCCCTCCAAGAACAACAACCTCATATCCATACTACAAATATTTGGCAGCATGTATGGGACCCATTTGGACTCCCAAAAATCAACTTCTTCTATTGGAATCTCATGCACAGAAGGACCCTCACTGGGGAAAACCTAGAGAAAAGAGGAATCATTGGTCCACACAAATGCTCCCTCTGCTGCAAGGACCAAGAAACGATCGATCACCTATTCATATACTGCCCCTTTGCTCAAGAGGCCTGGATGCAAGCTACCATGGGGCTCAACATCCAATTCCCTCAACAATATTCAGTGGTTAGTCTTTTCACAACTTGGAAAGATCGCTATCCACACTCTTTGAACAACAAATCAACTTGGACTAAAATCTGGAATGAAATCCCAAAATATATCTGCTGGGGAATCTGGTTGGCTAGGAATGAAGCCATCTTCAACAATAGACTTCAATCCACCAACACAGTCACTACCAAGGCCAAAGCCTTGCTACTGAAAACTCTTGAAAATAGACCTTATAAGTCAGACAACTACCTACTCCCTTAAGAGCTCAGCTAGCTAGGTGAATCCCTGAGACGGACAAGCATCAAGAAGAATATCTCCTTGACTAGCCATAAACCAGAGTGGCGTCTCCGGATCTCTGAGGTGGAATTCCAAAAATGGTGGAAAAGTCAAGGAAAAGTCATGATTTTCTTCGATGGAGCCTCTAAAGGAAACTCGAGGATATTAGGGGCAGGAGGAATAATTTACTCCATAGATGGACAAAAACAGGACAACTATAGTTGGGGTCTAGGACAAAGCACCATCAATCAGGAAGAGATCCTAGGTTTTCTAAAAGCTTGTCAGCTGGCTCAAAGGAACATAGGGGAAAACCTTCAAATCTCCAGGGAATCTGAAATCCTGTTTAAAAACCTTAATAAGAGCGATCAACTCAACATCCCTGCTCTAAACAAGACCCTAGAAAGAATAGGAAAGTTGACTCAAAATTTCACATCCTACTCATTCTACCATGTATTGCGAGCTTAGAACAAGGAAGCTGACATAATGGCCAACAAAGGATGTCTTCTAGCCCAAGGTATGCTGGTGAACAATGATGAAGACGTAGAAAGGCACCCAATCCCTTAACAGGCAAGGAGAGTCGTTCAAGGGCAGAACCCCACAGAACAAAGGCGGGCTCACTTCTCAACAGGTTTTCGGCTTTCCGCATGGCCAGCTGTGATAGGAGTAAAAACAGGGTGCAGAATGGATTTCATTCAGAGGACGATTTTGATGGACGAGAGGTGAAGACACAGGGTGGGGGAAGATCCGACGGTCATAGTGAGCTGGAAAAGATGGGGGGTTAAAGATGCAAGGAGTGGTAAGCGGTTTTCATCACACCGCTTCTAGTTGCTGGGCAGTTTTTCTCATATCGGGCGTTATGTGACTCACAACTTGATGCGTGTTAAGACAAAATCACCCATTTCGCGTGCCCCTAAGGTGATAAAGGTCGGATAGCAAATCGACACGATAAGTGTTAGATCCGGGTAGGGGAAGATCTGACGGTTATCGCACACTTTTCATGGCGGGGTCTTATCCTTGCAGTGGGGTTGGGTATGGAGATGGGTCTCAGTTAAAGTTCAGTCAGCTAGGGATGCGATAAGCATTGGATCTGGCAGAGTTGATCTAATGACCATCACGCATTGAAAAAGAAGGGGAGTTATTTTGCTGAGAGTGGTAAGCGGGTTTCTTCACACAGCTCTTGGATACTTGGCAATTTTTATGAAATGGATGTGATTCCACTTAGGGGCCGACACGTGGCAATACAAAACCACCCATATCACGCACTCCTAAGGATTTAAGGTTCGGAAAGCAATGAACGCGATATGCGTCGGATCTGGGCAGGAGAAGATCTGACGGCTGTCGCGTGTCGAGATCAGCGGGGGTTAACTCTATAGTGGGGCCGGGTACGGGGGACAAGACAGGTTTTAAACAAAATCATTTTAATTTATGCGGGTTGGCATTTTGGCCCATGGAAGTTAGTTTATGTGGGTTTTAACTTAACCCAGGAATGTATCAAAGTTTCAAAGAAAAGAGGACCATAGAAAAGCAAGGATAGGAGGCCTCTTTTGAGCCTGAATTCTCGCATTTGTCTGTACTTGAGGTTGTTTGGCATGCCCAACCTCTTCTTATTAATAAAATTCAACCATTTCTGTTAAAAAAAAACCAGCTATTATCGAATAATTAAATATAAAATATTTTATTTCAATATTTTAATAATTATTTATTAATATTATCAATTTATATAATCATTATTTGTTAGAAGTTATTTTATTTCCTTTAAATAAAATGTTGAATTATATAAAACTAGAGTTATAGGTTAAGAATTAGTACTAGAAATATATTAATAATATAAAATAAAAAATAGCTTACATCATGTTATATTATTAGGTGTGTTATCACCCAGATTGAACCTCACGCTGAAGGAAGGCAATTCAAAAGTAACCACAAACCACGCTTAGCCAAGTAGATAGCCCTACTAGGTTAGGAGAGGGCTCTCTCCGTAAGGATCTCAACCAAAATGATTGAATCTAGAAACTGATATTAGGCTAGGTATAGTAGCACAAGGTTTGATTTGATTTTGAAGGGTTTTGCTGGAACAGGAGGAGCCAAACAGTTAGGGCAAGGAAATTAGGTCAAAATTGCAGGGTGTTCGATGGGGAAAGGTAGGAATAATGATCAGAACCTTAGGGTTTGATGGATGAGGTGAAAATACAGGTGAGGAAGCTAGGAAGAGCATGTAAACCTCATGGATTCTTCCTAAGCTAAAGAAAAAACAGTCTGTGAAATGTCTACCCAAAACAGAGCATAAAAGTGATGGATTCTACCTTTCAGACTTGTATACATTCACATAAAGAGTATGAAATGATGAAATGGAGTCAAAAATACATTTTAACACATAAAAACATAATAAAAAATGAACTGAGCATCATACCACATGGATTCCAAAGAAATAGCTACAATTTTTCATTAATACCCTGTTGTAACTGATACAAAATGATATTTAATCAAAGCCTAAGCATTCCACTGAGTCCAACCCTTTACAATGAGAAAGAAAAAGAAGATATAGACCTCAATTCAACCTCCTCCCATCCTCATGGGTCGAATCCTCAAGATGAGGAACTAATCCATCAAAAGCTGAACAAGAAACTGGAATCTAGGTAGCCCTAACAACTTGCCTTTAAAAGGGAGGAAACTGATTCATTTGACTTCAAGAGAACTTTTGATCCAATGAATCTACCCTCCAGTGACTAATATTCATCTTATTTACATGCCTAGTCACCATTTACATCAATAAAACATCATCCATGAGAGAAAACCCAAAAGTTACAGTCATGGCACAATAGCGTGAAAATTTAGCAGAAAATTGTCCTATGCGCAGTGCCAAAAGGCTATGCGCAATATTTTTTGCAAGGCCATTTTGGAGGCCTTCAGAGTGTCCAAATTAAGCTCATCATAGCTCATTGGAAAGCCTGTCCTGTCCGCTTTCCAAATCTTCCTTTATTTTCCCATTTGGAGTTGATTTGACCCCTAGAAAATGGATTCTCCCAAGACTGCTTCTATGTGCAGCGCCATGGTCAAAAAGAGGGCAGAGAGGTCATTTTTTGGGTGTTTTTTGACCTTTTGACCAACTAGATTTGCTCCAAAAACTTAGCAAATGCATAGGGAGTATGCTTACACCATTAGGAATCCAATGGTGGTCTTCTTTTTGCCATTGGATGCTCCTAGGAAAAGCACAGCACCAGTGGCGCTGCACATAGAGCCAAATTTTTGTGTCAAAAACTGCTAAATTCTTCAAAAATGAAAAAATCCTCAAAACCTACCCAAAATGTCTCAAAATTTGTGGGAGACCACCACCATCAAGTGTCTAGGTCATCCAAGGAAGCTTCAGCAAGAAACCCAAGCCTATCACCCTCCTTTTTTCCTTTGAGGGTTTGTTTTAGCCTTCTCTTCATTTGCTTGATTCTTATGTTACAAATCTTGTTCTGGGTCATGTAATGGTGAGCCATGTGCCTGATGATTTGATTGTCCCTATTGGCCCTTTTTAGCAGCTTCTCCAAATGAAAATTGACCTTGTCAAGCGATGTTTCTCTATCTTCTTCAATCTCCCTTTCAAGCCTCTGTTCTGTAGTCAAGTTGGCTGGGGTCTTTTCCTCTTGCATTACTAATTTGCCTTTGTCATCTTGCCTCTTTTCCTTGAGAAGTTCTAGCTCCATGAGGACCCATTTTTCATTTAGCTGCTTGTTCTCTTGCTCAAGGTATGAAATGAAATACTTAGCTCTCACCAAGTTGTCTATCAGTGCTTGGATCTGTGCATATTTTTCCTTTATGATTATATTTTCATTTGTCGCCTCATCTTGAGCCTCCAAGTCGACTATCTCAATGACATGATGAATGTGTGGCTGTTCTGGTTGATCATTTTCCATCAAATCAAATTCCCTTTCCTCTTCACCATTGAGGCTTTCCTCTAACATCTTTTCCTTCCCTTTTTGCACCTACAGCACCTGTTGTACCTGTTATGTCGATGAAGAAGGCAAAGCCCCTTCCATAGTTTGTGGAGCAATCATTTACCTATGAGCTGAGGAAGAAGGAAAGGCCCCTTCCACATCAGGTGGAGTAAACACTTGTCTATCCACTGCAAACAACTTTCTAGCCCCTCTCTGATATGTTTTGTAGGTTTCTAGCTTCTCAACAACATTAGTATTTTTATTCTTCTTACTTTTCTTTACTTTGGTACTGCTGGAAGGCCTTTTTTCTTCTTGAGGCACCAGTGGAGGAATATGAGGACCATTGAAGATGTAATTGGCAATAAATGTATCCCAGGAGATGTTGAGGAGGTTGAGATGATGTAGCACAATAATCTTAATCAAGGAATAGTGATAAATACTATTCATCTGCTGAGGATATGGATTTTTCTGTACAATGTAGGCCATCTTCTCAATGTTCCTGAATAAGAAGTAAGGGATGCTCAACATTATCACTCTTGTGAAGTGCACGAGAAGCCTAATATGATAGGTGTATAGTCTAGAAAATCTGCTCTCACATGTAAAATACTTCATAATGATCCTCATCATAGGGGCATACTTGTTGAGAAGGAACTTGAAAGGAAAGGTCCTCTTCTTTGCATTCCTATACCTGGATTTGATGTATGGTTCATAGTAGTGCTCATCCAAATCTTGTGCTTTATACCATTTTCCCCCCACATTCAGAATCCTTGTAGCATCAGTGATGATGGAGGTGGAAACTGCAAATGTCACCCCAACAAGAGTTACACTGTTATCATGGAGATTTGCTACAAAAAGCCTGGTCAGCTCAAGATGATGTTGAACTCTTTGTACTTGCTCACAAAACTCATAACATCCCAGATACCTGAAACAAGAGATAGTCATAGGGGAAGCCTCTAACTCTCTTATGTTTAATGGTTCCTCTCTGATAATTCTGCCTCCCTTATGTGGTTTTCTTTGATGCCGAGGTTCATCTTCCATGCTTTCACTGCCATTGTTTTCCTCCTCATAATCTTTATCCTCTTTATCCATGTTTTTGAGTTTGAAGTTTTAGAAACCCTAGAGAAGGTAATCAGGAAGTGGGAGTTATGGTGAGTAGGGATAGGGGAAGGGGAGAGGAGTTTGTGTGATGTAGGAATGAGATATGTATGATGTGAGAGTGAGAAAGGGGGGTATTTTTAGCAGGGACTATTTTGTAAGTAGGGGTTTTGGGATTTTTTTTTGGGACTAGGGTATAGGGGATAAGTGTATTTGACAGTAGGGAATAGGGAATAGGGATTATATTTAGGGATATGACAATAAGATATGGGAATGAACAGGAAAATGATAAGCAGGGAGGGTTTTTAGACAACCTAGGGTTTGAAAATTTTAATAGCGAACTAACTCAAAAATCTTGAAATGAGTGCTGGGAGGACAACTTAGGGAGTAAACTTACTTGTTTGAGGCTCTATGTAGAAAAAGGAGTGATTTGGATGCTATTTAGGATGGTTTTGATGGTTGCCAACCCTATGCACAGCGCCGTGTACAGGTGCGTAGCGCCCATTTTTATGCACAACATCGTGAAAAAATACACAGGTGCACTAGCTCAATGTGCAACACTCCGGCTGTATGTGCAGCGCCCTGCAACTTTGCCCTATGCGCAACGCCCCACAACTTTTCCTTGTGCGCAACGCTCGGGCTCTATGCATAGCGCCTATGGTTTCTTCGCCACCAATTCGTTGCAACTCAATTTTTCTCTTTGCCAAAAGAGCATGATGAAGTTTAGCTCATCCCTTTGAGGTTTTATAACTGTAATTTTCACTATAGGGACCCACCACTTTAATCATTCACCTTTTAAATTTTCTTTCTCATGTTTCTTTCAAATTCTTTTGAGTGGCTGATATGCTTTAAGGCTTTGCATCATGAAGTTTATAGCAGGGAGTATATGACTTTAAGCAGCTAGGGAAATTAAGGACTTTATCATGAAATGACTTTGACGATTACAAATAAATCTTCCATTTTCAACTCAAAAGCAATGTTTTTGAGATGAAAAGCTATAAAGAACTAAAGAAAACATCCATATATCAATTTTGACTGAATGACCTTTATTAGGTCCTCCCCACACTTTTTGTTGCCCTTTATTTGGATACAATAATGACCTTAGACCTAGAAAGATGAAACCTAATGACCTAAATAAAAAATGAAGACCTGATTTCATGACTAATTTTGACTGAGATGGAAAGAGTGACAGAAGAGTTTTAAAAGTAGACATCTTTGTGAGGGAAAAGACAAATCTTGACTCAAACAACCATCAGGGAATAAATTTCAAAGTATGACCTAGAGCAATGACTTGAAATTGCAAGGTGAGACACTTAAAATGATCATGCAAAAATATGGATGTGATCCCTGATGGAAGTATGCAAATATTGACACTAACAAGGCGCATACATATTTTATTTGTATTAAGAAACTTAATAATATTGCAAAAATAAATGGACCTTCCATTAGGAAGTTGACTATGACCTACTTCCCTTCACATGCAAGGTCTATCATGAATGTAGTCATTTTGCTAGAAATCGTCCAAAATCTTCAAATGCCCCTTCTTGGAAGGAAGAAGGATATAAATCATAGAATACCAAGAGAAGAAGAGGTCCCTCAAGGCCAAAAATTACCCCTTAGGCCCTTGAGAATCAGGTTGTTCCTAAGGTATCGCTTCCCCTCAACATCCTTTATGGGATCGCTCTTCAACAAATATGCAAGCTAGTTGTTAAAGATCTCTCAGAAACCAACTTGAAGTACTAAATGGAATAAAGAATATAGAGGAAATGATCCGGATTTAAACAAGAACGCAACAAATTACAGATATAACCATAAATACAGAGATGCAACAAAAATAATACTTCATTTCATTGATGTAAAATACTGAAATATGCTTACAAACAAAAATGGAAATAAAGTAGCTCGGGCGATGGTAGCTTATCTCTAAGAATAGATGTGGTAGCTACATGCCTCTGAACTATGTTACAATGAGGCTCAAAGGCCTATTTATCGTTGAGAAATAATGGAAAACCCTAAACATCCAAAAACCTAACCCTAGGAGTGAAGTGCCAAACTATGGGCCCCGTTTGGGTAAATTGGTACATCAACTTCCCAGGGTCGTAAATTTGGCATACGACCTTCGTTTGACGCGCCCAATACCTCGTTAGAAAGATCTATCCGAGGACTACAACTTTTGAGTGAGAAACATTAGACACATAGAACATGTTCCTCCCAGTTTTCCCAAAAAACATCGTTTAGGGCCTCAAAACGGCTCCAGAAGTTTGGGACCCGAAAAACCTGCCAAAAATAGTAAATTTTGCTACAATTAAGGAAACTAAAAAACTAAAAGAGACAGTTGTGGGGGTCCAAGTGGGATAGGTAGGTGGCCACCAACATCCACCTAGATCATTCCTCCCCTTTTAGGAAGTAATGTTCCCCATTGCATTGAGTTCCTCCATGAGATGAGGAAACTTTTGTTGAACTTGGTCCTTGGTGCACTGTTCTGCAACCTCTGATGTGTACAGTAATGGTGGGAAGCATGGTCGAGGGTGGTCCACATTGAACACTCGGTGCAAGCTAAGGAATGGGGGAATTTTGTGCTGCAAAGCATTGCTTCCCACAACCTTGGTAATGGTGTAAGGACCATATCAGAGTGGTCTGAGCTTCTGATGGGATCTTGTAAGGTGTTCTCTCTGTAGATGCAATGAGACTTTGTTGCCCACTTGAAACTTGTTTGGTACCTGACGCTGATCATGTCACTTCTTATACTTAGCATTTTCCATAATGGAGGGGCGATATATCAACCTGTTGGGTAGATATTCTCTAGGAGTCAAATCGAATGAATGCTTGACCTGATAGTGCAATAGTACCCCTGTGGGTGAGGAGAAGATGTTCTTTTATTCTTTCATGACCGTATCCATCTGTTGTTTTTGCTTCTCAGAGGAACCCACCTTTGGGGTCATTGATGTGGCAACAATCTTCCCCTTACTTTGGGAGCGAACCAGACAGAAAATGATTTCCTATTTTGGGAGATGATCTTGCTACATTTCTTAGCAGAGATCAAAGAGGTGGCGGTAGGTGGGGCTACCTCCGGGATCCATTATAATGAATTACCCAAAGAAATAATAACTGAATGAGGCCTTGACTCATACACAACATGTCATTTCCACAAGTATGGTTGGCCTAATAATACATCAGAAACATCAAGGGGTGCAATATCACATAATACCTCATCTGTGAAGGGCTTGATGTTGTAGGGAAAGCAACACTACTGGCGGACTCAGAGATCTCGTCCTTGGTGAAGCCACCGAATTTTGTATGGTTATGAGTGTGGTATGGTCAATAGTCCCAACCGCTTCATGACCTCTGCTGAAATGAGGTTCTTTTGGCTGCCATTGTCGACAATGAATTGCAACGGTGAACCCTTCACCCACATTTGTGAGTGTAAAAGACGCTCCCCTTCCTCTGGATCTTCGGGTTCATTCTTCTAGACCTTGGCTATGGCAATAGTGGTGTTGGGCTCCGCATCAATGAAGTGCTTGCCTTTTTCATCCCCCTTTTCAGGTTTTGACTCAGGGTTGAAACATGCATTTCATTCTGAAGCCTTCAACTTGGGCACTAGCAACTGCTTGTTCTGACACTCACTTGTGTTATGAGTGGGGCTCTTATGTAACTCACACCACTTTCTTGTGTCCTTCTTTGACTTCGTGGTGTTGTTATTTTCTTGCGGCTTCGACGGGTTGTCTTGGGTCAGCCTGCCTTGGCTTTGTCCTTTGTTCTTCAGATTCGCATATCCAAAGTCTCGCTTCTTTTGTTTAAACTTCTGCTTGATCTTGACAGCGTATCGGTACACCGTGTTGAGCGAGGAGATGTCCAGGAACTCCATCTCATCCTGGATGTACCTGTGTAGGTAGCAACAATATTTTAGCACCAAATGCCACTCATAATCCTTGATACCCAACTTTATGCGAAGGGTATGAAAAATATTTGTGAACTCCAGCACATCTTGGTCCCTTCCCTGCCGCAGCGTGGTCCACTTTATGTATTTGTCCTCATAGCTCCTGAAAGGGTAAAACTGCTCCTCGATGGCATCCTGGAATGAATTCCAAGTGGGTACGGCTAAAAACAGTGAGCCCCTACTTTCATCCTTCTGCTCAAAGTAGGTTTCCCACCAGTCCTTGATGTGGGGGGCTACTTTGAAAAGTGCAAAAGTGATCTTTTCCCATCTGGAAAAATCATGAACATAAAAATAACCTTCTAGCATATTTAACCACTTATCTATGGAATCTGTGTCTATCTGACCCTCGAATATGGGGATTCCAAAGTTAACTTGTACCTTAAAGGGTGTGGTGTTTCCAGAGTAGCTGTTGGAAGCAGATGCACCGCCCCTGGGTAGCTGTTGAAGGATCTGGGCAAAGTTTTCCATCATCATGTTCCTTTGTCACTCAAGGGCTTCTTCGATCAAGATTTTGATAGGATCTCCTGCCCCCTCGTCTTTATTTTCATTCGCCATGGGAGGACGTTGTGATTTTCGAGTCTGGTCTTGCAAAGGTTCGACCAGTTCAAGCCCTAACTCCTTATATCCCGACCTTGTTGGGGACATGCAAAGAAAAACAGAGAAAGAGCAGACCGCTCTGATACCACTGATCCAGATTTAAACAGGAACACAACAAATTACAGATATAACCATAATAAAGAGACGCAACATAAATAATACTTTATTTCATTGATGTAAAATACTGAAATATGCTTACAAATATAAATGGAAATAAACTAGCTCAGGCGATGGTAGCTTATCTCTGAGAAGAGATGTGGTGGCTGCATGCATTTGAACTGTGTTACAATGAGGCTCTAAGGCCTATTTATTGTTGAGAAACAATGGAAAACCCTAAACATCCAAAAACATAACCCTAGGAGATGAAGCGTTAAATTATGAGCCCCATTTGGGTAATTGGTACATCAACTTCCTTGGGTCATAACTTTGGCATACGATCTTCATTTGACGTGCACAATATGTCGTTAGAAAGATATATCTGAGGAATACTACTTTTTGGTGAGAAACATTAGCCTATGATTCCATGTTGCTCACAGGTTTCCCAAAAAACATTGTTTAGGGTCTCAAAATGGCTCTGGAAGTTCACGACCCAAAAATCCTGCCAAAAATAGTAAATTTTGCTACAATTAAGGAAATTGAAAAACTAAAAGAGACAGTAGTGGGGATCCAAGTGGGATAGGCAGGTGGCCACCAACATCCACCTGGATCATTTCTCCCCCCTTAGGAAGAAATGGTCCCCATTGTGTTGAGTTCCTCCATGAGATGAGGAAACTTCTATTGAACTTGGTCCCTGGTGAGTTGTTCTCCAACCTCTGATGTGTCTAGTAATGGTGGAAAGCATGGTCAATGGTGGTACACATTGAGCACTTGGTGCAATCAAACGAATGGGGGAATGATTTTCTCCAAAGTATTGTTTCCCACAACATTAGTAATGGTGTAAGGACCATATCAAAGTGGTCTGAGCTTCTGACGGGCTTTTGTAAGGCATTGTTTATGTAGATGCAACCAGGATTTGTCTTCCACTTGAAACTTGTGTGGTATCTGATGTTGATCATGTCACTGCTTGTACTTGGAATTTTCCATAATGGAGCGGCGATATATCGATCCGTTGGGTGGAGGTGCTCTTGGAGTCAGATGGAATGAATGCTTTACCTGGCAGTGCAACGATACTCCTCTGGGTGAGGAGAAGATGTTCCTATATTATTTCATGACCATATCCATCTACTGTTGCTGCTGCTTGGAGGAACCCATCTCGGGGGTCATGGATGTGGCGGAAATCTTCCCCTTACTTTGGGAGTGAACTAGACAGAAAAATAATTTCCTAGTTTGGGAGATGATCTTACTACATTTCTTAGCAGAGATCAAATAGGTGGTGGTAGGTGGGGCTACTTCCAGTATCCTGTATAATGAATTACCCAAAATAATAATAACAGAGCGAGGCCTTGACTCATACACAACATGTCGCTTCCACAAGTATAGTTTTCCTAATAATACATCACAAACATCAAGGGGTGCAACATCACATAATACCTCATTTGTGAAGGGTTTGATGCTGTAGGGAAGGTGACACTGTTGGTGGACTCGAAGATCTCGTCCATGGTGAAGCCACCCGATGTTGTATGGTTGCAGGTGTGGTTTGGTTGGTAGACCCAACCGCTTCATGACCTCTACTGTAATGAGGTTCTTTTGGCTGCCACTGTTGACAATGAATTGCATCGGTGAACCCTTCACCCACATTTGTGAGTGGAAAAGACTCTCCCCTTCCTCTGGATATTCGGGCTCATTCTTCTAGACCTTGGTGGTGGCAACAATGGTGCTGGGCTTTGCATCAATTATTTGCTTCCATTTTTCATTCCCCTTGTTGAGTTCTGACTCAGAATCAGAACATGCATCTAATTCTGAAGCCTTCAACTCGGCCACGAGCGACTGCTTGGTCCGACACTCACTTGTGTTATGAGTGCGGCTCTTATGGAACTCACACCACTTTCCTATGTCCTTATTTGACTTCGTGGTGTTGTTCTTTTCTTGCGGATTTGATGGGTTGTCTTGGGTCACCCCGCCTTGGCTTTTTCCTTTGTTCTTCATATTCATATATCCAAAGTCTCACTTCTTTTGTTTAAACTTCTTCTAGATCTTGACAACATATCGGTACGCTGTACCGAGCAAGGAGATGTCCAAGAACTCCATCTCATCCTAGATGTACCTGTGTAGGCAGTTGTGGTATTTGAGTACCAAATTTCGCTCAGAATCCTTGATACTCGACTTTGTGTGAAGGGTATGAAAAATATTTGTGAACACCAGAACATCTTGGTCCTTTCCCTACCGCAACGTGGTCCACTTTATGTATTTGTCCTCATAGCTCCTGACGGGGTAGTACTACTCCTTGATGGCATCCCAGAATGAATTCCAAGTGGGTGCGGCTAAAAATAGTGAGCCCGTACTTTCATCCTTCTGCTCGCAGTAGGTTTCCCACCAGTCCTTGATGTGGGGGGCTACTTTGAGAAGTGAAAAAGTGATCTTTTCCCGGCTAGAAAAATCGTGAACAGAAAAATAACCTTCTATTAGATTTAACCATTTATCTACAAAATTTGCGTCTATCTGACCCTCGAATATGGGGAATTCTAAGTTAACTTTTACCTTAAAGGGTGTGGCATTTCCAGAGTAGCTATTGGAATCATATGTGTCGCCCTTGGGTAGCCGCTGAAGGATCTAGACAAAGTTTTCCATCATCACGTTCCTTTATCACTCGAGGGCTTCTTTGAGCAAGATTTGATAGGATCTCCTACCCCCTCGTCTTTCTTTTAATCCACCATGGAAGGCCATCGGGATTTGCGAGGTTGGTCTTGCAAAGGTTTTCCCAGTTCAAGCCCTCACTCCTTATATCTCAACCTCATTGGGGACATGCAAAGAAAAACAGAGGAAAAGCAGACCGCTCTGATACCACTGATCCAGATTTAAACAAGAATGCAACAAATTACAGATATAACTATAAATACAGAGATGAAACAGAAATAATACTTCATTTCATTGATGTAAAATACTGAAATAAAGCAGCTTGGGCAATGGTAGCTTATCTTTGAGAAGAGATGTGGTGGCTACATGCCTTTGAAATGTGTTACAATGAGGCTCAAAGTCCTATTTATTGTTGAGAAATAATGGAAAATCCTAAACATCCAAAAACCTAACCATAGGAGATGAAGCACCAAACTATGGGCCCCGTCTGGGTAAACTGGTACATCAACTTCCCGGGGTCGTAACTTTGGTATAAAATCTCTGTTTGATGCACACAATACCTCGTTAGAAAGATCTATCCGAGGAATACAACTTTTGAGTGAGAAAATTTGAATTTGTGTTTAATGTTGCTCCAATTTTTCCCAAAAAATGTCATTTAGGGCTTCAAAATGGCTTCAGAAGTTCACGACACAAAAAACCTGTCAAAAATAGTAAATTTTGCTATAATTAAGGAAATTGAAAAATTGAAAGAGATAGTTGTGGGGGTCCAAGTGGGATAGGAGGGTAGCCACCAAAATCCACCTGGATCATTCCTCCCCCCTTAGGAAGAAATGGTCCCCATTGTGTTGAGTTCCTCCATGAGATCAGGAAACTTCTACTGAACTTGGTCCCTGGTGAGCTATTCTGCAAACTTTGATGTGTCCAATAATGGTGGGAAGCATGGTCAAGGGTGGTCCACATTAAAAAATCAGTGCAAAAAAAGAATGGGGGAATTCTGTGCTCCAAATCATTGTTTCCCACAGCCTTGGTAATGGTGTAAGGACCATATCAGAGTGGTCTGAGCTTCTGTTGGGGTCTTGTAAGGCGTTTTTTCTACAGATGCAACCAGACTTTGTCGCCCACTTGAAACTTGTGTGGTACCTGATGCTGATCATGTCACTGCTTGTACTTGGAATTTTTCATAATGGAGTGACGATATATAGAGCCGTTGGGTAGAAGTGCTCTATGAGTCAGATCAAATGAATGCTTGACCTAACAGTGCAACGGTACCCTTGTGGGTGAGGAGAAGATGTTCCTGTATTCTTTCATGATTGTATCCATCTGATGTTGTTGATGCTTGGAGGAACTCGTCTCGGGGGTCATGGATGTGGCGACGATCTTCCCCTTACTTTGGGAGAAAACCAGACAGGAAATGAATTTCCTATTCTGGGAGATGATCTTGTTTCATTTCTTAGCAGAGATCAAAGAGGTGGTTGTAGGTGGGGCTACCTCCGATATCCTATATAATGAATTACCCAAAGAAATAATAATAGAGCGAGGCCTTGACTCATACACAAAATGTCGCTTCCACAAGTATGGTTGGCCTAATAATACATCACAAACATCAAGGGGTGCAACATCACATAATACCTTATCTGTGAAGGGCTTGATGCTGTAGGGAAGGCGACACTGCTGGTGGACTCGGAGATCTCATCCTTGGTGAAGCCACCGGATGTTGTATGGTTGTGGGTGTGTTATGGTTGGTAGTACCAGCTGCTTCATGACCTATGCTCAAATGAGGTTATTTTGGCTGCCATTGTAGATAATGAATTGTAGCTATGAACCCTTCACCCACTTTTGTGAGTGGAAAAGGCGATCCCCCTAATCTGGGTCTTCAGGCTCATTCTTTTGGACCTTGGCAGTGGCAATAGTGGCGCTGGGCTCCACATCAATGATTTTATTCCCTTTGTCATTCCCCTTGTCGGGTTCTGACTCAAGGTCGGAACATGCATCTGATTCTGAAGCCTTCAGCTCGGCCACCAGCAACAACTTGGTACGACACTCACTTGTGTTATGAATGGGGCTCTTATGGAACTCACATCACTTTCCTGTGTCCTTCTTTGAATTCATGGTGTTGTTCTTTTCTTACGGATTCGACGGGTTGTCTTGGGTCACCCCGCCTTGGCTTTGTCCTTTGTTCTTCGGATTCACATATCCAAAGTCTCGCTTCTTTTGTTTAAACTTCTGCTCGATCTTGACATCATATCGATACGTCGTGCCAAGTGAGGAGATGTCTAGGAACTCCATCTCATCCTAGATGTACCTGTGTAGGAAGTCACATTATTTGAGTATCAAATGCCTCTCAGAATCCTTGATACCCAACGTTGTGTGAAGGGTATGAAAAATATTTGGGAACTTCGACACATCTTGGTCCTTTCCCTGCCGCAACATGGTCCACTTTACGTATTTGTCCTCAGAGCTCTTGACAGGGTAGTACTTCTCCTCGATGGAATCCTGAAATGAATTCCAAGTGGGTGCGGCTGAAAATAGTGAGCTCGTACTTTCATCCTTCTACTCGCAGTAGGTTTCCCACCAGTCCTTGATGTGGGGGGCTGCTTTGAGAAGTGAAAAAGTGATCTTTTCCTAGCTGGAAAAATCACGAACAAAAAAAAACCTTATAGCAGATTTAACCATTTATCTATGACATTTGCATCTATCTCACCCTTGAATATGGGGATTTAAAAGTTAACTTGTACCTTAAAGGGTGTGGCGTTTCTAAAGTAGCTGTTGGAAGCAAATGCATCGCCCCTAGGTAGCCACTTAAGGATCTAGGAAAAGTTTTCCATCATCACGTTCCTTTGTCATTCGAGGGCTTCTTCAAGCAAGATTTTGATAGGATCCCCTGCCCCCTCGTCTTTCTTTTCATCCGCCATGTGAGGCTGTCGGGATTTGCAAGGCTGGTCTTGCAAAGGTTCGACCAACTCAAGCCCTAACTCCTTATATCCCGACCTCGTTGAGGACATGCAAAGAAAAATAGAGAAGGAGCAGACTGTTTTGATACCACTGATCCGGATTTAAATAAGAACACAATAAATTACAGAAATAATACTTCATTTCATTGATGTAAAATACTGAAATATGCTTACAAATAGAAATGGAAATAAAGTAGCTCTGGCGATGGTAGCTTATCTTTGAGAAGAGATGTGGTAGCTACACGCCTCTGAACTATCTTACAATGAGGCTCAAAGGCTTATTTATTGTTGAGAAACAATGGAAAACCCTAAACATCCAAAAAACTAACCCTAGGAGATGAAGTGCCAAACTATGGGCCACATTTGGGTAAATTGGTACATCAACTTCCTAGAGTTGTAACTTTGGCATATGATCTCCGTTTGACACGCACAATACCTCATTAGAAAGATCTATCTGAGGAATACAACTTTTGAGTGAGTATTAAAGGTCTATGACCCCATGCTGCTCCCAATTTTCCCAAAAAAACATCTTTTAGGGCCTCAAAACGATTCCGGAAGTTCAGGACCCGAAAAACCTGCCAAATATAGTAAATTTTGCTACAATTAAGGAAATTGAAAAACTGAAAGAGACAGTTTTGGGGGTCCACATGGGATAGGCCAGTGGCCACCAAAATCCACTTGTATCATTCCTCCCCCCTTAGGAAGCAATGGTCCCCATTGCGTTGAGTTCCTCAATGAGATGAGGAAACTTTTGCCGAACTTGGTCCCTAGTGAGCTGCTCTACAACATCTGATGTGTCCAGTAATGGTGGGAAGCATGGTTGAGGGCGGTCCACATTGAACACTTGGTGAAAGCAAAGGAATGGGGGAATGTTGTGCTCCAAAGCATTGTTTCCCATAGCCTTGGTAATGGTGTAAGGACCATATCGGAGTGGTCTGAGCTTCTGATGGGCTCTTGTAAGGCGTTCTTTCTGCAGATGCAACCAGACTTTGTTGCCCACTTGAAACTTGTGTGGTACCTGATGCTGATCATGTTGCTACTTGTACTTGGCAATTTCCATAATGGAACGACGATATATTGACCCATTGGGTAGAGGTGCTATAGGAGTCAGATCGAATGAATGCTTGACTTGACAGTGCAACGGTACCCCTGTGGGTGAGGAGAAGATGTTCCTATATTATTTCATGACTGTATCCATCTGCTGCTGCTGCTGCTTGGAGGAACCCATCCCGGGGGTCATGGATGTGGCGACGATCTTCCCCTTACTTTGGGAGCGAACTAAACAAGAAATGAATTTCCTATTTTGGGAGATGATCTTGTTGCATTTCTTAGCAGAGATCAAAGAGGCGGCGGTAGGTGGGGCTACCTCTGGTATCCTGTCTAATGAATTACCCAAAGAAATAATAAAAGAGTGCGGCCTTGACTCATACACATCATGTCACTTCCACAAGTATGGTTGGCCTAATAATACATCACAAACATCAAGGGGTGCAACATCGCATAATACCTCATCTGTGAAGGGCTTGATGTTGTAGGGAAGACGACATTGTTGGCGGACTCGAAGATCTTGTCCTTGGTGAAGCCACCGGATGCTATATGGTTGTGGGTGTGGTATGGTCAGAAGTCCCAACCGCTTCACGACCTCTATTGAAATGAGTTTCTTTTGGCTGCCATTGTCGATAATGAATTGCAGCGGCAAACCCTTCACCCATATTTGTGAGTGGAAAAGACACTCCCTATCCTCTAGATCTTCGGGCTCATTCTTCTGGACCTTGGTGTAGAGTCGTTAATATACCATTATTATTGTCACTTGTGAACGTTTATTTCACCCATTTCTACCATTCTTCATCATGCCATTTATTATAATTTATCATTTAAATCCATTTTATTAATTATTTATGCTCTCATGAATAAATATTATTTATTCTCCTTTATTTCTAATAAATTGATTATTATGCATTATTTTACCAATGATAGTTCTAATAAGTTGGTTGTAACCTTATTTACCATTTTTAGCCTCCAAAGTAACTTCCAGATTGAAGATTTGATTTTTAAATCAGCCAACTCAGAAATTCGCTGGTTTAAGGAGTGACAGTTTTTCGGTTAAGATTCTGAGCAAATGAAGACGAATTTGGAAAATCCGGAACATGGGTTTTGTCCAGAACGGGCCCAATTATCTTCATGAAGAACAGTTTGCCCAAATTCGGCTTGTACAGGGAGAAACGCAGGGTTCTTTGAGCACGATTTTCTCAGATTTTCAGTTGCGGCCGTCCTCCAAATCTCAGCTGCAAACCCAAATTCGTCTTGTTTTTGTTGAAGAGATGAAGTTAGAATCAACCTAAATTTGTAAAAGAATCATGTTGTAATTATCTATGCTCTCTGATCTTTCTCTATTTAAATGAGAACAAAGATCAGAGAGAGGAGGATTGGAGGGGGACGATTATATTTTGTAATTATAAGTTTCAGAACAACTTTGATCATGGAGTCTTGTTGAGATCTGATTTTGTATACTTTTGTTAATGCAATCAATATAAAGGATTTGGTGTTCAATTCGTCCCTGCATCTGAAGTAAGTTACGGCGGTGCCATTGGAAGCTACGGGCCCGGCTCCAACGGACACTTGCCGTTGTATTGTTATACGGTAAATTGTGTTTGGTTTGCTTATTTCTATTGTTTCAGCAATCTGATATATCTTTCATATGATAGACTATGCTTTATACTTAATATCTGAATCTGAATAAGTTCTTTAACTCATGTCTTTGTATTACGTGAAGTGAATCTATTTGAATTGCATCTATTTCCATAGCAAGATATTTGTATAAATGTTATCATCATTGGATTCATATAAAATAAGTATTTGCGAGGCTTGAAGACAATATTACTTTATTCAGAAACGTAATCATATCATTCAATACTTTCAGATTGCTATATTAATGTAAATCATGTACATACGGGTGATAGTTGTTGTTTCGTAATTCATTAAGGATTGCTGTTCCATTTGATTGCTGTTGTTCCATTTGATTATTGCTGTTCCATTTTACTGCTGTATCATTTATTGCTGTCCCATTTCCATTTCGCTGTTCTGTTTTACTTTCTGCTGATTTATTTACTTGCCTTTATTGCTTTGGTGTGAGAGAAGGTCTAAAGCTGTAGTGAGTCAGCAAGCCGCTGCTTAGCTCCCAGATCTTTGGTCCATGCTCTAATTTCCATTCCATTTACTTGCATTTACTGTTTTAGTGTGGGAGGAGGATCAAGGCTGTCGTGAGACACAACAGACGCTATTATGCTCCCAGAACCATGATCCATACTCTAATTCCTTTTCCTTCATCAATTTCTAGAGGACTGAGTTATTGCTACCATATCCTCGATTGATGGTTGTTTGAATGAATGATTTAGTTTAGAACATTTTAGTTTCTTGCTGTTTCAAATTAGATTTTGTTTCCAGCTCCCATTTACTTTTGCATTTTAAGCACTATACTGCAAAACATTACTCTTAAGTAAATAGCCGCCTCAGACAGAGTACACTCTTGAAATAAAAAGTCGTCCCTGGGTTGATAATTAATGTGAGGTAATTAGGAGTTCACAAGACACCTTTTTATCGCTCCACACTTGGCAGTGGCAACAGTGGTGCTGGGCTATGCATCAATGGTTTTCTTCCCTTTGTCATTCCCATTGTCAGGATCTGACTCAGGGTCAGAATATTCATTTGATTCTAAAGCCTTCAACTCGGCCGCCAGTGACTTCTTGGTCCGACATTCACTTGTGTTATGAGTGGGTCTATTATGGAACTCACACCACTTTCCTGTGTCCTTCTTTGACTTCATGGTGTTGTTCTTTTCTTGCAGCTTCGACGGGTTGTCTTAGGTCACACCTCCTTGGCTTTGTCCTTTGTTCTTCAGATTCGCATATCCAAAGTCTCGCTTCTTTTGTTTAAACTTCTGCTCGATCTTGACAGCGTATTGGTATGCCGTGCCGAGCGAGGAGATGTCCAGGAACTCCATCTAATCCTAGATGTACTTGTGTAGGTAGTCACATTATTTTAGTACCAAATGTCACTCATAATCCTTGATACCCAACTTTTTGTGAAGGGTATGAAAAATATCTGTGAACTCCAACACATACCTTTTCCCTTCCCTACCGCAGCATGGTCCACTTTATGTATTTGTCCTCGTAGCTCCTGACTCAGTAGTACTGCTCCTTGATGGCATCCTGGAATGAATTCCATGTGGGTGTGGCTGAAAATAGTGAGCCCGTACTTTCATCCTTCTGCTCGCAGTAGGTTTCCCACCAATCCTTGACATGAGGGGCTACTTTTAGAAGTGCAAAAGTAACGTTTTCCCGGGTAGAAAAATCATGAACAAAGAAATAAACTTCTAGTAGATTTAACCATTTATCTATGACATCTGCATCTATCTGATCCTTGAATATGGGGATTTCAAAGTTAACTTGTACCTTAAAGGGTGTGGCATTTCCAGAGTAGTTTTTGGAAGCAAATGTGTCGCCTCTGGGTAGCCGCTGAAGAATCTAGGCAAATTTTTGCATCATCGTGTTCCTTTGTCACTCGAGGGCTTCTTCGAGTAAGAATTTGATAGTATTTCTTGCTCCCTCGTCTTTATTTTCATTGGCCATGGGAGGCCGTCGAGATTTGTGAGGCTGGTCTTGCAAAGGTTCGACCAGTTCAAACCCTAACTCCTTATATCCCGACCTCGTTGGGGACATGCAAAGAAAAACAGAAAAAGAATAGACTGCTCTGATACCACTGATTCAGATTTAAACAAGAACGCAAACAAATTACAAATATAACCATAAATACAGAGATGTGACATAAATAATACTTCATTTCTTTGATGTAATATACTGAAATATGCTTACAAACAGAAATGGAAATAAACGAGCTCGGGTGATGGTAGCTTATCTCTGAGAAGAGATGTGGTGGCTACATGCCTTTGAATTTTGTTACAATGAGACTCTAAGGCCTATTTATTGTTGAAAATAATGGAAAACCATAAACATCCAAAAACCTAACCCTAGGAGATGAAGCACCAAACTATGGGCCCCGTTTGGGTAAATTGGTATCAACTTCTCGGAGTCATAACTTTGACATACGATCTTTGTTTGACATGCACAATACTCGTTAGAAAGATCTATCTAAGGACTACAACTTTTGAGTGAGAAACATCGATCTATGGAATTATGTTGCTCCCAGTTTTCCCAAAAAATGTCGTTTAGGGCCTCAAAATAGCTCCGGAAGTTTAGGAACCGAAAAACCTACCAAAAATAGTAAATTTTGCTACAATTAAGGAAACTGAAAAATTGAAAGAGATAGTTGCGGGGGTCCAAGTGGGATAGGCCACTGGCCACCAACATCCACCTTGATCATTCCTGCCCCCTTAGGAAGAAATGGTCCCCATTGCGTTGATTTCCTCCATGAGATGAGGAAACTTCTACTGAACTTGGTCCCTGGTGAGCTGTTCTTCAACCTATAATGTGTCCAGTAATGGCTGGAAGAATGGTCGAGGGAGGTCCACATTGAACACTCGGTGCAAGCAAAGGAATGGTGGAATGATGTGCTCCAAAGCATCGTTTCCCACAACCTTGGTAATGGTGTAAGGACCATATCGGAATGGTCTGAGCTTTTAATGGGCTCTTGTAAGGCATTATTTCTGTAGATGCAACCAGACTTTGTCGCCCACTTGAAACTTGTGTGGCACCTGATGCTGATCATGTCGCTTCTTGTACTCGGCATTTTCCATAATGGAGTGGCGATATATCGACCCGTTGGTTAGAGGTGCTCTAGGAGTCTGATCGAATGAATTCTTGACCTAACAATGCAACGATACCCCTGTGGGTAAGGAGAAGATGTTCCTCTATTATTTCATAACCGCATCCTTTTGCTACTACTGTTTCTTGGAGGAACCCATCTCGGGGGTCATGGATGTGGCAACGATCTGCCCCTTTCTTTTGGAGCAAACCAGACAGGAAATGAATTTCCTAATTTGGGAGATGATCTTGCTGCATTTTTTAGTAGAGATCAAAGAGGTGGTGATAGGTGGAGCTACCTCTGGTATCCTGTATAATGAATTACCCAAAGAAATAATAACAGAGTGAGGCCTTGACTCATACACAGCATGTCGCTTCCACAAGTATGCTTGGCCTAATAATACATCAAAAAAATCAAGTGGTGCAACATCACATACCGCATCTGTGAAGGGCTTGATGCTGTAGGGAAGGCGACATTGCTAGCAGACTCGTAGATCTCGTCCTTGGTGAAGCCACCCGATGTTGTACGGTTGTGGGTGTGGTATAGTTGGTAGTCCCAGCTACTCACGACCTATGCTGAAATGAGGTTCTTTTGGCTGCCACTGTCGACAATAAATTGTAGCGGCCAACCTGTCACCCACTTTTCTGAGTGGAAAAGATGCTCCCCCTCCTCTGGATCTTCACGCTCATTCTTCTAGACCTTGGTGGTGGAAATAGTGGCTTTGGCCTCCGCATCAATGATTTTCTTCCCTTTTTCATTCCCCTTGTTAGGTTTTGACTGAGGGTCGGAACATGCATCTGGTTCTGAAGCCTTCAACTCGGCCATCAAAAACTGCTTGGTCCGACACTCGTTTGTGTTATGAGTGGGGCTCTTATGGAACTCACACCACTTTCATGTGTCCTTCTTTGACTTCGTGGTGTTGTTATTTTCTTGCGGCTTCGATGGGTTTCCTTGGGTAACCACGCCTTGGCTTTGTCCTTTGTTCTTCAGATTCACATATCCAAAGTCTCGCTTCTTTTTTTAAAACTTTTTCTCGATCTTGACAATGTATCAGTACGCTGTGATGAGCAAGAAGATGTCCAAAAACTCCATCTCACCCTATATGTACTTGTGTAGGTAGCCATAGTATTTGAGTACCAAATGCCGCTCAGAATCCTTGATACCCAACTTTGTGCGAAGGGTATGAAAAATATTTGTGAACTCTGGCACATCTTGGTCCCTTCCCTGTCGCAACATGGTCCACTTTATGTATTTGTCCTCATAGCTCCTAACAGGGTAGTACTGCTCCTCGACAGCATCCGAGAATGAATTCCAAGTGGCTGTAGCTGAAAATAGTTAGCACATACTTTCATCCTTCTTCTTGCAGTAGGTTTCCCACCAGTCCTTGACGTGGGGAGCTACTTTGAGAAGTGAAAAAGTGATCTTTTCCCAGCTGGAAAAATCATGAACAGAAAAATAACCTTCTAGTAGATTTAACCATTTATCTATGGCATTTGCATCTATCTGACCCTTGAATATGGGGATTTCAAAGTTAACTTGTACCTTCAAGGGTGTGGTGTTTCCAGAGTAGCTGTTGGAAGCAGACGCGTTGCTCTTGAAGGATCTTGGCAAAGTTTTCCATCATCGTGTTCCTTTGTCGCTCGAGGCATTCTTCAAGCAAGATTTGATAGGATCTCCTGCCCCCTTGTCTTTCTTTTCATTCGCCATGGGAGGCCGGTGGGATTTTCTAGGCTGGTCTTGCAAAGGTTCAACTAGTTCAAGTCCTAACTCTTTATATCCCGACCTCGATGGGGACATGCAAAGAAAAACAGAGAAAGAGCAAACCGCTCTGATACCATTGATCCGGATTTAAATAGGAACCCAAAAAATTACAGATATAACCATAAATAGAGAGATGCAACATAAATAATACTTCATTTCATTGATGTAAAATACTGAAACATGCTTACAAACAGAAATGGAAATAAAGTAGCTCGAGCGATGGTATCTTATCTCTGAGAAGAGATGTGGCAGCTACATGCCTTTGAACTGTGTTACAATGAGGCTCGAAGGCCTATTTATTGTTGAGAAACAATGGAAAACCCTAAACATTTAAAAACCTAACCCTAGGAGATGAAGTGCCAAACTATGGGTCCCTTTTGGGTAAATTGGTACATCAACTTCCTAGGGTCGTAACTTTGGCATACGATCTTTGTTTGGTGTGCACAATAGCTCGTTAGAAAGATCTATATGAGGAATACAACAATGGAGTGAGAAACATTGAACTATTTTCCAATGTTGCTCCCAGGTTTCCCAAAAAACGTCATTTAGGGCCTCAAAGCGGATTCGGAAGTTCAGGATCCAAAAAACTGCCAAATATAGTAAATTTTGATACAATTAAGGAAATTGAAAAGCTGAAAGAGACAGTTGGGGGTGTCCAAGTGGGATAGGTGGGTGGCCACCAACATCCACCTGGATCATTCCTCCCCCCTTAGGAAGCAATGGTCCCCATTGCGTTGAGTTCCTCCATGAGATGAGGAAACTTCTGCTGAACTTGGTGCCTGGTGAGCTGTTCTGCAACCTTTGATTTGTCCAGTAATGGTGGGAAGCATAGTCGATGGCGGTCCACATTGAACACTCAGTGCAAGCGAAGGAATGGGGGAATGTTTTTCTCCAAAGCATTGTTTCCCACAACCTTGGTAATGGTGTAAGGACCATATCGGAGTGGACTGAGCATCTGTTGGGCTCTTGTAAGGCGTTTTATCTGCAGATGCAACTAGAATTTGTCGCCCACTTGAAACTTGTGTGGTACCTAATGCTGATCATGTCACTACTTGTACTTGACATTTTCCAGAATTGAGTGGCAATATATCGACCTGTTGGGTAGAGATGCTCTAGGAGTTAGATCGAATGAACGCTTGACCTGACAGTGAAATGGTACCCTTGTGGGTGAGGAGAAGATGTTCCTATATTCTTTCATGATTGTATCCATCTATTGTTGCTGCTGCTTAGAGGAACCCGTCTCGGGGATCATGGATGTGGTGATGATCTTCCAGTTACTTTGGGAGTGAACCAGACAGAAAATGAATTTCCTAGTCTGGGAGATGATCTTGCTGCATTTATTAGCAGAGATCAAAGAGGTGGTGGTAGGTGGGGCTACCTCCAGTATCCTGTATAAAGAATCACCCAAATAAATAATAACAGAGTGAGGCCTTGAATCATACAATCATGTCGCTTCCACAAGTATGGTTGGCCTAATAATACATCAAAAACATCAAGGGGTTCAGCATCACATAATACCTCATCTATGAAGGGCTTGATGCTGTAGGGAAGGTGACACTGCTCATGGACTCGGAGATCTCGTCCTTGGTGAAGCCACCCGATGTTATACTGTTGCAGGTGTGGTATGGTCGGTAGTCCCAGCCGCTTCACGACCTCTACTTAAATGAGTTTCTTTTGTCTACCATTGTCGATAATGAATTGCAGTGGTGAACCCTTCACCTACATTTGTGAGTGGAAAATACGCTCCACCTCCTCTAGATCTTCGAGATCATTATTCTAGACCTTGGTGGTGGAAACAGTGGCATTGGGCTCCGCATCAATTATTTTCTTCCCTTTTTCATTCCCCTTGTTGGGTTCCTACTCAGGGTCAGAACTGCAGAAAATCTGCGATAGGTTAACCCGATAATGCAATATAAATCAAATAAGAATACTATAACCTATTTCTACTATCAATTTGCGGAAGCTTAAAGATTGAGATGAACAATATAACCAGAAGAAGAAGAATCAATAACATAATACACATGAAAATACTTTGGGGAAAGGCTCAGATAAAAACCCCATCCTATTTTATTATTATACATGGTGGAAATACATAGGAATTATACAAATCCTTAGCTCTCACAACTAGCCATCTCTCAGTACAATCCTCACAGATGCTCATAGAAAATCTTGGCTTCTCTCCAACCTTCCTCTCTACCTTCCAAGCTCCTATTTACTTGCACTGTTCCTTGTGGATGATTAGCCTATTACCAAGTGGAAAACCAAGCCTTCCAAAACTACACAATCCTCAAGGATGAATCCTTGACTGCATGCATGAGTTTTCTCCATGAGAAAACACATGCAACTGATAGTACAATATCCTTGAACATTAATCTCAACTAGGTATTTCTCAAAATAGGCATGCATGAGTTTCTGATGAGGAAATATTCAGTTAACTGGAGTAGCACTAGTTGAGTGCATTAATGCATCAACTGACTGTTAACTCAGTATTAGTTCCTCAAACAATTTGGAACTAATTTAACTAGAATTAACTCAATAAACTAAGTTAACTAATTACAACTCAAATATAACTCAACCTCATCTCCATAATTTAAGGGATAACTCTTGCATGACTTCAGAAAGACTTATAACTTGAATTTCTCCAACTAATTAATTTAAAATAAATTAATTGATTATTTCCAAGTAGCTATTAAGAATAAATTCGATTTTAATACACAATTTAATTCAAGGACAAATTAAATTGGAATATTCTTGTTGCCATATTTCAACACTCCCTCTCAACAAGAAAGGGATTACCTGCCACATTGATCCTATTTCTATGGAACTCGAGTTTACACTTTTACAATGCCTTTGTCAAAATGTCAGCATCTTGCTCCTTTGTCGAAATATATTGCGGAAACATGATCCTCCTCGCTACACAGTCTCTGAAATGATGATACCGGATGTCGATGTGCTTGGACCTATCATGAAATACTGGATTCTCAGAGAGTTTGATAGAACTCTGATTATCACAATAGATCACATTTGGATCCATCCTCTAATAAAAAAAAAAAACTACGATTTTCCACATCCAGATGGCCTCACATGCTGCTTGACTTGCAGCCATGTATTCTACCTCTACCGAGCTAAGTGCAATCGACCTTTGTTTCCTGTTGTACCAAGAAATTGTCGCTGACCCAAGGTTGAAAATCCCTCCTGATGTGCTCTTCTGATCTGATGGACTCCCAAACCAATCTGCATCAATGAAGCCCTATAACTTTACTCCCTCTATCTGTCTGTACCATAATCCATACTGAGATGTGCCTCTGAGGTATCTCAATACATGCTTTGTCACCTTCCAAAACATCTTGGTAGGCTGAACCATCACTTGACTCAGCTGCATCACCGTATAGCACAAATCTGCTCATGTCTTCATTAAGTAAATCAGTGAACCCACAAGCTGCCTATACACAGTAGCCTCTATGACTTCTCTTGAAGTAACAACCTCCTTCCTCCAGTTACCTGCTAGAGGAGTCTACATGGGCTTTCACTTCTCCATGTGGAATCTCTGGAGTATCTCGTTGGAATACTTGCCCTGAGACACAAACAACACCCCATCCTTCTGGCACACTTCCATGCCAAGGAAGTAATGCATGAGAACCATGTCTTTCATCTCAAATTCTTTTGCAAGTTCCTCCATGCAAGACATGATCAACTGATCATCACCAGTCAATATGAGATCATCAACATAAATTACGATTATGAACAGCTTACCTTTCATCACAATGTGGTATAGGTTCGCATCTGCTTCACTCTTTGTGAAGCCCAACCCGGTGAAGTAGTTGTCTATCTTGGTTTACCAAGCACGAGGTGCTTGCTTCAACCGATACAATGCTCTCTTGAGTTGGAACACATGTGACTCACAATTGAAGGTCTCAAAACCTTCCAGCTGCTCTATGTACACATCTTCCTCAATTTGGCCATTGAGGAATGTAGTCTTCACATCCATTTGATGGATCTTCCAACCCATCTGTGCTGATAGTGCCAATATAGATCTGATAGATGAGTACCTTGTGACAGGAGCAAAAGTCTCATCATAGTCAATCCCCTCGACCTGTGAAAAGCCACGGGCAACAAATCCTGCCTTATGCTTCTCCACACTACCATCAACAGCTTGATTTACCTTGTAAAGCCAACAGGAACTCACCACTGACTTGTTCTCCGATCTCCGAACCACATCCCAAACACTGTTATGAACTATGGAGTCATACTCCTGCACCATAGCATCAACCCAAATCAGCTGTTGCACTGCTTCCTTAAAGGAAGATGGCTTGGTCTCAACACATTCCCTAGCAAGGGCCATGTATCCAGTATACCTCTCAGGTGACCTCCTTTGTCTGCACTGAGAATATGGTTCTCCCACATTCTCTCTCACGTCCTCCAACAATCTGTCAGCTTCTCTTGTGCGCTTCTGTCCATCTCTGGAATATTCTACTTGAGTGGATGTCCCCACTATTGGAACCTCTGCATGCGGCTGCTCCGCATCAGTTTGAGGCTCCTCCTACTTAGGAACCAATAGTTCCTCCACAACTTATACATTGATCTCCCTCTCAAGGGAAACTTGCATGACCTTTTGCTCATCAAACTTGAGATTTCTGCAAACCACTGTCCTTCGACTGGTAGGCAAGTACACTCGATAGTTGTGAGGTGTATCAGTGTACCCCACAAATATCCCCAACTCTGATATCGGCTCAAGCTTCTTCTGTGCATCCTTTGTCACATGGAAATATACTGATGAGCCAAAGATACTGAAGTGACCCACATCTGGTCTCTTACCGGAGAAAGCTTCCTCTGGTGTCTTCATCCCAAGTATGCGATACGGGCTTCTATTCTACAAATATACCACTGTGTTGCATGCCTCATCCCACAAGTGAAGTGGTAGGCCTTGGTCATGCAACATTTCCCGTGCTACCCCTACAATAGTTCTATTCTTCCTCTCAGCCACCCCATTCTACTGTGGGTTATGAGGTGCCATCAACTCTTGTTTAATTCCTTCCACTGCAAAGAAGTCCTTAAACTCTTGAGAGACATATTCTCCACCATTGTCACTTCTCAAGGCCTTGATCTTCTTCCCTGACTCTTTCTCGACCAAAGCTTTGAACTCATAAAACTTTGTGAAAGTTTGGTCCTTCTTCTACATGAAATAAATCTAGCATTTACAAGAATAGTCATCAATTAAAATCACATAATATCTTTTCTTCATTGTGGATGCCATCAAGAATGGTCCACAAAAATTAGTATGAACTCGCTCTAAGATAACCTCTGCTTGAGTGTCTCGATCATGAAAGGAAGACTTGGTGTACTTTCCCAAGGTACAACCTTTGCATGTGTCAACTTGCTCAAGTTTACCTTTGGGAGGTCTTGTAGATATCTGCTGCATTATCTTCAAAGCCCCATGATGCAAATGGCCTAACAACTTATGTCACAACTCGCTAATGTCTTCGTTTTGTACCAATTTTTCTTTCGTACTCAATGTTGCACAATCATCTACCTCTAGTTTATAGAAATTCTTCACCTGAATCCCTATCCTCTTGGTCTGGCCCGTGGCTATGTGTCTTAGGAATGCCTTTCCTTTATTGAAGACAACATCGTAGCCTTTGTCCTCCAACATCGCAACCGATACCAAGTTCTTCTTCAATCCAGGCACACACATCACTTCTGTCAAGGTGAGAGGAGCTCCACGCTCCCTCTAAAAAGCAACTGTGCCCACTCTTGAAACACTATACCTTCCGTCATCACCCATCTCTATGCGCATCTTGAGGTCTTTCTCCTCCAAGGCACTGAATAAATTTTTATCACCAGTGATGTGGAATGAGGCTCCACTGTCAATATACTAAACACAACCCATCATCGACGACACCATGCATGCGATGAGGGTAAAGTCCATTTCGAACTGAGAGGCTAATGCATCACCTTCCGATCCTTCCGAGGATCCCTTCTTGGACTTATTCGATGGGAAATTAGTCGCATAATGTCCCATCTTGTGACAATTAAATCATCTTACTTTAGACATGTCCCCCTTCTTCCCTCCATGAGAAGAATTCGATTTGAAATGGGAAGCCTTCTCCTTCCCTTTCCTTGCCTTGCTAAGGCAAGATTTTCTTCATCATCATTCTTGGATGAAGAACCATCTTGTGTGCTCCTCCTGATCTCCTCCTACATAAGATCCGACCACAGTCATTCCCAATCAGGCAATTTCTCGCTTCCATTCATAGAGTCCTAGTAGCTATTCCAACTCTTTAGAAGGCCAAGGAGAGCGAGGCTCACCATATCATCATCGGAAGTAGTTATTCACACACTGCCAAGCTCATCTCTATAGGTGGTGAGCTTGTTTAGATATGTGGAAATAGTATTACCCTTCTCCATCTTGATTCTTTGAAGCTTATCCTGGAGTGCCAATTTCCTCTGGTCGCGACTTTTCTGGTAGAGGTCCTTCAATGTCTTCCACATTGAAAATGGAGTATCCTTCCCATGGAGACTCGAGACAATATGGTCTCAAACTCCCTCAAGGAGGATCCATCTCGCCTTCGCCACACACTTCTTCTACTCAGCCAACTCTTGTGCATTAGTTGAATATGGCTTTGGGATTTCTTGATCAATGAATTCCTTCAAGCCATTGTGTTCTAATACAACCTCCATTCTATCTTTCCATGCTATGTAATTCAAGCTATCTTCCAAGGCATACTCGAGTCTCAAGCCATAGAACACGATTGGCCGACCTTGAAGTATGATATGAATTCAATTTTCACCTGCAACCCCAAACATCAAACTTCGAATTCTCTTCTCAGTGTACTATTCACAACTCTGATACCATGTAGAAAATCTGTGATAGGTTAACCCGATAATGCAATATAAATCAAAGAAAAATACTATAACCTACTTCTACTATCAATTTGTGGAAGCTTAAAGATCAAGCTGAACAATATAACAAGAAGAAGAAGACTCAATGGCACAATGCACATGAAAATACTTTGGGTAAAGTCTCAGATAAAAACCCCACACTATTGTATTATCATACATGGTGGAAATACATAGGAATTATACAAAGCCTTAGCTCTCATAGCTAGCCAGCTCTCAATACAATCCTCACAGATGCTCACAGGAAATCTTGTCTTCTCTCCAACCTTCCTCTCTGCCCTCTAAGCTCCTATTTCCTTGCGATGTTCCTTGTGGATGATCAGCCTATTACCAAGTGGAAAACCAAGCCTTCCAAAATTGTGCAATCCTCAAGGATGAATCCTTGACTGCATGCATGAGTTTTCTCCATAAGAAAACACATGCAACTGATAATAAATTGTCCTTGAACATTAATCTCAACAGGGTCTTTCTTAGAATAGACATGCATGAGTTTCTGATGAGGGAATCTTTAGTTAACTAGAGTAGCAATAGCTGAGTGCATTAATGCATAAATTCACTGTTAACTCACTATTAGTTCCTCAAACATTTTGGAACTAATTTAACAAGACTTAACTCAGTAAACTGAGTTAACTAATTACAACTCAATCTTATCTCCTTAATTTAAGGGATAACTCTTTCATGACTTCAGAAAGACTTCTAACTTGGATTTCTCCAACTAATTAATTTAAAACAAATTAAATAATTATTTCCAAGTAGCTATTAAGACTAAATTCGATTTTAATTCAAAATTTAATTCAAGGGAAAATTAAATTGGAATATTCTTGTTGCCATATTTCAATAGGAACATACATCTGATTCTGAAGCCTTCAACTCGGCCACTAGCGACTGCTTGGTCTGACACTCACTTGCATTATGAGTGGGGCTCTTATGGAACTCACACCACTTTCCAGTGTCCTTCTTTGAAGTCGTGGTGTTGTTCTTTTCTTGTGGCTTCAACGGGTTGTCTTGGGTCACCCGCCTTGGCTTTGTCCTTTGTTCTTTGGTTTCACATATCCAAAGTCTCGCTTCTTTTGTTTAAACTTCTGCTCGATCTTGACAGCATATTGATACACCGTGCTGATCGAGGAGATGTCCAGGAACTCCATCTTGTCCTAGATGTACCTGTGTGGGAAGCCATGGTATTTGAGTACCAAATGCCACTCAGATTACTTGATACCAAACTTTCTACGAAGGGTATGAAAAATATTTGTGAACTCTGACACATCTTCGTCCCTTCCTTGCTGCAGCGTGGTCCACTTTATGTATTTATCCTCATAGCTTATGACAGGGTAGTACTGCTCCTTGAGGGCATCCCGCAATGAATTCCAAGTGGGTGCAGCTAGAAATAGTGAGCCCATACTTTCATCCTTCTGCTCGCAGTAGGTTTTCCATCAGTGCTTGACGTGGGGGGCTTCTTTGAGAAGTGCAAAAGTGATCTTTTCCCGACTGGAAAAATCATGAACAGAAAAATAAACTTCTAGCAGATTTAACCATTTATCTACGGCATATGCATCTATTTGACCCTCGAATATGGGGATTTCAAAGTTAACTTGTACCTTAAAGGGTGTGGCATTTCCAGAGTAACTGTTGGAAGCAAATGTGTCACCTCTAGGTAGCCGCTGAAGGATCTGGGCAAAGTTTTCCATCATCGCATTCCTTTGTCACTAAAGGGCTTCTTTGAGCAAGATTTTGATAGGATATCCTGCCCCCTCATCTTTCTTTTCATCCACCATGGAAGGCCGTCGGGATTTGCGAGGTTGGTCTTGCAAAGTTTTGACTAGTTCAAGCCCTAACTCCTTATATCCCAACCTCGTTGGGGACATGCAAAGAAAAACAGAGAAAAGCAGATCTCTCTAATACCACTGATCCAGATTTAAACAGGAACACAAAAAATTACAGATATAACCATAAATACAAAGATTCAATAGAAATAATACTTCATTTCATTGATGTAAAATACTGAAATATGCTTACAAATAGAAATGGAAATAAACTAGCTCGGGTGTTGGTAGCTTATCTATGAGAAGAGATGTGGTGGCTACATGCCTCTGAACTGTGTTACAATGAGGCTCGAAGGCCTATTTATTGTTGAGAAACAATGGAAAACCCTAAAAATCCAAAAACCTAACCCTAGGAGATGAAGCGCCAAACTATGGGCCCCGTTTGGATAAATTGGTACATCAACTTCCTAGGGTCATAACTTTGGCATACGATCTTCGTTTGATGCACACAATACCTTGTTCAAAAGATCTATCCAAGGAATACAAGTTTTGAGTGAGAAATGTTAGTTTATCAACCCATGTTGTTCCCAGTTTTCCCAAAAACCGTCATTTAGGGCCTCAAAACAGCTCCAGAAGTTTGGGATCCAAAAACCCTGCCAAAAATAGTAAGTTTTTCTACAATTAAGGAAATTGAAAAACTAAAAGAGACAGTTGTGGGGGTCCAAGTGGGATAGGTGGGTGGCCACAAACATCCACCTAGATTAGGAAACATACAAAAAATTTGAAGATGTTCATGAGAAGGAAGCTTCCCCACAAAGTCAATAACCCACTTCTCAAAAGCCTCAAGAGCTCATACACACAACACATCACATTTCTTGACATATTCCTATGCGTCTCTAAAAAGAGTAGGCTGCCAAAGTTGATCTTGTAACACTTTCCTTGCAGTCACTTTTCCTCCAACATGACCTCTCACAATGCTAGAATGACATTCTCAAAAAACACTTTCATTTTGATGGTCCAAAACACATATGTTGAAAATATGATCAAGCCCCATTTTGTACAACTAACCTACAATAAGATGATAGTCTGCAACTCATACTACCATATGCCTCTTTTGAGTCATTGTGTATTCATCAGAGCACTTACTAGTTGCTACAAATAGCTTGATATCCTCCAAATAATCTGGTAATGCTTCAATTCAGAACAAAACCACATTAGGCAATTGGTCATAAACTACCCCTCCCACTTCACCAAACTCCAACCAAGAAAGGTGATCTGGACCCACATTAGAGCAGCCTATTTTAACAATAACTTCAAACAAGAATTCCTAAAGCAACAATATCCATCTGCATATTCTCCCTTCCAAGACAGGTTTGTTAACTGGATAATTTAAAGTAGAATAATCAATAAAGAATTTAAAAGGACCACCAAGAAGATAATGTCTAAACTTTTGGAGAGAGTTCACCATGGTGAGACCTTCCCATTCGGTGGGCGTATAATTCTTCTCAACAGTGGATTTTTTATGCTAGCAAAATAGATGGGATGATCTAAGTTACCTTCTCCCGACTACATTAAAATAACACCCAAAGAAATACCATAATCATCTATATGAACAAGAAATTCCTTTTTCTAATATGGGTAAACTAGAATTAGAACACTCACAAGCTTTTTTTTTAAGGTGTTGAATGTAGCATCACATTTAGCAATCCATGCGTAATGTTCAAGTTTATTCAACAACTTCTCCAATGGTGCAGTGATCAAGGCATAGTTGTGGATAAAATTATGATAATATCTTGTGCGTCCCAAAGTAGACCACAACTACTAAACATTTGTGGGTGGCGACATATTTAAAATTACTACAACTTTGGCAGGATCAACATAAATACCATCTTTAGAAATAATATGTCCAAGCAAGGTACCAAATGGAACAAAAAAAATACAATTCTTCATATTTAATGAAATCTACAACTATTAACTTCTATCAAACATTACCCGCAATAAGCTAGAGTGCTTCTTTAAGAGGTTATATACTATCCAATCATCCATGTACACTTCAAGGAATTTATTAATATAATCTCTAAAAGTAGTAATAACAATTCTAGAGATCACAACCAGAGCATTTTTTAGGCTAAATGACATGACATGATAAGCATAAGAACCCCATTCTGTTGTAAAAGTAGTCTTCCTTTCATCTTCTTCTGCAATACAAACTCGATGACACCCATAAAATCCATTAGTAAAAGAACAAGCCTCATTAACTACAACATTGTCCAATACTTCATCGTTGAAGGGAGTAGGAAATAGATCATGGACACAAACATTATTAAGACTTACATAGTCTATGCAGACCCTAATATCATTCAAATCCTTTTTATCTTGAATGACAATAGGGATGATCCATTCTGCTTCATCAACTAGGAAAATATGACCCCCAACTAGCATCTTGTCAATTGATTTTCTCACTTTCTACTTAACTTGTGTATTCAAGTAGTATGGGAAGTGCTTGATTGAACTTGCATTAGGCTTCAAAACAATTTTCATTTCTCTTAGATCTCCTTAGATTCCCTTGAGTTCTGAAACTGATGTAGGAAACAAATTTTCATATTCTTTTAATAAGTCAAAAATACCTTTTGTATTTCACTCATCCCAATATTCACTGATAGAAGCTAGCTTAGGTTTCCCTTTAGTTCCAATATCATGCTTCCGCAACTTCAAAGGCTTCAAATGCTGGGTATCTTTAAGATCATCCTTTACATTTCATTCTCCTTTGGATTCCTTAAAATACAAATGCCTTAGTCCCTCCAGATCATGATATTCCGGCTCCTTATTGATCTTACCACAAGTAAAATCTTCGTGAAATCCAGATTGATATAAATGTTCATAATCTCCATAACTGCTATAGTCAATAATAAGTTTCCTAGTAGGAAACAACACTCTTTCTAGAGGTTTCCTAGTAGGAAACAACATTCTTTTAATGGATTTCAATACCTTTTCTATCCTTGCGTCTTATTTTGAAAATGAGAAATCATTGCAAAAATGAAGTATCAACGCCTCCTAGTTGGTTTTTTTCCTCTTCATCTCTTATTTCAAGTACTAGGCTCGCAGAATTGTCCCTAGTGTGTGAATATATTGATGTACCCACATTTCGGTAGGTAACCCAAATCTTGTCCAAATGGCACTACAGTTCTGAATATGCTTCTATGGACTGGTATAACCTTCATATATAGGAATTCTATCCAAAGGCTTCTCTATAATAGAAAATTGATATAACATAGCAAACTTAACTGATTCCCAGTCTTGAAACTAATTGCGATGAGTTCCCTGCCATCTTGAAGGGGTTTCATGTAGAGAAACATCCAACAAAGGGATATTTTGCACTTCCTCAATATGCAAATCAATTTCCTTAATAAAATTAACAATAAATCTTATACCATTTAAAGTAGGAAAGTCTCGTAACCTTAGTACCAATCCAATGAACACAAGAAACAATTGCACAATGTCTGGAGTGCAATTCATGATCTCCTTATTTCCATTCATCTAGAAAAACATCTAAACCAATTTCTGTGCTTTGAACACTCCTCCAACTAATAGAACCATCCATTGTAGGATTAATATAATCTTCTCTTTTTCCCACAATGAGTTGATGTAACTGATCCAAAAGATTAGGCTTTTCAACATCGTTTACAGGCTCTGTAAACCTTATGCCTTGGTACAGATCCAATGGTTGTATAATGTGGGCTCCATTTATTTCAAAGGTCATAGTCTCTCACTTGAGGTTGATAACAACATAATTATCAAACTCTCAGTCAGTCCCTAAAAATTTTGGGTAAGGATCCTTATCTCCCATGATACTTATGACCTCAAATTCTACATATGTCTTCACTCTCGCAATATCAACTTCAACATCTTCAAGATGAACGATGGGAATAAAATAATATTGATTGATCATACATAACTAAATAGGATAAATTACTAAATTGGGCTTCCCTAATGCCTCCCAAGTTATCCTATGCAAGATATTTACATCCGAACCCAAGCATAGCATTGAATATTTAATCTGAAATCCTTCAATTTGGGCATCAACACAAAATTCTCTTCCCATAATTCTCTTATTCTGACGGACACGGCTAGAGTGTCATTCAGGAAAATTAGTAGAAATAGGCATGTCAGAGAATTCCTCATCCTTAATAATTGTCTTGGGCTTCTTGCGAAACTGGCCAGATAATTGTTCATTGTTCATAATCTACAAAAATAATTTAAGCCACTCCATAACAGGATGAGATGTCTCTTGAGAAAATTTGTGACTCCTCATTTATACCCTCTTGTTGTTCTGCATGAGGACTATAAGAAGAAACCAACTGCTTAACATTTTTTTTCTTCATCCTTGTAGTATTCTTTTTGTTTGTGAGGATCATAGGACTTCTTTAGTGATGCAGGCTTTATTATAGTAGGTTGCTCAGAGGTCTCCTTATCTTCTCTAGTCGTCTTTCCTCCTCTAGTAATTCTGTTAATGTTAGGCATTGGAGTTGGTTTAGGCCCTCAAGGTTTTGCATTGATACAATTTTCTCCTCTTTGCTGATTGTGCTCTTTCCAACGATCGATTAGTTTAGGACAATCTTTAGTCACATGCACATTTACGATAATGGGTGCACCAAGGGTAACAAATAGTCGTGGGAAATATGACCTTCTTGATCACAATTATAGCAACAGACTGAGCCTATTCCTCCAATTAGTCCCCCCTTGAATTTACTCCTCCTTTCCCTAGAGGAGCTTCATTGAAACTGAACGAAGTACGATTAAGATGATCGTCAAGAGCATCCAAAGCTCTGCACCAGTATGTATTGTTAGTCGAGGACCCACATAACTCACAAAATATGTTGTTTAGGAAATTTTAGTAGTTCTTTAAAATAGGACAAATATGAGGTGGATGTACATAAATATGACAGATCTCATAATATTCATTGGAAGATGTACCTAGTTGATTAGGAAATGCATGATATTGAGTATTTAATTGATATAGAGCATTTGTAGTAACTTGCGCAACTCCAACAATAGGCAGTGGCAGTGTTAAGTCCCTATAATACTAGTGTAGCCCCCTTATTATTATTGTTAGTGTTCCCCCCTTATTTTTATTGTTGTGCCCATTAGAAACCCACTATTGTTATTGTTGTTTCCTTACATTATTATTGTTATGTAGGCTATGATTATATTGTGACCCTTTAAGCTCCTATATATATCAAAATGACTTTCCATTTGTATCATCCAACAATTATTTATTTACGTAATGTAAAGGAGGTTTCCCCCTCAAAGAGGCTAATTTTTAAGTCATTGATCTATCTTTTCTTCTATTTTGTGATTTGGTTGCATAACATTTAGTATCAAAGCTTTGGATTCTAGTGTTTCACTACTACAACCATCTCATCATGGAATTTTTGTTATAACTTTGTTTCTATGAAGGTTCAAAAGATGATTTTTCTACCACGAGGAGTTGAAATCCTGAGGAACGTCTTATAGAAATTTTATATCTTGGTTCACTATATTTTCAGAGATATGGTTTGAGGAAGTTATGGTTTTTGCATGCTCTAGAATTTTGTCTAAAATAGGTGATCTTGGGAAAAGAATCAAAACTTCCTCTACGAGAATTTAATTTGAATTTCGTAAATAGTGGCTGAAAGTACATGGACCGTAGTATCGTGTGTATCATTTTTAGGGCCTAAGGTCCAGAAAGTGACATGTGGAACTCCGTACACATTTTCTCTACTGAACCAGTCCATAATCAGGTCATCATGGGAGATTGGGCATAAATTTACCTTGAAGAATCCAAATTTGGTCTTACTTGTGGAAGTGGAAAGAAGAATCAGAGGGTTACCACAGAGACGAATATAAGACCTTGAAGATCCGAAATCATAGAGACAATAGTTTCAATATCAAGGTCGTAAAAAGAAAGAAAAAGGTGTGTTTTTTTTAAATTTCGCATAAATTTTGTTTGAAAAATCAGTTTGAAGTGATTTAAAGGGAATATTGAAGCATAAATATCAGTGTTTGGTTCTAAAATTCCTCCCAAAAAAAAGTATTCTACACCCATTAATCCATTAGAAAGCTCTACTAGGAAGCATAAAAAGGAAGAATTGCAACATGATATATCAAAGTTACGAGACCAAGTGCAACAAATTTTGCTCTCACAAAGAGCAACCAGAGATGACATGGATGGATTAAAAGGGGACATGAATGGTATAAAAGGCAACATGGAGGTTTTTAAAGTATACATGGATGTGATGAATGTAAAGCTGGAAGGGTTGATAAATTTGTTGCAAGAAAGGCTTCCTGGTGGTGACAAGGTAATCCATGAAAATCATGATGAGGATAAAAGGAATATGAATTATGATTTTAGGGACTCCAATGTGGGGTTTAAGAATGACCACATTCCAAAGATATATATGAGGAAGTTTGATGGAAAGGATACGGTAACATGGATACTACATATGGAGCAATATTTTGATCTCCATGATGTGCAACACACTCAAAAGTTACGCATTGCAACTTTATATTTAGAACCCAATCAGTTTGTATGGTATCGATGGCTTTGTTCTCGTAAACCACTTATCACTTGGTCAATTTTTATGGAGGAAATGATAGCACATTATGAGGATACAAAGAGAAACACCTTCTTTAGCCAATTGATAAATCTCAAACAAAAGGGTTCAATGGCAGAGCACATTGAGGAATTCCAAAAATTGAATATCAGGGTAACTGATATTCCAGAGGAACATAGGATTGATGTCTTCATAGGGAATTTAAAGGATAGAATCCAACATGAGGTTTGCCTTTGGGAACCTGATTCATTGTAGAAGGCATTCGGGGTGGCAAGAAAAGTTCAAAGAAAAATTATGGCAATGAGGAAGTCTACCACTCACAACCATAAAGATGGAAATGTTTTTCTCCTAGCCTTCCATAACTTACAAGGTCGATACCACAAAAATTGGAGGAAAAAAGAGAGAAATGGATTTGTTATAGTTGTGATAGAAAATACACTAAATGGCATAAGTGCGCTAAGAAAAAATTATTTTTCACATATTGTGAAGAAGAGGAAGAAAAGGAACATGATCAAAAGAAGAGGATATACACTAGGAACCAACCCCAAAGAAAGAATAAATGAATCTGACAATATCTTGTAATGAATTTTCAGAAATTATCATTCCTCAAACTCTCAATATAGAAGGATATATCAAGCAGAAAAAGCTAATAGCGTTGATTGATTCGGGTAGTACCCATATTTTTATTCATTTTAAGATAGCCAAGGAATTGAATTGCTTCCTATATCCAACACCAGAGTGTCAAGGGATGGTTGAAAATGGAGGAACTATAAATTTCTCTGGAAAGTGCCATAATATCAAGCTAAACATGGGGGAATATGTATTGAATAGTTCAATTCTTTCAATTCCAATGGGTGGTATTGATGTTGTATTAGGAGTCCAACGATTACAATCTTTGGGAACGGTAGCTTTTAATTTTCAAGAACTTTTTTTGAATTGCTTTTGGAAAGGAAAGGAATTTGAATTAAGGGGTATCGCAGGGAAACAAGGAAAGATAACCAACTCTAATGTCATGACAAATATTATTAAGAAATAAAAACGAGGAGTAATTTCACAATTATGCTCAGTAGAGGATCAAACATCAAAATCATCTATTTCTCCAAATCTCCAAAAAGTCTTGGATAATCAAAGGTCCCCCACCTATTCGTGATCATGATCATGCTATTCATTTGATTCCAAGACATTTTCCTCCAAGTATCAAGCCCTACAGATATCCTTATGCCAAAAAGAGTGAGATTGAACGTATGGTTGCATAAATGTTAGAGGGTGGTATAATTCAACGCTGTCAATGTTCTTTCTCTTCTCTACTAGTATTGGTGCACAAGAAGTATGGATCATGGCACATGTTTCCGAATTATAGGGAGCTCAACAAGCTCACTATTAAAGATAAATCTCTCGTTCCTGTCATTGATGAATTGTTGGATGAATTACATGGAGCAATTCACTTCACCAAGCTAGATATTCGTTCATGATATCATCAAATTAGAATGAAGACTGAATGCATTCCAAAAACAACATTCAGAACTCATGAGGTTTATTATGAATTTTTATTCATGACTTTTTACCTTACTAATACACCCTCCACATTTCAAGGTTTGACGAATTTCATTTTCAAACCCTTCCTTAGAAAATTCGTGTTAGTATTTTTTGATGATATACTAATCTACAACAAGTCTTGGAAGGATCATGTTCAATGTGTTGATAGGGTACTCAAACTATTGGAGGAGAAATAATTATATGCAAAAACCTCCAAATGTATCTTTGGAGTACAGGGGGTGGAATAGTTGGGTAATATTGTATATCATGAGGGTGTTACGGTAGACCCTAACAAAATTAAAACCATTAAGGAATGGAAAATCCCCAAAACCATAAAGCATCTTCGAGGATTTCTTGGGTTGACAGGGTATTATCACGAGTTTTTTAAGAATTATGGGAGAATAACAACACCTCTAACATCATTACTAAAGAAAGATGCATTTTCTTGGACTCCATAAGCAACTAAGGCCTTTAAACATATTAAAGAGGAAATGTTCTAAGCACTAATATTAGCTATGCCATACTTTACAAAAACCTTTATTGTGGAATATTATGCCCTAGGAAATGGAATTGGTGCAGTTTTAATGCAAGAAGGAAGACCCATCGCTTTTGAAAGTCATCTAATCAAAGGAAAGTATTTACAGAAACCTATTTTTGAGAAGGAAATGTTGGCAATACTACATGAACTAAAGCAATGACGACCTTACCTAATGGGAAGACACTTTAAGGTAAAAAAATATCATGATAACATTAAATACTTTTTGGAACAAATATTATCTTTAAAAGAGCAACAAAAATGGGTCATAATGATGTTGGATTATGACTTTGAAATCATCTACAAAAAATGGAAGCAAAATGTTGTTTCATATGCACTCTTAAGAAAGGTTGAGGATGTTGAAGCATTTGTTTGTGACATTTCTATTATCCAACCTGAGTGGATAACCGAAGAAAGGGATGAGTGGAAGAATGATGAAGAGGTGTGGACACTCATTCAAAAGTCGCAGTAAGATCCTAGTACCTCTGATACATTTCGCTAGAAAAATGATTCATTATGGTACAAATATCACTTATATCTTTGTAAGAATTCCAAACTCAAACAAAACATTATTTTGGAATTTCAAAACTCTTCCTTATGAGGGCACTCAGGATTTTTAAAAACCTACCATAGGGTCAAGAAGGATTTTTTTGGGGATGGCCTTAATTCTGATAATTAAAAGTTTGTGGCAAATGTTTGGTTTGCCTACAAAATAAAGTTGAGACATTAAAAACTTACCACAAGGTCAAGAAGGATTTTTTTTGGGATGGACTTAAATCTGATAATTAAAAGTTTGTGGCAGAATGTTTGGTTTGCCTACAAAATAAAGTTAAGATAATTAAGACCACGAGTTTGTTACAACCTTTAGCCATTCCATGTCAACATTGGGAGGAGGTCTTAATGGATTTGATCAAAGAGTGTCATCATGGTGGTAGTTGATAGAACTACCAAGTATGAAAACTTTTGCGCATTATCTCATCCTTTTAAATCTAATACAATCATTATTGCATTTATGGAAACAATTCAAAAGCTTCATGGAAACCTAGAAATTATAGTAAGTGATGGATATCCCATTTTCACTGGAAAATTTTGGACGAAATTATTTTCTTGTCTCGGTACTCAATTAGCTCATAGCTCATCTTATCATGCTCAATTTGATGGGAAAACTGAGATAGTGAAAAAATGTTTGGAAGGATATCTTTGTTACTTTGTATTTGATAAGAAAATACAATGGGTCAGGTGGTTACCTTTAGTTGAATGATGGTATAACACTTCCATCCTTATTGCAACAAAAATGATCCCATTTATGGCACTTTATGGATATCATCCACCATCCATCTCATCATATTTAAGAGAAAATGATCAGGTTCAAGCAGTGGAAGATTACATCGACCATCAAAACAAGTTCTCCAAATCTTAAAGGATAACCTCACTCTAGTGCATAATCGAATGAAGCAACATGCATATCAACATCACACTAAAAGAATTTTTCATGTGGGAAATTGGTATTTTTACGGCTACAACAATACAAACAAATGTCCCTCAAGCAAGATAAGAAGGATAATAAATTATCACCCAAGTACTATGGTCCTTACAAGGTGTTGCAAAATATTGGTACTATGGAATACAAATTGGAGCTACCTGCATTGTCCTGAGTACACCTAGTTTTCCATGTTTCACGCTTAAAGAAGGTTATCGGTGAAAAGCTTCAAGTTCAAACAGTGTTGCCAGAACTTGACAAAGAAGGAAAAATCATATTTGATCCTGAAGCAGTCATGGAAACGAGAACCCGTCCTCTACGTAATCAATCAATTTCAGAGTATCTCATTAAGTGAAAGAAATTACCCACTGAAGATTCCACACGGGAGGATGAGGATTTTATATAGAAGCATCTAGAACTACTCAAGTGTTGAGGACAACACTTTTTTTAAGGAGAGAGGGAATGTTAGGTCCCTATAATACTAGTGTAGCCCCCTTATTATTATTGTTAGTGTAGCCCCCTTATTGTTGTTGTTGTGCCCATGTAACCCCCATATTGTTATTGTTATGCCCAATAGAAACCCATTATTGTTATGGTTGTGCCCTTACATTATTATTGTTATGTAGGCTATGATTATATTGTGACCCATTAAATTCCTATATATATATACAAAGGAGGTCTTGTCATTTGTATCATCCAAGAATTGTTCATTTATGTAATGCAAAGGAGGTTTCCCCCTCGAAGAGGCTAATTTTTAAGTCGTTGATCTATATTTTCTTCTATTTTGTGAGCTTGTTGCATAACAAGCAGAATCGACCCTATAGGCATTATAGTTGGTCCTAGACTATTCAACCGCGGACACTCAGCAGCATGATGCCCCTCAACATGGAAATTAGTGTATCATACCTAAGGACATCAAGGTTGAGTTGCATGCATGTCTTTCAATCTCTCTGTCAAATTAACAATCTGATGTTGTAACCCAACGATGGTAGGGTCACTAGAAGCAAAACCTCCCCTATGCTCAGGAGGTTATGTTTCCATTGCTTTATTATTCATATGTTTCTCAAGTGCATCTTGTAGCGTATCAATTTTCTATTGCATTAAGGGGGTTCTGGTCAATGGCAACAAAGCTTTAATGAACCAATCTCTTTGGTGATTAGGATTGATCCGATAACTCAATTTATGAATTTCATCTTTGAATTGTTGCATGCATTCTCATGCCATTTCTTCTTCACATTGTTTAATATCCCATAGTTCAGATAACCCTTGTTGATTTTTCTGGGGGAGTTTAAATTCTTGGATAAATTATTTATTAACTTCATCAAGAGCAGGATTCTGATGCAATGCAGACCATATAATAAACCACATGAGAACTCTATCTCTCAAAACTATTTGAAACTCAATAATATTAGTAGTGTTTGGCCTTTGCATAGCCCTCCATATGGCTTCGCACAGATACCAATGTGAGTCTACATCCCCATTCCCCTACCTTAAATTCAGGATACCAAGTGAATGAACATGCTACGTTACCGACCATTGCAGAATGACCAGGAGAAATCGATATAAATCCTTATAAACTAGGCTACAAAGCTATTGAGGAACTTATTTGGGAACCACCACTACTACAAGTATCGATTGCATACATACTATGGAATTTCTAGAATTTTAAAGTCATAACTAGATTTAAAACAAAAGAAGTAGGATTCTGATAAAGTACTAAGGAGAGGTTGGGGGGGACTTACCAATGTTATTAATCGATAGACTGGTAGTAGTGGGAGATACATCACCTTCATAAAGAAATCTCTCCATCAAAAAATGCATTTCATCATAAGGGGGAGTGCTCCGGTCTAAAACTACAACTGATTGTCTAGGCACTTTTGGTGTTCTAACTCCTGGTGAGCTCCTTTGCTTCCATTCATCTTTCCTACTATACTACTTCCAACACCTCCTATTTGGCTATAATTTACTCCACTATTGAATTCTATGCTTCGCAACTCTGAGCTACCTATCCCTTCTATCCACAACCTTAGACTGCTCAACACTTCTCCTATTTGGTATAACTCTCATTGTCATCTTTGAATTTCCTGCAATGTATTTTCTCGCTACTCGTTGCTATCTATGCTCTTCTATTTTCCCTTAAGTATCGAGCTCTTCATGACTCATATGCATCCATCACAACATACCTTCATCTTCCACAACCGATTAACATTTCTCCCCTAAACCTTACCTCTAGTACCTAGGATTTTAAGTTGCCATATTATTTTCTTGAAATAGTCGTAGGTTTTCTTCTACATAAAAACCTTAATCCATAAGGGGATTTCCTTCAACAATATTCCTCGCAACCCGTACTTGAATATTGATTTAGCTATGGAAAAGGATTGGTGATATTCTGTGACAAATTCAATGAAATAACCTTCTAAAGTTGCGTGCTCCCATTCTTGAATATCTCCTTTGAAAATACTCAACACCATGATCTAGGTCCCCTCAAAATATATTTGTGCCAACAATAGAACCATTTGTTAGTGCGGAATTAGGCTTGAAAGACCTAGGGTTTGTCCACTGATTTCCAACAAAGGTTTCTGCTATAGTCTAGCACATTGCCGCCATTTGCATTCCTTCACCAGGGAGAAACATCTCACTTGAGGCATGTCGAGACATGAAATGATGGAAGGGATCACAGGATAGTGCCGATGAGCAACTTAACAGATATTTCATTTAGTGCGTAGGCATTTGTACATCACTAGCATAAATACTTAGAGATCATTATGTATATATGAATAAGATAAAAGCAATCACAACAGTGAACAACATAATATACAACAACACATCTGAAAGGAAATTTTTTAAAGGAGTGCACAAACCATAATTATTTCATATGCACCGTTACAAAATTAATCCCCACAACTCCTTTATTTATATAAATGCATCCTTACATTACAGATAAGTGAGATCTCTCAAGGTCATTCATAGCTTCAATCTTCAAATTCAGAGCTTCAATATTCAATCGAGTAGCATCTTGGCATCTCTATATCTCTCATGCTCAATCCTTGCGGCTTTTAGAGATTCCCTTCAATCCTGTTCACATGATTTGGTCCATCTTAATCACTTTGATCCCACTCGCTTGATTCAGTCCATTCTGACAAAACCTAGTGCTTTGGTCTGTATCTCTTTGATATTTTGAAAATCATAGATCCATATTTCGCGAATTCTCCAAGTCCTGAAGTCAATTTTAATTCTTACTTTGTCATTTTTCTATTCTCAACTTTGAACTTGTTTGATCATTTACTTTTCTTCTTGCACTAGCCATTCTTGCAACCATTTTTTATCAAAATTTAATAAAAAATTATCCAAAAATGAAGGACACAACAACATGCCATGTGTTGTAGTTGGATACAATGGATATGACTTTGTTGGATATAAACTCTTCTAATCTGGTTTCACATTCAAAAGCATGAAGTATCATTGTTCTTTATCTATTTGTGATTGGTTGAAAAGTGAAAAGAGCATTGTGTGCAGCTTCGTGGGTTCCACAATTTGTTTTGCAATAGCCTCTCTCGTAGGTTTAAGGTCCTTCTAAGCAAACGTCCATCATCTCTTGGTTTTATTCTAGATTTTTGTTCTAGTCTTACTATTCCTCATGCTCCAATGGAAGCTATTTTGTGAGGCCTTATAAGAGCTTCTAATGCACCATGAAGTTTCGTTTCTGATAGATAATGTCGTAACCACATCTCTTCCCAACTTCAAACCCGGCCATCAAGGCGGTGGCGATGCTTTGATCTCTAATAATCCCACCGTCGAATTTTTTGAGAATCGCCTCGGTCGGCGAGGCACTTCTTGACATATTCCTTGAAATATCGGTATGCATACTCCACTTCACCTCCTCCTCCTCGATCCGTTGGATTTTTTCCTCGCAGAGGGCGCTAAGGCCAGTGAGGCAGAAGAAATCGGCCTCCTCCTGTAGCTTGCGCAGGAGGCAGATGTCCTGCAGCCATACGATGCCGCTGTGGAGATAATTCAAGACGTGTGTGAACCTCTGACCGTCTCTGTCGGTTTTGATGACGGAATTCTTGTTCATCTTATCATATTTGGGCCAATGGCGGAGGACCAGGGCAGCGAGCATGGAACATTTGTCCACGCACAGAGTCTTATGCGAGGTTTCCAACGCCTGAGCTCCCACCCGCATCATCACCCAGTCGTCCTCCTCTTTGTCATTTCTTGGCACTTCCTGCCAGTCAGGAACGACAACCTGCTTCATTGAGTACGCCATTTTTCCTGATCAAAACCTGAGTTTTCCGTTTTTCGGTGCTTTACGGATTGAATAGGATTCGAACCAGGAACTCAAGAAGTATCAGAATGAAATCACCGTTCCTTAAAGTTTCGGATGATGAACCTTATTAGAGGTTCGAAAAGTGTGACCTTAAATTGTTAATGTACCACTGATCAAATCTCAGAGATTTAGAGGTAGATAATATTTTGTAATGAATACGTTTATGTGTATTAATACATTTTATCCACTAATTTAATTTAATTATGTATTTGTGGACATGAACAATAACGAATGAAATGTCTAACTACAATAAAATTGGAATACATTCTATTTACTAATTAATAGATTTAACTTGGTATCGGTTTAAAAAAAACACTAAAAGTAACCAAATGTCTAATAACAATCAATTTTTTTAACTCATTAAACTTTTGTTATACACTAGAGTAGTTATATAAATTAAATGATTGGTAAATATAGATAGACATCAATCCATAATAAGCATGGAAGCACTTACCCTATATACTAACATATCTTACATATAACACGAGTTGATATGACGTTTTTTTAATTGATTAATTAACATAACTAACTTGGACATAAATCTAAACCCTTGATCTATGCATATTACTATGAATATTAGCGCATATTCCATGGTGGTTAAATCTATACCATCCACCTAATATTTATTGATAATTAATTTAAAATTATGAAAAACTTATTCTAAAATAGACATGCTTATGGGCCTAATCAAAATTCTAGAAGACCTATTTTGAAATAGATACACATATAGAGGTAATTATGTTTGTGAATATTTAATTATATTTAGAGTTTTTTGGTTTAGTTTTTTTTCTTTGGCCAAAGCAAAAACTAGTTTTATTTATAAAAATGGTTGGATATGACATTAATTCTCCATCTTGAATATCGACAATAAGTTTTGAGCTATGAATCTCCAAAATCCTAGTTGACCACTTGCAATCCTTGATGGCATCTAGTTCTGTGGGGCCTGCTCCCCTTAGGCCCTCACATTGGTGCATTTAATGCTCTTATATCATTGCGGTCTAAAATCCCAAGATCACAACTTGTCAATTTGTGAAGAAGACCGAACAAATTTCGAAAGTTATGATGAACGCTAAAAAGTTTGGTGGGTTAGTTCACAAGGATTTGCCCCTCCCCCCAAATCCATGAACCTTTGGCTGGATAAAAACTAGAGGCCTTTGATTAAAGGAAAATTCTTAGCCTCCTTTTGTGGAAGGGTTTTTTTTTACCTTTTATTTTGTAGATAAATCTAATAATGACTTAATATTCATAAGTGTTCTTTATTTTAAGGGAGCTCAAGGCTTATATCTAGATAGATGAAGTCCATATTTCAACCCTGAAAATGATGTTCCTTTTACTATTCCTGTTTGGGTAAAACTGCATAATTTCTCGTCCCCCACTAGAATGATGAAACTTTCAAAAATATTGGTAATTCCCTGAGAAAGTATTTAGATAGAGCAGAACCAAGAATAGGATGTTTGTTTGTGCCCACATTTTTGTTGAATTTGATTTGGAGAAAGCCCTCTCAAAAGTAATATAACTATATTTTAATAATTGGACCTTCCTCTAGGAAGTTGACTATAACCTACTTCCCTTCACATGGAAGGTCTATCATGAATATGGTCATTTTGCTAGAAATTGTCCAAAATATTCAGATGCCCCCTCCTAGAAGGAAGAAGGATATAACTGATAGACTACCAAGAGAAGAAGAGGTCCCTCAAGGCCACAAATTACCCCTTAGGCCCCTAAGAATCAGATTGGTCCGAAGGTATCGCTTCCCCTCAACATCCTTTATGGGATCACTCTTCAACAAATCTACAAGCTAGTTGTGAAAGATCTCTCGGAAAATAGTTTGAAGTAATAAATGGACTAAAGAATATAGAGGAAACATACAAAATTTTTGAAGATGTTCATGAGAAGGAAGCTTCCCCAAGGGAAACAGAGGAAGAAGGTATGAATTCACTTGAAGATATCCCAATCCCTATGGAATTTCCAAAGGAAGAAGAATCAAAAGAAGGAGAAATCCTTGTCTCCCCAAAGACCTACATCAAACCTCTTTATTGTGTTCCAATGGATGAGGAGCTCTATGGAAGTGATATTGCTCGTGATATCCTTGTGGGAAGGCTACATAAAAAAGCAAGAAGACTATCAAATAGAGATATTTGCTCTAAGAAATCTAATAAGGGTTGAGATTTGGAGACTCAAAAATCAATCAAAGAAGCATTTATTAGTCATGAGAAGTGCAAAGAAATAGACATTCACGATTTCTCCCTAAGAGGGGTGTGCAAGATCCACAAGTGATGAAGGTGATCTCTTGTAATTGTAGAGGACTAGGGAATGAAAAAAGACTATCATAAATAAGAAGTTTGATTAGAGAAGAAAAACCCATGATTTTTCTACTCCATAATACTAAATTTGGATGTAGTAGGGCTTTAGGAGTGTGCCATTAACCCAACTAGGAAAAATAACTCCATCAAGATGAGAAAGCTTAACAACTCCAATATCTTTTATCTCTGAAACAAAGAAAGAACCCAACCTATGCATTTGTAACTTACGAGGATGCTTAAGATATTTGTTTCCATAAAGAAATACCTGATCTCCAATAGAAAAAGACTTCTTCTTTATATCTTTTTCATGCTAGGATTTTTGTCGTTCCTTCTCGATAATTTGATGGAAGTATGCAAGGTACCACTCCTCATCCAACTCCCACAATTCCTATAGTTGTTCTCCAATGGCTTCATCATCAAACATCTGAGTAGCCTGAGCAATAAAAAAATTAAAAACAATAAACTCAGTTGGTACCACAACTTCTCGTCCATAAACAAGCTGAAATGTTGTATACTTATGCAATCGTTTCATAGTTATATGGTAAGCCCATAAATAAATTATCTAGAACTCGTTCATCCCAATCATCGATGTTTGTGGAACAGACTTTAGTAAGACATTTTTCCTAAATGTTATTAAAGACTTCAAATTTTCCATTTTCCATGCAGATGATATGGGTTGCTTTTGTTGTGTTGGATCATGAATTCCTACTCAGTATAGCACATGTCTCGTGATGATATTTTAAATATAAACCTTGCAGCGGTATCAACATCACAATCTTTTACAACAATTGCTTCAACGCAACGCGTTAAATGGTTAGTTGGGGTAATAATGTAGTGGACATAAGAATGTTGCACTAGACCGTTGATGGGCCCCACAAAGTCAATAACTCGCTTCTCAAAAGCCTCAAGAGTTCAGACTAGATGCAGTGGAAGTTCATCACAATGAGATGGTTTCCCAACTCATAGACAAACATCACATTTCCTGACATATTCCTTTTCATCTCTAAAAAGAGTAGGCCGCCATAGTCAATCTTTTAACACCTTACTTGCAGTCACTTTTCCTCCAACATGACCTCCCACAATGCTAGAATGACATACCCACAAAACATTTTCTTTTTTATGGTCTAAAACACATATGTGCAAAATATGATCAAGCCCCATTTTGTACAACTAACCTGCAATAAGTTGATAGTCTGCAACTCGTACTACCATATGCCTCTTTTGAGTCATTGTGTATTCATCAGAGCACTTACCACTTACTAGAAATAACGTGATATCCTCCAAATAATCTAGTACTGCTTCAATTCAAAACAATCGGTCGTCGACTAACCCTCCTGCTTCACCAAACTCCAACCGAGAAAGGTGATATGGGCCCACATTAGAGAGGCCTAGTTTAACAATAACTTCAAACAAGAATTTCTAAAGCAACAAAATCCATCTGCATATTCTCCCTTCCAAGATAGGTTTGTTAACTAGATAATTTAAAGTAGAATAATCAATAAAGAATTTAAAATCACCACCAAGAAGATAATGTCTAAACCTTTGGAGAGATTTCACCATGGCGAGAGATTCTCGTTCGGTGGTTGTATAATTCTTCTCAGAGTGGAGTTTTTTTTGCTAGCAAAATAGATGGGATGATCTAAGTTACCTTCTCCAAGATACGCTAAAATAACACCCAAAGCAATACCATAATCATCTATATTAACAAGAAATTCCTTGTTCCAATATGGCTAAACTAGAATTAGAGCACTCACAAGATTTTCTTTTAAGGTGTTGAATATAGCATCACATTTAGTAGTCCATACTGTTAGGATATTCCGACACATAGGATATAGTTAAGTTCAACTTGGTCTAGTATAGAGTTAGGTAAAGTGTGTTTCTTTACCGTTGTACATTTTGTAACTTACAATCCGACGGTCACGATATGTAGTGATCTGACGGTTCATTCTCTCCTCGGTATTACCGACACTTGATCTGTGGCTTGACACCCGATTGGTCCATGAGTTCTATTTAAAGCGCATGGAGGGTCATTGTTCGGGTAATCCGTGCATGAGAGAAGCTTATGTAATTTTTCATTCTTTGATTAATAAATTGCCTGTAGTGGCCACATTGGCGCAGGCCGTGGACTGTTTCCCTCTTTGAGGGTTTTAACCACGTCAAAAATACTGGTGTATTGATCTGTGATCTGGTTGTGAGCGGTGTCCTTTTGGTGTTCTTTCTGAGGAACTTACCCTGTAAATTCCTACATGGTATCAAAGCTATTTGAGGGTCGCATCCGTTGGTGATCCAAATCTGAGGCCGGTAGAACTGCATGCGGCTGTTGTTTCCTAGATCTGCTATTTCTGACTGCTTTCGGGCCGAGAGGACTGCTCTGTTGCGTTCGAAGCATCTGTTCCAGTGAGGAACCCCTTTCGTTTCACGCGAAAAGGTTTCCGGTAGCCCTAGCTGCGTCATTTTTCAGATCGGGAGGTATACAATGTTTTTGCAGTTTACTGTTATTTTCTCTCTGCTTATTTCGGTTTCGGTTTATTTAGCCCTTTTTTTTAACCGGATCTATACCTTTCATCTCTGCGTATGCTCTTTGCCCTGCGACTTTGTGCAATCTGGGCAAATCAGAAACAGAAAGGAAGGATTTTTCTCATGCGTATGCTCTTTTCCCTGCACCTTAGTGTGATCTCGGAAAATCAGAAACATTGAGAAAAATATTTAGTTTTTCGGCTAAAGCTAACTTTGAGATTTTTTTTAAATATCTAGTTTTTTGGCTAAAGCTAACTTCGAGCCACAAGGTTCGTTTTTTCTTTGCATATTCGTGTTGGGTTTTGTGTTTTGTGTTTTGTAGGGAAAAAGAGCTTTCTCAAGGCAAGCACGCAAACCAAGGCCCCCCCCCTCTCTCTCTCTCTCTCTCTTTCTCTCTCTCAAATTTTTTGTATAGATCAATTGGTTCAAAGCTATTTTAAGAGAGTAGAGGTCTTGGGTTCAAGTCTCCATTTTGTGAGGGCGGATTTTTTCATTCCCGCACATTCGCGCACTTTGCCGGCAACTTCAACAATTTTTTTTCAAAAAGCCATAACTTCTTCATCCGGAAGCCTTTTTCAGAGCCGTTTTTTTTAAAACAGCCTAATTTTTCGAGATCTATCCATTGGAACACTTATTTTCAGCATCTTCAGCTTCAGTTTTAAAAAAAAAAAAAATGGAAAGTCCATGCCAAGTCATTCTTGACAGCACTAACTACTTCCAATGGATAGCCTACATGGAAGATTTACTTAGAAGTAAAGGTCTCTACAAGATAGCCACAGACCAAGAGAAGAAACCAAAAGATGAAGACAAGGGTGCAAAATGGGAAAATAGACAAGATCAAGCACATGGTTTGATAGGGATGTCTATTTCTCCTGATCTTAGATTCCATATTGCAGAACTTGAGACTCCTCATGAAGCATTGGAAAAAATCGCTAAAGTTTTTGGGATTAAAAATGAAATTAGAGCCCATCAACTTGAAAATGAGTTGCTTACTTTGGATCCTAATAATTTTTCTTGCATTGAAGATTTCTTGTCCAAATTCAAGACCCTTAGATATCTCTTGGAAGGTGTTAAGGTTAAGAAAGAAGATGGTAACCTTATTTATTCCATCCTTACTAAGTTGGGACCAGCCTACTCTGTATTTGTTTCCACTTTCCATTCTACAAGGGAAGCTTTCATTTGTCAAGGAAAAGACTACAAGGCCCCTTCCTTTGACTCCTTTTGTGATTCCTTAATAAGAGAACAAGAAAAACTCTTACACCTTGGTCTTCTTAATCTTGGAAACTCTTCCACGAAAGCGTTAGCCGCCCAGCAACAACCAAATTCAAAGAATCCTAAGAAGTCATATCCTCAAAAGAATGGTCCTAAACCAACTTAGCCTCAAAATGAAAGATCATTTCAGCAAAATGATAAGACCAATAAAAACAAATGGAAGAAGACTGATAGACATTGTAACTTTTGTAATCGAGATGGCCACTTAGAATCTAAATGCTTTAAGAAGATGGAAGCCTTGGAAGCCGCAATGAAGAAACATAACATCCATGTGGAGCCTACTTCAACTTCAACTTCCGGAATGGCACTTTCTGCATGTCGTTGTCAATCATCTCAGTCTGGTTATGCATTAAATGTATCTTCTTCCTCTCCTTCTCATGAGTGGCTCATTGATTCTGGAGCCTCTTATCACATGGCCAAAAACCAAGCCATGTTTTCTTCTTTAAATGATTGTAACACCAAAAATATATATGTTGGTGATGATAGATCTCTTAATGTTGTAGGGACTGGAACTGTTCATCTAGACAATGGTCAGTTTAATGATGTATTATGTGTTCCAACCTTATCCTGCAACCTTCTATCTGTATATCAGATAACTCATTCAGGTGAAGGTAAAATTGTTGAATTTTCACCTCATGATGTTGTAATCAAGGATCTAAAAGATCCTAAACAGATTCTAGCTACTGGTCTTGCTGATGATTCCACAAGGTTGTATAAGTTTCACAACTTTGGGTCATCAAATCTTCCCTCAGTATTTGTTGCTCATAATGATGAAGTGAGCAAACTTTGGCATGAGCGATTTGGTCACTTAAACTATCGCTCCCTTCAGCATCTATGTAAAGAAAATATGGTGACAGGTCTTCCTATGGTATCTTGCAGAGATGGTGTTTGTTCCGGATGTGTACTCGGAAAACATCATCGGGACAGTTTTGACAAACGTGCCTCTTGGCACGCCTCAGCCCCTTTACAGCTTGTGCACAGTGATTTATGTGGTCCACTTCCTGTTGCTTCATTCTCTGGCTGCAAGTATTTCTTAACTTTCATTGATGATTTCTCCAGACGCACTTGGGTATACTTCTTAAAACTCAAGAGCGAAGTATTTAACACATTTTTGGCCTTCAAAGCCTTTGTTGAAAAACAATCTGGACATCAAATTCTTAAGCTAAGAACTGATAATGGTGGAGAATATGTTAAAAACACATTCATCAACTTTTGCACCGAAAATGGAATTCAAATGCAACATACTGTTCCATACACTCCACAACAAAATGGTGTAGCTGAAAGGAAAAATCGCACCTTAAAGGAAATGGCTAATTGTATGCTGCAATCTAAAGGACTCAGTCTTAGTTTTTGGGCCGAAGCAATTAATTGTGCAAATTATATAATCAATCGCACTCCTACTAAGGTTCTAGAGAATATCACTCCAGAAGAAGCTTGGAGTTCCATTAAACCAGATGTAAGTCACTTTCGTGTTTTTGGAAGTGAAGCATGGGCCCATATTCCAGATGAAAAGCATAAAGCTTTAGAACCTAAGAGTGAGAAATGTACTTTTGTTGGATATTCTGAAGATGTAAAAGGTTATAGACTTATTCCATTTAAGTCCAAAAATGTTATCATTAGAAGAGATGTAAAATTTGATGAAAATAAATCGGCCTGCGAGCCTAGTCCGGCGGATGTGCCACCTCTTCCTATCTCTTCTACTTTTGAAAACATTTCTTCTTCAGATGATGAAAGTGAGGATGATAATCCTCCCCCACCTTCTCAGGATCCTCAACTTCCAAGATGGGTCCGTGCTACTCGGGATGCAGCAGGTGATCTTGCCGGTGATCCTACAGATCAGCGACGTACACGTTCTCAGTTTGAAAGAGCCTCTTCTTTACTGGCTCAAGCTCCAGTAAATCATGATCCTGACACTTTTGCAGAAGCTTCAGGCCATCCACATTGGGAAGCAGCTATGAATGAAGAATATCATTCATTTTTGGAAAATGATACATGGGATCTTGTTCCTCTACCAAAGGGACGCAAACTTGTTAGATGTAAATGGGTTTACAGAACCAAGTATGGACCAGATGGGAAAGTTGATAAACATAAAGCTCGTCTTGTTGCTAAGGGCTTTTCACAGGTTGAAGGCATTGACTACACTGAAACCTTCTCCCCTGTTGCCAAAATGAACTCTATCCGCCTTGTTCTTTCCCTTGCTGCCTCTTTAAAATGGGAAGTCCATCAGATGGATGTTAAATCTGCCTTCTTGCATGGGGACTTGCAGGAAGAAATCTATATGGAACAACCCATTGGCTTCATACAAACAGACTCCAGCCTTGTTTGTCGACTTAAGAAATCCCTTTATGGTCTCAAGCAAGCTCCTCGGGCTTGGTATGCCAAAATGGATAGCTTTCTTTTAGAATCTGGCTTTTCTAGGTGTTATTCTGACAATACTGTCTACACCAAGAAAGTGGGCAACTCTCTTATCATCCTTGTTCTTTATGTTGATGATCTTATTCTTACTGGTAGTGATCCCAACCTTATAAACCATGTGAAGTCCAGCCTTAAAAAGAAATTTGAAATGACAGACTTAGGACACTTACACTATTTTCTCGGTCTTCAAGTCTTGCAATCCAAGGAGGGTATTTTCCTTTCCCAGTCCAAGTATGCTTGTGATATTCTTCGTCATTTTCACATGGAAGACTGTAAGCCAGCCCCTTCTCCCTTTCAGTCTGGAGTCAAACTTTCAGTCTCTTGTACTTCTCCTGAAGTTGATGCTACCTTATACCGTCAACTTGTAGGAAAACTCTTGTATTTAACCCATACTCGTCCTGACCTTTCCTTTGCTGTTGGCCTTGTTGCTCGTTTTATGCAAAACCCCCGTGAAAGTCATTGGAAAGCAGCTAAAAGAATACTTCGTTATGTTCGAGGTACAGTACAGTTTGGGATTCATTACAGTGCCAAAGCAGCTCCTCTATTAGTTGGTTTCACTGATTCTGATTGGGCTGGTGACCCTGATGATCGGAAGTCTACTGCCGGTTATGTCTTCACTCTTGGTTCAGGACCTATTACATGGGCTTGTAAGAAACAGGCTGCCATTTCTCTTTCGTCAGCAGAAGCAGAGTATCGTGGTGCCGTGGAAGCTAGTAAGGAAGCCTTGTGGCTTCGTCAGATCCTATCAGAGTTTGGCTTTGAGCAGCAACATCCAACCACACTTTGGTGTGATAATCAAAGTGCCATTCAGCTATGCAAAGATCCAGTCCAGCATCAGCGCAGCAAACACATTGAACTACACATGCACTTCATCAGAAAGCTCATTCATGACCATGTTCTTGAAGTGCAATATTGTCCAACAGATGATCAGGTTGCAGACATCTTCACAAAGGCTCTCACAGAGGCGAAGTTCACTAAACTTCGATATATGCTTGGAGTTCAGGAAGTTGTCACTAAGGGGGGATAGGCTCTAGTGCCTCCTTCCTTCTCCTATTGTGTCATATTTGTAAATCCTTCAATCCTATCCCAAGTTGTTCTTAAGGGGGGATGTTAGGATATTCCGACACATAGGATATAGTTAAGTTCAACTTGGTCTAGTATAGAGTTAGGTATAGAGTTAGGTAAAGTGTGTTTCTTTACCGTTGTACATTTTGTAACTTACAATCCGACGGTCACGATATGTTGTGATCCGACGGTTCATTCTCTCCTCTGTATTACCGACACTTGATCCGTGGCTTGACACCCGATTGGTCCATGAGTTCTATTTAAAGCGCATGGAGGGTCATTGTTCGGGTAATCCGTGCATGAGAGAAGCTTATGTAAATTTTCATTCTTTGATTAATAAATTGCCTGTAGTAGCCACGTTGGCGCAGGCCGTGGACTGTTTCCCTCTTTGAGGGTTTTAACCACGTCAAAAATACTGGTGTATTAATCTGTGATCTGGTTGTGAGCGGTGTCCTTTTGGTGTTCTTTCTGAGGAACTTACCCTGTAAATTCCTACACATACATAATGTTCAACATTCTTCAACAACTTCTCCAATGGTGTAGTTATCAAGGCATAATTGTGGATCAACTGATGATAATAGCTTGTGTGTCCCAACGTAGACGCAACTATCGAACATTTGTGGGTGGTGACATATTAAAATTACAACTTTGGCAGGATCAACACAAACATTATCTTTAGAAACGATATGTCCAAGCAAGGTACCAAATGGAACAACAAAAATACAATTCTTCATATTTAATGAAATCTACAACTGTCAACTTCTATCAAACATTGCCTGCAATAAGTTAGAGTGCTTCTTTAAAATAATATATACTATCCAATCATCCATGTACACTTCAAGGAATTTATTAATATAATCTCTAAAGTAGTAATAACAATTCTAGAGAAAACATTCAGAGCATTTTTGAGGCTGAATGGCATGACATGATAAGCATAAGAACCCCATTCAGTTGTAAAAGTAGTCTTCCTTTTATCTTCTTTTGCAATACAAACTTGATGATACCCAGAAAATCCATTAGTAAAATAAAAAGCCTCATTAACTACAACATTGTCCAATACTTCATCGTTGAAGGGAGTAGGAAATAGATCATGGACACAAACATTATTAAGACTTATATATTCTATGCAGACCCTAATATCATCTGAATCCTTTTTATCTAGAATGACAATAGGGCTGATCCATTTTTATTAATCAACTAGTAAAATATGACCGACAACTAACATCTTGTCAATTTATTTCATCACTTTCTTTTTAACTCGTGTATTCAAGCAATATGGGAAATGCTTGATTGACCTTGCATCATGCTTCAAAATAATTTTAATTTCTCCTAGATCTCCTTTGATTCCCCTGAGTTTTGAAACTGATGTAGGAAACAAAATTTCATATTCTTTTAATAAGTCAAAAATCTCTTTTGTAGTTTGCTATCCCAATAGTCATTGATAGAAGCTAGCTTAGGTTTCTATTTAGTTCCAATATCATCCTTGCACAACTTCAGAGGCTTCAATTGTGGGGCATCTTTTATATGATCATCCTTTATATTTTGTTCTCCTTTTGATTCCTTAAAATACAAATGCCTTAGTCTCTCCAGATCATCATATTCAAACTCCTTATTGATCTTACACAAGTAACATCTTCATGAAATCCAAATTCATATAAATTTTCATAATCTCCAGAACAGCTATAGTCAATAATAGGTTTCCTAGTAGGAAACAACAATCTTTTAATAGGCTTCCTAGTAGGAAAAAATATTATTTTAATGGCTTTCAACACATCTACTATATTTGCATCTTCATTTTAAAATGAGAAATCACTGCAAAACTGAAGTATCAACACCTCCTAGTTTGTTTTCTGCCTCTTCATCTCTTATTTCAAGTACGAGGCTTGCAAAAATGTCCCTAGTGTGTGAATAAACTGATGTACCCACGTTTTGGCAGGTAACCCAAATTTTGTCCAAATAGCACGACAAGTTTGGATATGATTTTATGGACTGCTATAACCTTCATATATAGGAATTCTATCTGAAGGAGTCTATAGAGTAGAAAATCAATATAAAATAGAAAACTTAATTGATTCCTAGCCTTGAAACTGATTGCGATGAGTTCCCCACCATATTGAAGGGGTTTCTTGTAGAGAAACACCCAACAAAGGGATATTTTGTGCTTCCTCAATATGCAAATCAATTTCCTTAATGAAATTAACAACAAATCCTATACCATTGAAAGTAGGAAAGTCTCATACCTTAGTGCCAATCTAATGAACACAACAAACAATTGCACAATGTCTGGAGTGCAACTCATGATCTCCTTGTTTCCAATCATCAAGAAAACCATCTAAACCAACTTTTGTGCTCTGAACACTCAAACTAATAGAACCATCCATTGTAGGATTAATGTAGTCTTCTCTTTTTCCCGCATTGAGTTTATGTAACTAATCCAAAATATTAGGCTTTTCAACATTGTCTACAGGCTCTATCAACCTTGGGCCTTGGTATGGATCCAATGGTTGTATAATGTGAAGTCCATTTACTTCAAAGGTCATAATCTCTCGCTTGAGTTCGATAACAATATAATTATAAAATTCCTAGTCAATTTCCAACAAGATTGGGCAAGGATCCTTATCTCCCATGATATCTATGACCTCAAAGTCTACATATGTCTTCACTCCTGCAATATCAAATTCAACATATTCAAGACAACCGATGGGCAGAATAAAATATTGATTGAACATACATAACCAAATAGGATAATATACTAACTTGGACTTCCCTAATGCCTCCCAAATTTTCCTCTGCAAGATATTTACATCCGAACCTAAGTCTAGCATAGAATCTTTAATCTGAAATCCTACAATTTTGGCATCAAAGAAAAATTCTCTTCCCATCCTTCTCTTATTCAAACGGACATGCCTAGAGTGTTGTTCAGGAAGATTAGTAGAAATAGGAATGTCGGAGAATTGTTTATCCTTAACAATTTTCTTGAGCTTCTTGTGCAACTGGATAGATAATTTTTCATTGTTCATAATCTACGAAAGAAATTAAACCACTCCATAACAGGATGAGATGTCTCCTAAGAAAATTTTGGACTCCTCATTTGTACCCTCTCTTGTTGCTCTACATGAGGACTATAAGAAGAAACCAACTGCTTAAAAAAATTGCTACATCCTTGTAATATTCTTTTTGTTGGTTAGTATCATAAGACTTCTTTGGTGTTGCGGGATTTATTATAGTAGGTTGCTTAGAGGTCTCCTTATCTACTTCAGTTGTCTTTCCTCCTCTAGTAATGATATTAATGTTAGGTGTTGGAGTTGGTTTAGGCCCTCGAGGTTTTGCATTGATAAAGTTTTCTCCTCTTTTCCAATTGTGCTCTTCCCAGCAAGCGATCAGTTCAAGAGAATCTTCAGTCACATGCACATTTACTCTACAATGGGAGCACCATGGCCTCCTTAGTAACAAATAGTCATCGACAATGTGACCTTATTGATCATAATTATAGCGACGGACTGAGTCTCTTCCTCCAGTTCTACCCCCCTTGAATTTCCTCCTCCTCTCCCTCGAGGAGCCTCATTGAATTTGAATGTAGTATGATTAAGATGATCGGCAAGAGCATCCAAACATCTACACTAGACTGTATGGTGAGTCGAGGACCCAAATGTTGTTTGGGAAATTTGAGTACTTCTACAAAATAGGACAAAGATGAGGTGGATGTCCATAAGTACGACATATCTCATAATATTCATTGGAAGATGCACCTAATTGATTGCAAATGCATGATATTGAGTATATCCTTGATACAGAGAATTTGTAGTAACTTGTGCAACTCCAACAATAGGCAGTGGCAATGTTAGGTCCCTATAATACTAGTGCAACCCCCTTATTATTATTGTTTGTATATCGCCCTTATTTTTATTGTTGTGCCTAATAGAAACCCACTATTGTTATTTTTGTTCCCTTACATTATTATTGTTATGTAGGCTCTAATTATATTGTGACCCCTCAGACTTCTATATATATACAAAGGAGGTCTTGTCATTTGTACCATCCAATAATTTTTCATTTATGTAATGTAAAGGAGTTTTCCCCCTTGAAGATGCTAATTTTTAACTCGTTCATCTATCTTTTCTTCTAGTTTTTTAACTGGTTTCATAACATTTGGTATCAGAGCTTTGGATTCTAGGGTTTCGCTACTGTAAATAGGCCACCGTGGATTTTTTCATATAACTCTTTTTCTTCGAAGTTCAAAAGTTGAAATTTCTACCACGAGGATCCGAAATCCTGAGGTATGTCCTACAAAAATTTCAGATCTTGGTTCGCTATATTTTCAGAGATATGGTTTGCATAAGTTTGGGTTTTTGCATGCTCCATAATTTCATCTAAAATAGGTGACCTTGGGAAAAAGCGTCCTAACTTCCTCTACAATCATCGTATTTGAATTTCATAAAATGTGGCTAAAATTACATGGACCGTAATATCTTGTGTATCGTGTTTAGGGCCGCAGGTCAAAATAGTGACACATGGGACTCTGTACAAGTTCGCTCTACTGAACCAATCCATAATCAGGTCATCATGGGAGATTGGGCATAAATTCATCTTGAAGAATCCAAATTTGGTCTGACTTGTGGCAGTGGAAAGAAGAGTCAAAGGGCCACCATAGAGAAGAATTTTAGATCTTGGAGACCTGAAATCACAAAGATACAACATTTTCAATATCGAGCTCCTAAAAGGAAAGAAAAAGGTGTGTATTTTTTAATTTTTCATAAATTTTGTTTGAAAAATCAGTTTCAAGTGATTTAAAGGGAATATTGAAGCATAGATATCAGTATTTGGTTCTAAAATTCCTCCTAAACAAAAGGATTATACACCCATTAAGCCATCAAACATCTCTACTATGATGCATGAAGAGGAAGAATTGCAACATGATATATCAAAGTTACGAGACCAAGTGCAATAAATTTTGCTCTCACAAAGAGAAACCAAAGATGACTTGGATGGCTTAAAAGGGGACATGGATGGTATAAAAGGAAACATGGAGGTTTTTAAAGGACATGGATGCAATGAATGTAAATTTGGAAGGGTTGACAAAGTTGTTGCAAGAAAGGCTTCCTGGTGGTGACAAGGTAATCCATGAAAATCATGATGAGGACAAAAGGAATATGAATTATGATTTTAGAGACTCTAATGTGGAGTTTAATAACTGCCAAATTCCAAGATAGATGTTAGGAAGTTTGATGGCAAGGATCTGGTAAAATGGATACTACATATGGAGAAATATTTTTATCCCCATGATGTTAAACACACATAAAAGGTACACATTCCAACTTTATATTTAGAACCCAATCAATTTGTATGGTATCGATGGATTTGTTCTCATAAACGACTTGTCACTTGGTCAATTTTTATGGAGGAAATGATAGCACATTAGTAGGATACAAAGAGAAATGAATTCTTTAACCAATTGATAAATGCCAAACAAAAGGGTTCAATGGCGGAGCACATTGAGGACTTCCAAAAATTGAATATCATGGTAACTGATATTCTAGAGGAGCATAGGATTGATTTCTTCATAGGGACTTTAAACGATAACATCCAACATGAGGTTTTCCTTTGGGAACCTGATTCATTGGAGAATGAATTCAGGGTGGCAAGAAAAGTTGAAAGCAAAATTATGGCAACAAGGAAGTATACCACCCAGAAATATAAGGATGGAACTGTTGTTGTTCCTAGCTTTCCACAACCTACAAGGTTGACACTAAAACAATTGGAGGAAAAAAGAGAAAAAGGGATTTGTTATAGTTGTGATAGAAAATACACTTAAAGGTCATAAGTGCGTTGAGAAGAAATTATTTTACATAGATTGTGAAGAGGAGGAATAAAGGGAACAAGAAACATCAAAACAGGAGGATATACACCAAGAACCAACCCTAGAGAAAGAAGAAATGAAATTGAGGATATATTGTAATGCATTGGCATGAATTACCACTCCTCAAACTCTCAATATAGAAGGATATTTCAATAAGAAAAAGGTAATAGTGTTGATTGATTCGGGTAGTACCCATAATTTTATTCATTGTAAGATAACCAAGGAATTGAATTGCTTCCTGTATCCAACACTAGAGTGTAAAGTGATGGTTGCAAATGGAGGAATTATAAATTGCTATGGAAAGTGCCATAATATCAAGCTAACCATGTGGGAATATGTATTGAATAGTCCAATCCTTTCCATTCCAATGGGTGGTGCTGATGTTGTACTAGGAGTCCAATGGTTAAAATCTTTGGGAACGATAGCTTTTAATTTTCAAGAAAGTTTCTTGATTTATTTTTGGAATTAAATGAAGTTGAATCAAGGGTTATCACAGGGAAACCAGGAAAGATAATCAACTCTAATTTCATGACAAAGCTTTTGAAGAAATAAAAACAAGGTGTAATTGCACAATTATGCTCACTAGAGGTTCAAACATCAAAATCATCTATTTCTCCAGATCTCCAAAAAGTCTTGGATAATCACTCTAAGGTGTTTGAGACTCCCAAAGTTCTCCCACCTATTCGTGATCATGATCATGCTATTCATTTGATTTCAGGAAGTGTTCCTCCAATATTAGGCCCTACAAATATCCTTATGCCCAAAAAAGTGAGATTGAACATATGGTTGAAGAAATGTTAGAGGCTGGTATAATTTAGCCTAGTCAAAGATCTTTCTTTGCTCCAGTAGTATTGGTGCACAAGAGGGATGGATCATGGCGCATGTGTCTTGATTACAGGGAGCTCAACAAGCTCACTATTAAAGATAAAATTCCAATTACTGTCATTGATGAATTGTTGGATGAATTATATGGACAAATTTACTTCACCAATCTGGATCTTCATTAAGGATATCATCAAATTAGAATGAATACTGAAGACATTCCAAAAACAACATTCGGAACTCATGAGGGTCATTATGAATTTTTGGTCATGCCTTTTGGCCTTACTAATTCCCCTTCCACATTTCAAGGTTTGATGAATTCCATTTTCAAACCCTTCCTTAGAAAATTTGTGATAGCATTTTTTGATGATATACTAATCTACAACAAGTCTTGGAAGGATCATGTTCAACATGTTGACAAGGTACTCAAACTATTGGAGGAGAAACAGTTATATGCAGAAAGCTCCAAATGTTTCTTTGGAATACATAAGGTGGAATATTTGGGTCATATTGTATCTCATGAGGGTGTTAAGGTAGACCCTAACAAAATTAAATCCATTAAGGAATGGAAAATCCCCACAACCATAAAGCATATTCAAGAATTTCTTGGGTTGACATGCTATTATCGCAAGTTTTCTAAGAATTATGGGAGAATAGCAGCACTTCTAACATCGTTACTAAAGAAATATGCAGTTTCTCGGACTCCATAAGAAACTAATTCCTTTGAACATCTTAAAGAGGTATTGTGCCAAGCACCAGTCTTAGCTACGCCAAACTTCACAAAAACCTTTATTGTGGAATGTGATGCCTCAGGAATGGAATTTTTGTAGTTTTAATGCAAGAAGGAAGACCCATGTCTTTTGAAAGTTGTCCAATCAAAGTAAATTATTTACACAAACCTATTTATGAGAAGGAAATGTTGGAAATACTACATGCACTAAAAAATGGTGACCTTACCTAAGGGAAGACACTTCAAGGTAAAAAAAGATCATGATAGTATTAAATACTTTTTGGAACAAACATTATCTTCAAAAGAGCAGCAAAAATGGGTCACAAAGATGTTGGGTTATGACTTTGAAATCATCTACAAAAAAGGGAAGCAAAATGTTGTTGCAGATGCACTCTCAAGAAAGGATGAGGATGTGGAAACATTTCTTTGTGTCATTTCTATTATCCAACCATAGTGTATAACTGAAGCAAGGGATGAATGGAAGAATGATGAAGAGGTGTGGACACTCATTCAAAAGTTGCAACAAGACCCTAGTACCTCTGATACATTTAGCTAGAAAAATGATTCATTATGGTACAAATATTGGTTATATCTTTGTAAGAATTCCCAACTCAAACACAAGATTCTAATTGCACAACTCTCCCTTAGGAGGGAACTTAGGATTTTTAAAAACTTGCCATAGGGTCAAGAAGGATTTTTTTTTTGGGATGGCCTTAAATCTGATATTCAAAAGTTTGTGGCATAATGTTTTGTTTTCCAACAAAATAAAGTTGAGACAATTAAGACCCCGAGTTTTTTACAACCTTCAGCCATTCCAAGTCATTATTGGGAGGAGGTCTTAATGGATTTTATCATAGGTTTACCCAAGTCTGAAGGAAAGAGTGTCATCATGGTGGTAATTGATAGACTTACCAAGTATGCACACTTTTGTGCATTATATCATCATTTTAAATCCAGTACAGTCGCTATTGCATTTATGGAAATAATTCAAAAGCTTATGGAAACCAAAAGATTATAGTAAGTGACAAAGATCCCATTTTCACTGGAAATTTTTTGATGTAATTATTTTCTTGACTTGGTACTCAATTAGCTCATAGCTCATCTTATCATCCTCAATCTTATGGGAAAACTAAGATAGTGAACAAATTTTTGGAAGGATATCTTCGTTGATTTGTATTTGATAAAAAAATACAATGGGTTAAGTTGTTACCTCTAGCTGAATGGTGGTATAACACTTCCTTCCATATTGCAACAAAAATGACCCCATTTATGGAACTTTATGGATATAATCCACCATCCATCAGATCATATTTAAGAGAAAATTCTAAGGTTCAAGCAATGGAAGATCACATCAAGAATCAACAACAAGTTCTCCAACTCTTAAAGGATAACCTCACTCTGGTGCATAATGAAATGCAACATCAGGTAGATAAGAATCACCATGAAAGAAGTTTTGATGTAGGCGACTGGGTATTTTTATGGCTACAACAATACAAACAAATGTCCCTTAAGCAACCTAAGAAGGATAATAAATTATCACCCAAGTACTACAGTACTTACAAGGTGTTGCAAAAGATTGGTACTATGGCATACAAATTGGAGCTACTTGCATCTTCCCGAGTACACCCAATTTTCCATGATTCATGCTTAAAGAAGGTTGTCGGTGACAAGATTCCAGTTCAAACAATGTTGCCAAAACTTGACGAATAAAGAAAAATTATATTTGATCCTGAAGCAGTCACGGAAACAAGAACCCGATGACTACAAAATTGATAAATTTCAGAGTATCTCATTAAGTGGAAGAACTTACCTGTTAAAGATTCCACATCATAGGATGAGGATTTTATATAGAAGCATTTAGAAGTAAAGTGTTGAGGACAAAACGTTTTTGAAGGAGAGAGGGCATGTTAGGTCCCTATAATACTAGTGTACCCCCCTTATTATTATTGTTAGTGTAGCCCCCATATTGTTATTGTTGTGCCCATGTAACCCCCATATTGTTATTGTTGTGCTTTGATTATATTTTGACCCATTAGACTCCTATATATATACAAAAGAGGTATTGTCATTTGTATCATCCAAGAATTTTTCAGTTATGTAATGTAAAGGAGGTTTCCCCCTTGAAGAGGCTAATTTTTGAGTCGTTCATCCATCTTTTCTTCTATTTTGTGAGTTGGTTGTGTAACATGCAGAGTCGAACCTATAGGCATAATATCTAGTCCTAGACCATTCAACCATGGAAACTCAACAGCGTGATGCCCCTCAACATGGAAATTAGTGTATCATACTTGAGGACACAAAGGTCGTGTTGCATGTGTGTCTTTCAATCTCTCTGTCAAATTAGCAATATGATGTTGTAACCCAACGATGGTAGGATCACTAGAAGCAATACCTCCCCTATGCTTAGGAGGTTATCTTTCCATTGCTTTAATATTCATATATTTCTCGAGTGCATCTTGTAGCGTATCAATGTTTTATTGCGTTAAGGGCGTTTTTGTCAATGGAAATAGGGATTTAATGAACCAATTGCTTTGGTGATTAGGATCAATCCGATAACCCAATTTACCAATTTCATATTTGAATTGTTGAATGCATACACATTGCATTTCTTCTTCACATTGTTTAATATCCCATAGTTTAGATAACCCTTGTTCATTTGTCTGGGGATGTTTAAATTCTTGGATAAATTCTTTCTTAACTTCATCAAGAGTGGGATTCTGATGCAATGCAGACCATTTAATAAACCACCTGAGAACTCTATCTCTTAAATCAATTTGAAACTCAATAATCTTAGTAGCGTTTGGCGTTTTTTTTAGCCCTCCGTATGGCTTCACACAAATACCAATATGATTCTACATCCTCATTCCACTGTGTTGAAAATTCAAGATACGAAGTGAATGAACCTGCTACGTTACTAAACATTGCATAATGACCAAGTGAAACCGATATAAATCCTTGTAAACCAAGCTACAAATATCCTGAGGAACTTATCTGGAAACCACCACTACTAGAAGTACCAATTGTGTACATACTATGGAATTTATGGAATTGTAAAATCATAACTAGCTTTGAAACAAAATAAGTAGGATTTTGATAAATTACTAGGGGGAGGTTATGGGGGAGAACTACCAATGTTATTAATCAAAAAACTGGTACTTGTGGGAGATACATCATCTTCACAAAAAATCTCCCCATCACAAAATGCATCTCATCATAAGGGGAAGTGCTTTGGTCTACAACTACAATTCATTGTTTAGGCACTTCTGGCATTCTGACTCCTGGAGGGCTCCATTGGTTCCATTCATCTTTCCTATTGGAATACTTCCAACACCTCCTATTTTGCTATAATTTACTCCACTATTGACTTCTATGCTTCACAACTCTGAGCTACCTATCCCTTATATTTGCGGCATTATACTGATCAACACCTCTCCTATTTGGTGTACCTCTCATTGTCATCTATGAATTTCCCGCAATGTATTTTCCCACTACACGTCCACTATCTACACTCTTTTATTTACCCTTAAGTCTCGAAATCTTTGCAACTCATCTGCATCCATCACAACAGACCTTCATCCTCCAAAACCGGGTAGCATTTCTCCCCTAAACCCTATCCCTAGTACCTAGGATTTTAATCTACCATATTATTTTCTTGAAATAGTAGTAGGTTTTTTTCTGCATCAAAACCTTAATCCATAAGGGTATTTCCCTCAAAAATATTCACCGTAACCTGTACTTGAATACTTATTTAGCTTTGGAAAATTATTGATGATATTCTGTGAGAGAATTGTGTGCATCTTCGTGGGTTCCACCATGTGTTTTGCAATGACCTCTCTCGTAGGTTTCAGGTCCTTCTAAGTAATAACCTATTTTCTTACATCCACCATCTCCTAATTTTCTTCTATATTTCTTGTTCTATTCTTACTATTTCTCATGCTCCGATGGAAGCTATTTTGTGAGACTTGATAAGGGCTTATAATGTGATATGAAGTTTTTGATAGATACTTAATGTCCTAGTAACATCTCTTCCCAACTTCTCTTAGGATTGCATAAAAATCCTAAATTCTTCTTTATCTCATTCCTTACCCATTCTATGCTTTCTAGATAACTCAATTGGTGGATCAGGATACCTTGCACCCCATTCATACATGAGGTATACTACAATTGAAGCTTCTTTTAACATTGAACCTTTTCCCTTGAGCTCATTTTGGACATCCATTAATGGGGATTTTTTTTTTGAAGAATATTCATCTCCTTATATAGTTGTTTCATGATGTCTTCCAACACCCTTATCTCTTCTAATTCACCTATTTGGAAATCCTCCTCATGAGAACTTGAGGATGTAAATACTTGGATTCCTATTCAAAGCCTTTTCTTCTCTTGTTGTGAATTGACCAACTTATTTTCTAGTTTTTTCACCTTGCTCACCAAATGCTCAATGTTCTTCTTTGTTGCAAGGGAGAATGTAGATCCTGTGGAAGCTATCACCATACGAATTTTCATAGTATCTGTCACTATATCTCTTTTAGTGGTCACCAAGATCAATTTGACCGGTTCTTAGGCTAAGCATCTGCACCTTTCTTGAATAATCTTATTGGAACCACAAGTGAATATGAAACTTGAAATATCTAACACTTGATTTTCTTCATCAATCGAAATTCCCATCTCCCCAAGTGGAATATATCCTCCGGTTAGTGGTGTAGAAGGCTTACTACTCATAAGAGGAAATATGGCTTATGCTTCCTTTTAATCTTGCTCCTTTTTTATAGCTTCTTCTCGTGCTTACTTATCCACCATATCTCCTGCGAGTCTTTGTTCTTCAAGCTTCATCCCTGCTTCCTCTTGTTTTTTATTCTCTTCCTCTTACTTTCTTCTAGTTTCCTCTTACTTATTTTCTTCTTCTTCCTCCTTCCATCTATCCTCTTATTTTTTTTCTATTTTCTTCTTCCGACTTCTTCTTTTCCTCTTGTTTCTTAGCTTCTCGATCTGATTTCAAAATTTTCAATCTTTCTTTCTTTACTGCTTCCTTCTCCTTTTCTCTCTTTAAGGAAACTTTATTTTCTTGGGCTTATTTTCCTAGATAGGATCCTTCGTTTGTAGGTGTAGGATTTCTCATGGGTTGAGAGCTACCAATTCCCTTGATTGCATCCATAACCTTGAAAACATTCTAAAAATTCTTTACCTTATCTTATTCCTCTTCAATGGTCAGGGTGTATGGACATCTGTACTTTATTTTTTTACAATGTCTTGCAATGATACATGTGGAATCATATCTATGGAAGCTTAGTTCACCAAACCTAAAGTGTTCTATATCACGGGCTTCCACCTCCGCTTATATAAAACTTATAACACAATATGTGCCTACATATATTGGAAAAGCGAGACAGGGTTCCTTCTTTACTTGAACTAGAATGCTAGTAATTCTTGTTGTGACCTGGTATGCAACTTCCTACAAGACTATTTGTAACAAACATAGGAAATTGGTGAGGAGGCTTGCAAGCTATGAATACTTTGATATACATTGAATTTGTGGGTATGCACCAGTCAACGATATCCTGTAATGATACTCTGGCTCTATCTGACACACATAGAGATTATGTGTCATATAGTATGTGATATATGTGTGAAATAATATTCTCATAAATTTTATGGTACCTCCCCTTGTAGCCAATGTCCCGTAGAATCTTGTAGTCAGTGTCCCATAGAATCTTGTAGCATATTTGAACAAGTGTTATGTCTGGAGAAAAGTTCCACCTCTATCCTAATGACTCAAATTGACACCTTGCACTGAAAAATTTAGGTTGATGTCCCTTTGGTGGATTTTGGGCTCATTTTACATTTGTTGTGATGGAGGCTACTATAATCTCTACCAAATTGAATATACTCCCATCTTGAGTCGAGGTGCACACATTGGTACCCAATTCTTGAACATTTTTGCATTTTGCCTACTTCTACCATATTATATGCATTTCTTAATAACTTAGTCTTATATATCTCATTGGATGAATATAAAAAATTAATGGGATATTTCCACAAAGTCTTAAGGATATCCTTGATATCTAAAGGAAAATCACAAATTCACTTAGCTATAAGGGACACCTGGTAGCTTGGCAACTTGTAATATTTGGTGATACAAGGATATATGTACACTGCTACATAAAAACCATGGTTGTCCCAAACAATTATATCTTTTATTTCTATGCACTTGATTATCCATTCAATAGTTTCAGCACATGGTAGAATGACAAGGTGAGATACTACTTTGTGGAGCCAAGAATTCTTGAAATTATGATACACTTCACTATCCTATTCATCTCCAGGAACCTCTTTTTGAGTAAATGATTGATAGATACCTGACCAAGTCATTGGAATTGATTTGTCCAGATAGCTACATAGTTTGGAACTGAAATTATAGAAATTTTCATTGCCCCTTCTTCGTTTCCTTCTACAATCTCCTTGCCTAGTCTTTTCTTCATGGGTCAATGTGTATCTCTTGTTGATGAAGAGATGATGAGGTGCTCCAAGTCTACGATACCTAACATCTCAAAAATATTCATGATAACCAACAACGTTAGGAAAACAAAATTAATTTAATGTGTTGCACAAACTATATCAAGTTAGTGTATTTCACGACTGATACACTCTGTGTTTAATAGATCAATGCGTTGTTGCATAAGCTATATAAGGAGGATTCACCGAGGGGGAAATGTGCTATAATGGCATGAAAAGAGATAGTAGTGCAAGGATATATGGTAGGTCGCAATAAAGAGATTGTGTTATTGCAACAAAAAAAAGGGAAGCTATACACTGAGCTTCGCGTTGTAGCTCATAGACAGGAGGAAGAATACATCATAAAAGGAAGGGAAGAGTGACAATGGTGGAAAAAATCACAGTAGAAATTTGGTTTGGTAGCATTGTTGTGTAAGAAAAGGGAATTTATCTAATGGGAAAGAGTTCACCACTACAAAGGATTGTGAGGGGATTTAGCTGAACCCGACACTATTGCGTAAGAGTTGAGTAGTGGGGGGAACCATTGCATGGAGATATGCATACGCCTGTGCTACGAGGTCAAGGAAAATAATAAAATGGATAAGTGTAGAGAAATGTAGGCTCATAGGATGAGGGAAATCTAATACCAAAAGATGTGAAATGAGTAGCACTAAATTATATATAAAGTGAAATGGGGGCATTGGAAGGTAAAAGGAAAGAATGTTTAGGGTCGCACAAAAGGTGACAAGAGATAAAAATTGATAAATAAAGGCGTAAGAAGTTACTTGATGCCTAACACAATGATCTAGCTCCTGGAAGCAAGGTGATATCCAACAACAGAACCCACTCTATTATGCTTTCTTCCACCAATGATCTGAAGGATTCAGAGACAAGGGAGCAAGGTAAAAATGACAGGGGTCTCATCCTCTATATAATATTATCACACATGCAAGGGTTTGAATGAAAATTAAATGCATATGTGGGAGAATTCTTGCAATAAGACTTAAGGAAATGCACTAAATGGAAGTTCTGCATTGTGGTGGGCTAAGGAGAAACATTGCACTTACCTAAGGAGTAGCGTTGATGGGTTTTATTTGTGATGCATCGCGCTAAGGAATAGTGTCACACTACACTAATGAATAACGCTATGTTGCGCCAAGGATGAATACGATGTGCCATGCCATATATGGACATGCTAAGCATGTCACCTATAATGATTTTCCTTAAAACTTCTCTTAAATTGTTGGTTTAGGGTTAGACATGGATGTTCATTCACTAAAACACAAAATGAGGGGGACTACAAATTTTACAAGTATGCCAAAATTTGGGGCTATTGTAGCTACTACAACAGATGGTCATAGGAAGATATTCTTTGGTCAAATCATAAAAATATTTGAAAGAATTCCTTAGGAATCCCATCCAGACTAGGATTCTTGTGCTTTTTCATAGTAAAAAGAACGTCAAGAACCTTAGATTCTGAAACAAGGTATATCATGGATTTTTTCATGTCTTCCAAGATCAATGAGGGGAAAATATTGATGATTTCTAGAATATCCAAAATAGGGAAACCATCATGATATTTTAAAATTTGAATTAAAATGCTTAATTCTTTCTGTTGACATACCCAAGAAAGAGGAAAAAAATTCTCCAATGGGTGATTTAATGTGCCAAATAATGTTCATTTATCTTCTTTGGTTTTCATAATTTGAATATTTATCTTCAAAGAAGACCTTGATCTCTCTTTCGATGTCCAATAGGGTTGATTTGCATTGCTTCTTATATGCCTTCATCAATTTCTTTGCCATTGATCCAACCCTAGAAATATTTTATGCAAATTTTTCATGAAGGACTCAGGAACATAAGGGGACAAAGTAATTCGATAAGATTCCACCAACTTCCTGAAGGGTTCCACTTAGGACCAATCCCATTTGAATTTGAAAAGGGGAGGAGGTCTAGAGTTAACCATACCAATTTACAAAAGGACAAGGAGATGTTTAGAAATCCCTCCAGTTGAAGCCAACGATTTTTAAGTGAAACATCTAGTCATTCAATCATGAGAAACCAAAAACATGTCCAATATCTTAGCACAAGTTCATTATTTATGTAAATATTCCTCCAAGTGGGCGATAAATTAACCATTTCAAGATCAATTAGGGGATTATTATCAAACATAAAGAAAATGAACAACTTTGAGGATTTTTTAGTAGAGCCCCAAATTTCTCGAAGAGACAGAGTGAAATTTAGGTCCCCTCCAATTATTAGAAAAGGAGAAGAAAATTCCCATTTCTAGAAAGTCTCTCTGTTAGTGGAAGGCCATTAGATATTGTGAAATTGGAAATATAAAACTGAATTCTTTTTGTTCAATGAAATTTTTAGGGGTGAAATTTCACCAATTGGATATTTTTTGGACATTTTCTAAAAGAAATTAATTATTTCATTTGGTTAAAAATTCATGTACCTTTCATATATATGTGATTAAATTTATGATATTCACCAAAAAATTACTAGTTTTAATAATGAATTACATGTTTTTTTATTGAATATTCAACTATTCTACGTGAATGATATTTCAATCCAAAATAGTTACATATAATACTATACATATGCATAAAATTCATATTTTTTACAAAATACCTTGCTTTTGTTCCAGGAAAACCAAAATGGATGACTCTGCAGAGGAGGATGTTAAGGAAAAGAAAGCTTGGGTCTAGCTAGTAATCAAAATTCTTGACAATCCATCTGTATCTAAAGAGGCAATGATCGAGTCTTTTAACCACTCCTCAAAAAAAATGCTGAGCCTTTTCCCTAGTGGTCATCGTCTCTTGCATAAGAATAATGTTTGAATTATGACTCCAAATAATCCTTTTGAAGGAAATTTGCTTTTGGAATCCCACAATCCACTAAGCATTGAAGGAGAGGATTAACATGGGGGACCCCAAGACATGGCTTTTCTTGCTCCAAGGGCCCTAGATATAGTGTTGATCTGATAATCACACTATGAGTGACCTCAATTAAATATTTAATGAACAAAGGTATTACAGACTCATGTGTTGGTGTGTGTCTATGTTATTTAAGCAACAGATCGATCAGATTGCCAATACACAGACATTTAAATGGAAAGACAGCAGATAAATACAGTAAGAAAACACAAGAACACAAGAAATTAATAAGGAGTTCACCCTATCCTCCAGGGCTACATCTCCGGTCCAGCTTTCAGTGGTGGCCTTGTTTAATTGTGTCTTAAGCAGAGAAATTACAATGCAGGGACTCAATGTGAGTTCTCTTGAAGCAGGTTTTGCTTGGCAGGGTGGTTTTTGGATTCCCCAAGCCACTGGAGTGCACATACTCTGTTTGCTTACCAGCCTTGTGACCTTCTGGTCTATAGTGGAAAGAGTCCAATGTGGTGCCCAGTTTGGACAGATCCTCTCTAGGGTGGCTTGGACCTCGCAAGCCTCTGGTGCTCGACGCTTTGGTAAGCTCGACCCTCTGTCTCTTTCTAATTTTGCTTCACTATCTTCTTCTCTGTGTTTTCTGTCCTCCTCTAGGGGTTCTGGTTTCTCTGTCTCTCGGGGTTCTCTATCCCTCTCGGTGACTGACTAACTTGACTGTGTATTCTGTCTCTGTTCATGGCTTTGAAGCCATTCGTTCCCATGCATGTTCGATTCCTCTTCCGCCTCCATCGAATCACCTTCTGCAGCTGTGCTTAGAGTTCCCTGGCTTGGCGTCATCATCAACGCTCAGGGAGTGGCCACATGTCCTCCTCTAAATGACGCCGGCCTGCTTCGTCAGTTTGTTTCTTCGGTTACATCGTGGATGAAGTCTTCCTCCACCGTGGCATTCAAAACGGACTTCAAATCCTTCTAAATCATGACTTAATCCTTTGTCGATTCTGCTTCCCCCATCGGGCGCAATCTCGGCCGTTAGATCTAGGGCCTCTAGATCCAATGCCATCCGCATGTTTTGCGTGGTTGACTTGCTCGACCTTTAACGCGCGATCAACAACGATTTTCTCTCACCTCTGCTTGCCATGCATCGATCGTTGAGTGGAATCACTCCACTTCCATCCAAAACCGCTAACCATTTGAGGGGGCCTCGATCAATACCGCTGGTTTCGAGAGCGCGGGTCCCGCCTTTGTCCTTTAGCGCTTTTCACTTTTCGCCCATGTTTCTCCAACTCCCCACACGGCTGAGTGCTCAAGCTTCTCCATTTCGGACTTGTTTGCCCAGCGATCGCGCATCAAAAATCACCTCCATTTCCCTCGGGCCTCCCAAGGGATACTTTGACCTCCTACGCAATCTCCATGGGCCTCGGTCAATGTGCTTTGACCAAGGTCCTTGTCATTCCACGCTGGCTGCCATTGCCACTGGTTCAGGTTGTTTTTTATCGCTTTTTTGGAATTCTTTAGAGATTTGTCCTGACCTGATATAGTCATGGTTCCTTGACAGTTCTTTATGGATCCAATTCAGATCACGGCCTTCCCACTGAAAAAGCTTTTGGACCACCAAAAGTTGGTTTTCAAGCATCGACTAAGTGAGGGTATTACTTTCTCACTTGTCCAATCTCAATCCACTTTTCACTGCTTGGTTTCGAACCTTTGAGCCCAATCCTGAGGTACTCAACATCTCCGCTGCGCATTGTCCTCACCTTCCTATCCAGCACTGTGTCTTCCTGCAATTCATTAATATATTCAGGTAGCAATTCATCAATAGAAGGAAATTTACTTTGCTCTTCAGGGTCCTCAATCATTGAAGGTTCAAACAATCTCAAGAAATCTACATTTACCACTGAGTAGATGTGCATGTAAGCTGGTAGATCAAGGCGAAAAGCATTTTCACCAATCTTCTCAAATATCCTAAAGGGTCCATACCTAATAGGCTTTAGCTTTTCACCTTCACCTTGCATCTTATCCTTGCTGATATACAGCCAGACTTGGTCTCCAACTTGAAAACTATGCTCCATCCAATGCTTATCATGCCTAGCCTTGTACTTAGCTTGGCTCTTTTCCAGTTGTTCCTGTACTGCCTAGTGGATCTCCTGGATTTGTTCAATGAACCTGGTTTCCTTGTCCACATCACTGTGTCCATCAACCATGGTATATTTACAAAAGACAAAATCCAAAGGAGACCTTGGTGTGAAACCAAAACAGGTCTCAAAAGGAGATCTCTGTGTAGAAGAGTGCTTTGCTCTGTTGTAAGCATGCTGCACATAACACAAGTGTTCATCCCAAAGCTTAGGATGTTTGCTGCAATAACCTCTCAGTAACTGGATCACTGTCCTATTAACTACTTATGTCTGGCCATCTATTTGTGGATGAAAAGCTATAATTTTGTTCAGATTGGTGTCCATCAGTTCCCACAGACTCGACCAAAACTTCCCCACAAATCGGGTGTCTCGATCAGATACAATGGAAGTGGGTAATCCAAAATGAACCCATACATGTTCAAAGAACAATTTTGCAGTCTGTTCAGCTGTAATCTGTTTATTACAAGGTATCAAAATACACATTTTGTTGAACCTATCCACAACAACATATAAATAATCATGACCTTTCCTAGATTTAGGCAGTCCTCCAACAAAATCCATGGAAACACTTTCCCAAGGGTGAGAAGGAACTGGCAATGGAGTGTACAAGCCTAGTTTTCTATTGCTGGGCTTGCTTTTAGCACACATAGCACACCCTCTTACATATCTAGAAACTGTCTCATTCATTTTTGACCAATAGCAGAACCTTTGCAGCTGTGCAACTGTTTTACTTACCCCAAAGTGACCTGATATCAAAGAAGTGTGTGCTTCCCTGATTATCTTTATCCTCTCAGTTTGTGGAATGTAGAGTTTCCCACAATGATATAAGAGTCAGTACTTCACATGATAGTCCAATTCTTCTACTCTTTTGCCTTGACTCAAAGTTGCATATACATCTTTAAAGTCCATATCTTGAGCATATTGTTCAATGTATCTTTCATGTAGCACAAAATTATGCTTAAGTATGGTAGATGCATTTATAATGGGTCTAGATAACATGTCTACAACCTTGTTATGTATGCCCTTTTTATATCTGATGACTAAATGAAACTGTTGTAGAAAACCCATCCATCTGTAATGTCTTGATTACTGCAACTTAGTTTGGGAGTGTAGATATTGAAGTGGTTGATGATCAGTATGTATTACTGTCTCTTTTCCCATTAGGTAATGTTTCCACTTTTTCACATTTTGAACTAATGCATACAATTCTTTATCATATGTAGGATAGTTAACTACTGCAGGATTAAAAGTCTCAGAATGATAACATATGGGTTTATTGTGTTGTGTCAACACTACTCCCATGGAATAGTCACTGGCATCAGTTTGGATCTCAAATGGTCTTTGCAGATCTGGTAGTGCTAGTATAGGTGTTGTACTAATCTTTTCTTTCAAGGTGTCGAAGGCTTTCTGATATTTGCCTCCCCACTGAAACACCTTATTCAATCCTGTTAAAGCATGTAAGGGAGCTGCAATTGAGGAAAAGTTAGAAATGAACTTCCTCCAATTTTGTGCTGCTCCTAAGAAGCTTCTCACTTCTGTAGCAGACCTAGGTTTAGGCTAGTTCACAATGACTGCCACTTTAGATGGATCTATTTTCAATTCACCTCCCCCTACTATATGACCCAAGTAGTTTAGAGATGTTTTTCCAAATTCACATTTTGAGATTTTAATATAAAGTTTTTCTCTTTTCAAAACATCTAATGTTTGCTTAACATGCTTTAAATGTTCTTCCCACGTTTTACTAAAAATTAGAATGTCATCCAAATACACAATAACAAAATCATCAAGAAAAGGTCTGAGTACATCATTCATTAATCTCATGAAACTAGCAGGAGCATTAGTTAAGCCAAAAGGTATAACCAGCCATTAATACAATCCCTGCTTTGTTTTGAAAGCAGTCTTCCATGAATATTTCTCTGCAACTCTGACCTGATGGTATCCACTATGCAAATCCAGCTTGGTGAAATAAACAACTTCCTTCAATTGATCTAAAAGATCATCTATGCGAGGAAGGGGATAACGATTTTTGATTGTTATCTTATTCAGTGCTCGGTAGTCATTGCACATTGTCCACGAGCCATCTTTCTTTCTCACCAAAATGATTGGTGACCCACAGGGTGATGTGTTAGGCCTGATGAACTATTTCTCGAGCAACTCCTGCACCTGCTTCTTGATTTCAGCATTCTCTAAAGCAAACAACCTATACATTCCAATGTTAGGCAATGGAACATCTTGCTGCAAAATAATATCATGTACTATTCACTTTTTGGGTGGCAGACCTTTAGGTTCTTGAAATAAGACATCATACTCTGAAACAACATTTTCTATATCAACTTACTGTTCATCACTACAACCCTCAAATACTTTGGTTTTATCAGGTTTCTTTTCCTTTACAACCATTAGTAAGAATTGTTTGCATGAATTTATCATTCTTTTCATTTGCCCTGAGTTTATGAGAGTATAATTATTCTTGAGCTTGTGAGCTCTTACAAAGTATTCGATTCCATCTTTAACAAGTAGATACTTGTTCTTAGCTCTATAGAAAATAACCTTTCTATCATACAAGTAAGGACTCCCTAAAACAATTCCAGATATATCCAAAGGAATTATGTCTAACTCAACCTCATCTGCAAATGCCGACCCGAAAGAAAACTTGAATTTGCATTGTCTAGTCACTTGTAGTTGTGCTTTATCATTCAACCATCTTAATGGGTATGGTTTCTTGTGAGGTGTATTTGCTAATCCCAATTTCTTTACAATTGCTTCAGAAATTAGATTTACTTGTGAGCCACTATCAAACAAAGTATCAATCTTTTGATTTTTGGAAATAACTCGAATATGGAAAAGCTCATGCCTTTTTCTCTCATTTTCTTCATCAATAACAGATTGAGCAGAATTACTACTAGATGCTTCAGAATTCTTACCTTTTATACCTGTGGCTGCTATAGTTGTTTCATCTCTTGATTCTAACCCCAAATCTTTCTGAATAGCTGCAGCAGTCTTCTTCTTCTTGCCCTCGGACTTCTTAGGTCTCAGCTTTGGATGCAGAATCCAACAATGCTCATCATCATGCCCATCCTTTTTACAGTGAGTGCATGAAGCTTTGCCTTTCCGTGCAGTGTTAGCCTTCCTTGCTTTCCACTTCTGATTTCTTTTCTCCTTGCTCTTGCTTACATTGGGTTGGGATGGTCCCCCAACTTCTGGATTTCCATTCTTTCCTCTAGCTTCTAGATGAGTAGCTTGTACAGATACCTCATCTATACTAGTGGGATTAAACATGAGGATGGTATGCCTCATGTAGCTGTGTAGACCACCAATGTACTTCAAAAGAGTCTCTGGTGAGTCTAATGAGATACCCAACATCAATTCTCTCTTTCTGAATTCTTGAGTATACCATTGCACACTTTTCCCTTTCAACTGTCGAAGAGTTTGCCAACTCATCATGGCTTGTTGCATATAGGCCAATGGATAGAACTGCTTTTTTATTGCAACAATAAATTCACTCTAGACAGAGATGGTCTTACCATGTCTTCTCATGTCAGCTTGGGTTCTGCCTTCCCACCAAACCAAGGCAGTGCCTCCTAGGCATAGACTTGCCAGCTGAATCTTACTCTTGTCTGAGTCTATGTTCTGTACCCTGCAATACACATCAATTTGTCTAATCCAATTGTCCAACTTTTCAGCATTTAGCTCTCCATCATATATAGGCAAATCAAATTTAACATCTAGCTTAATCAAAGATCCTTTCTTATTATGCACAAGGCTATTAGGAGGTGTGAGGAAGCTTTCAACTTTCCCTTTTCCTTTTGAGTGTTCATGGGAGTAAGACTCATCTTCTTCTTTATCTTGTTTAGAACCCGATGAATCTTCAACCTTATGCTTTCTAAAGTCCCTATACATTTCTTCTACTATAGAATTTATAGCTAGGAAACTTTCTATGAATTGAGGGTCTGGCTCCACAGAACCTTCCTATGACATTGTCTTCTGACGATAGACTCTCCCAATTTCAGGGTTAGTTTCCACCAACTCTCCTTCTCTTAATTTGAGCTTTGATCTAGTGAGCATTCAACAACTAAACCAACACAAGCTTGTCTAACCTTACAGCCTAAAGCTATGATACCACTTGATCTGATAATCACACTATGAGTGACCTCAGTTAAATATTTAATGAAAAAAGGTATTACAGACTCATGTGCTAGTGTGTGCCTATGTTACTTAAGCAACAGATCGATCAGATTGCCAATACACAGACATTTAAAAGGAAAGACAACAGAGAAATACAGTAAGCAAACACAAGAACACAAGAGATTAATAAGGAGCTCACCCTATCCTCCAGGGCTACATCTCCAGTCCAGCTTTCAGTGGTGGCATTGTTTTATTGTGTCTTAAGCAGATAAATTACAATGCAAGGACTCAATGTGAGTTCTCCTAAAGCAGGTTTTGCTTGGCAGGGTGGTTGAATTGCTCGACCTTTAACGCATGATCAACGACGATTTTCTCTCACCTCCGCTTGCCATGCATCGATCGTTGAGTGGGATTGCTCTGCTTCCATCCAAAACCGCTTACCGTTTGAGGGCGCCCCAATCAATACTGCCGATTTCCAGAGCGTGGGTCCCGCCTTTTTCCTTTAGCGCTTTTCTCTTTTTTCCCGAAGTTCTCCGGCTCCCCACGCGATCGAGTGCTCGGGCTTCTCCATTTTGGCCCTGTTCTCCCAATGATGCGCGAATAGGGCCGAAATCACCTCCATTTCCCGATTTGGGCCTCCCAGGGGCTACTTTGACCTCCTGCGCAGTCTCCGTGGGCGTAGGTCAGCGCGCTTTGACCGAGGTCCTCGTCGTTCCACGCTGGCTACCATTGCCACTAGTTCAGGCTGTTTTTTATCGCTGTTTTGGAATTTTTTAGAGATTTGTCCCGACCTGATACAGTCATGGTTCCTTGGCAGTTTTTTATGCATCCAATTCGGATCAAGTGTATTGTTTCCCTTTTTTATTTCTAGATACACCTTTTTCTTAGCCTTGAGAATCTCTGATTTATACCTGACTAGGTTTATGAGAGGTGCGTCGAGAGCCATACCACCATTGGAAGTTCATTCATCCTTTAATTTTACACTTGTTCTAAGGGTATCTGAAAAAAAGGGAAAAAAACCATTAAATTTAATAGGCCATGAGGTGGGAATGGCATCCAATCCATTCCCACACGGGGGAGCACGCAAGGGACTAGCCTGCAACATGATAGGGTCTTGCACCTCTTTAATTTTTAGGGACAATGATCAAAAAGGAAAATCCCTAGATTATATTCAACCATAGTGACGGGCCTTTCAATTACCTCCTAGTTACTTAGAAAACAACTAAATACATATACCTTTACTTATCAATATGAATTTTGTATGGAACTTGCAAATTGTTGTACACCATATATTCTATTACAATATGTTATGTGTTATCATGGTTGTAATATTCTAAATGAATGTCACATGGAATGATATTAATATGCTTTCACAAGTCATTAGGGAAAAACCACACCACACATGCAATTAAAGCCACTGTTATAGGAAAGTAAAGAGTACGCTTGCAAAACATTAAATACACTTGCATGAATGTAAACACTCTTGCAGGAAAGTAAACACATTGGCATTAAAGGGTGACTTTTTAAAGTATCTACATGGTCTTGAATTCTATATGAATGCATAAAAAATTAAATGGCCAAAAAATATGTAATAACCCACAAGCTATAAGAGATTTAATCCACATTGTTCTACAAATAATTACACCATGAAAGTAATTGCAATTTCTAGAAGACTAGGTAAAGTAAAAAATAAATCTAAAACTAGCCTTAACTAGCTAAATTTTCAAAGCATAACACTATAATGTTAAATGAAAAGTTGTAGAAGTAACCTAAACTATGGGTTATATCTATAGTCAAATAATGAGTTAGAATAATATGAGTTGCAACTATATTAATGATAAATAATTGTATCACCATGTGAATAACATACTTAAATATTATAATTGTAACACTATGTCAATAAGAAAGGAATTATTGTAAATAAAACACTATAAATGAAACTACAACTACACAATAATGTTACAGATAGTACCTAGGTAAGAAGGGGGGCCTACCTCCTTAGGTGAGGCACTGATTAAAGGAACAACAAAGTGCTAATCAATTAGCACAACATCAACTTGAATTGGAACATTAGATAAAATTGTATTGCGGGAGTTGAAATTACAATTACAAAATAGTTGATTCTCTCTTTCTCTCTAGATGTTATAATTTAGCAAGAAAAGGCTTCATTTAACTAATTCCTTTATCAAATGTAGAAATTTGATTTTCCACATCAGCAAAATGACTTGGATTGTAGTTAGCTAGAGTGACGTGGCCTTGTCTCCTAATTAAATCAGTAAATTCGAGTTATAGGTTAGAAGTAGAGTTGTGCATGGGTTGATTGATAAAATTTAGAAATCTAGTGGAGTTATTGTTAGTTAAACTCAGTTAACTGAGATCTAGTCATTAGTTGAGTCAATTTAAGGTTAGTTAAGGAGTTATTACTATTTTTAATTCACTAATATCTCAGTTAACTAGTCAATAAACTAAAGATAGACCCAGTCATTCAATGTGGAATTCGATTTTCTTAGTTGATTGGATGGAAAAGGAACATTTTTATTTATAATTGTATACTATTGAGTGTACATTTCTTTTGCACTGAGCAAGTGATCAATTACCCTTGGCTTTGCACAAGGAAATAAGGAACTTCCCTATTATTTAGGATCTAATTTCCTCTAGGATTACGCAAGGAAATAAGAGGTTAGCTGAGGATTGAATTGGCTAATTGTTGGCCAGAGAAGGCTAGGAAGTAAGAGAATAGTTTTGCAGTGCAAGGTTTGCTTCAGAGTTGAAACAAGGCATTGTAATTGTTTCTCTTACTTATGTGAATTAATGCAAAGTAGCGAAGCATTTTTTCCCAGTTGGGTTCCCTTGTAAAATTATTATGTTCCTTGGTTTTGATGGTCGCTTGTCATTGCATGTGTTTTCTCATGTGTTTTCCTTTCTGCAGATTGATTAGAAGAAATTTGTGTCTAATGATCTCAGTTTGATTTCATTAGCAGCTGCAAATTTTGAGTTATTTCTACATTAGTGTTATACAGCAAAATTACCTCCTCATCAACTCAGAGGAGAAAGACATGATGGCTGAAGCAATATCCAAAATCACAGGCCTTGTTTCCACACTAACGTTGTCTATACACTGACAATATGCTTTATAAAGCTTCTCTATGAGCCTAAGGAAGCGTTAGTGACCCTACTAACTCTACTTGTTGGTTTGGCGACAACGTTAGCGGATCCTAATGAGAATCTAGAGGTCAAAGGAGCGAATTGACTCATAAATATCTCTATATTCCCTCCTAAATCTACTCATAAGAGCAAGGAAACATCTCAAGTTCGACCTATTTGTGGGATTTCTAATCCTAATGAAGGAGGAAAATGGGAAAGAGCTCAAATCATGGCAACCTCATTTCTTTTACCTAAAGAAACTCATGGAGGATCTTGGCAACCCTAACTCGAATGCTACATAAGTAAAGCTAGGGCTATTTTAATAGAGGTTAGATCATTTGAAAGGATAGCTTACTTGATTGTCGAGCATAGTCTCAAATCTAAGCATAAGAAGTTGGTAAGAAGGGAGAGAGAGAGAGGAGTTGGAGGGGTAAGGGAAGGCTGATGCAACAGATGGTTGTAATCACTCTTCTGACATTAATATAAAACTGCAGTTGTACTGTCTACTCCGTGGTGTTGGTACTATCATTCATTTATTTGTTTGTCCAATACCTTTTAGCATGAGTAGCTTAGTTATGTGTAACTAGATGTCTTTTATATATTCATGTATTAGTTATCAAGGTTGTATGTTGTGATTATGCTTATCTCTTCTATGTGCAGGACTTGATCTGGAGCCGGCTCAGGGGACTTCCACCTAGCTGCATTGTGCTCTCCAGCAAATCTACACGGAGGCTTGAGGTAATGAATCTATTTTGCTTTGATAGTTAGTTATTGTATAAGGACATTCATGTATCTTTGTGACAGTTGCAGATAATCTTACAGCCTACCAAGGGTCCTGGGAAGACCTTTGAGGGTATCTCCATTCTCCATACACCATACATTTTATCCTATAGCAGAATTGGCGACTCCACTAGGGACTATACTTTAGTTCCTAGTTTACCCAGAAGTTCCTAGTTTCCTCCTCCTTCTAGACCTTCCTGTAATTCTGCATTCCTTTTTTGACCCATCAAGACCTTGCAACACTCTTCCTTCATATATTTAGCCCTGGATCTAATCCCAAAAACCCTGTTTTGAATTGTTTTCCCACACTAATGCAGGTTAGTAGTGTAAACAGAGCTTTATAAAGCTCTGTGTCTGCACAAATAGTGCGTTAGTACCTCCAGTAACTCTTTGTGGCCTCTAGCACAGAGCATTAGTCACCCAAATTTTGATATACAATTGTGTCTGTGACCTCAAAGGGTTGGGAAACTTGCTTTTGGACTGATAAGGGATCTTTAGCTGTGTTTTGTTTGTAATATCTATGTCCTGAAATAATTTTTTTTAAAGAAATAGCTTTTTCTTCTTAAAAGTTTTTATTTTCATAAAGGAAAAAATCAAATTTTTTTATTCATTATTATGCTTAGCTGGTTAAGTTCGGAATTATTTGGTTTTAGTAGTTGTTAGAGAGCATTGAAAAATTTCTGTTGGTTATGCTAGTGTTGTAATGAATAAGATGCATGGAACGAATATTGATGTATGAAAGACTCTCCCTTGTAGAATACAACTTATTTCATCGAATTGAACATTTACAAGCATTGTCTTTTGCATGATTTTGAGTCAGAGTCCCACCAAATATCATACGTCAACCCCTACCGACGACACTAAAAAAGTACAATTAAAATCTACCTAAAATCAATCAGTAACTCTTTCTAGAGCAAACAAACATTAGTTCAAGCTAGGATCTTGGGATAGGCAGTGTGAGTAAACTGCTCAAGATCAGAAACCAAAACTAGTGTCATTAAAAGAGAGAAAATTCCTTCTGCACTCATACTACGGGGACCACTCCAGTAAAAGTGGAACTAAATACGAGACAACATCGAACTATAAGTGAAGGTAGCCCACCTTCTCTTGCAACTCCTTTGGGTATTTTGTGTATCAGGGATCCCTTCGGGGATATCGGAGATGAGTTGGGGACTTAGGTTTCCTGCCCACACAACGTATTGTCTGCGACTATGTCCCTCCCGGTAGTGTCTGTGATCTGAGGTATCCTTAGTAGCCATACTTTTAGGGACTTACACAAGGTGACTAGGGCAGGTTGCCCTGGTACCTAACACAGACAGACCTACTCTGTCTTCAATTTTTGGGACGGTGCTCGTGTTCACGAGAGTACTTGGCCCCTCAATTTGAGGTTCGGGCGAAGCTCTAGAGTAACCATAACTGTACATTTGGACATCCCTCTCTGTTATTCATTGTGATACTGGGTTTCATCTCTAGTGATTGGTACTTATCCGACAAGGTCATTTCCCTTTGTTTTCTAATTGATTCACTTAGTGTTTTTTTTATTTTTTAGGTGCGAGAGTGTTATCATTGAGACTTTAATAAACATCACAATAAAATTTATTGATAAAAATTATCAGCCACCATGGCTACATCCGGCCCTCATCGTCAATCTAGACTATGTTTAGGACTTCCCCCACTCATTGTGGAGGATCCTCTGAGCTCTAGTGAACCAGATTCCCTGTCATCGGGAAATTAGTCTCTGAGATTCACACAAAATCCGTTTGGACAACCGACAATTCAAGCTTACCGGAGGATTTCTTTACTGCAGGATTTCTTCCTCCATATAATCCTCTGATCACGAATCCATTGGACCCACTCTTGGTTCGCGTTGCATCTGTACCTCCTTTGTCTTCAGTTGGAACACTTCCACCCATCCCATTGACGACTAACGGGTTGTGGGAATTTTTGGACACTTTTGGTCCCAAACCACTTCCCCAGTTGACAGTCACTACCACACCTTTGATGGCGAACCTTGCTATCCCATTTGTCCCAGGTACAAACACTCACATGATACCCTCCACGAGTGGAACCCAGCCTATGCCGGGTTCCACCCGTTTAGTTTCAAACTCTATACCTTCGACAAGTGCTACATACAATGCTCCTTATAACGCTCAATATAGCATAGTTAGCGTGGGTCCCTTCAACCAACAATATGGTTGGCATCCATTATATAGTTCTAACCCCCAGATTCAAGTATCTGGGGGCACTCCCAATATGCATATACCGGCCGGAAATGTAACAGTTCCCCCTCCATTTTCAGGCATGCATGGTCAATCACTGATTGACATGAACACCCCTTATGCCAGTCAAGGACATATGGTTAGTTTTGTGGCGGGCGGGAATCCTCAAGGAGGTCCCAACCAATCCATGGGGGCACTCTACTCACAACCAAAAATGAGTCAAGGGCGCACTTCTTATCCTGGGGGAACTTCTATACCCTAACATCACAATCCCCATGGAAATCCACATTACAATGCCATACACAAAGGTAGCTACTATACCATGCAACCTATGTATAATATTGGGAATCAAACGTTGGGAGGACCACAAGGATCCTCAAGTCATATGTCATTGCCTTGGTCCGATTAGGGGGCATCACACACTCTTCCTTTCTTGGCAACGTTGGATATCCCCGACTTGTACAAACTTACAAATGATCCCATTTATCATAACTTACTCTGGCCACCAATCTGACATAAAATACTGACAAACATACCTAAGTTCGAAGGGAAACAAGGGGAGGATCTGGTACCCATATCACCACCTATCATCTTTGGTGCGTTTCTAACTCCATTGTGGATGATAGTATCTGGTTACGTCTTTTTCCCCGCACCCTTATTGGCAATGCGGCCAAGTGGTACATCGAGTTACCACGTGCATTAGTCAACACCTTTGACGCTCTAGCGATGGAATTCTTAAAGCACTTCCAGCTACCCATCCACTATGAGACTGGGACGGAACTCCTAACTTCATTACGTTAGGATATTGCCACCCACATCTCTAATCATATACATGAATGGAGACATAGGCAGAGGTTGGTCAAAGCTCCCCTCCCAGACTATCTCTTAGCGGACTGGTTCTACAAGTCTCTGCTCCCCCAAATCGCTAAGGATGTCGCCTTAGGTGGTGTAGTCACAAAAGACCAATCCATACGTCGTGCCCAACACTTAGATGTGATATATTCGCAGTCTGGCACTCTTTACGACGTAATCCCCAATGCCCCTCACAACTCCAATGCTCCAGCTACCCAGCAACCCGAAGCGCATGCTGATGGGATTATCAGCGCAACCTCTGGGGCGGCTGTAAACAACTCAGTGGTCACATTGCCCAGATGTTAGTGGACCCATCTACCAAATCGACTGCTCTTCCTACCACCATGATAAACTCTGTGTAGTCTACGCAAAAACCTGGTGGTAAGAACAAGAAGAATAAGAAAAATACCGCTCCTTCTGAGGAGAAGTCAGCAAAGCAGCAAAACCCAAAGAAGAAGGCTACTGCGCCTCCTGATGATGGAAAGGATAAACCCGCCAAATTCCCTTGTTGTGCTGAAGACCACATGACCTATTGCTGCCCGCATATTCAGGAATGCACAGATTTCATTGCTAAAAAGGATACTGGTAGGACCCCCGCTATCCTGAATAATCCTTTCCCCACTTAGCAGCAAAAACACATTATTGCAAACCAACCCCAACCCCCACAAGGGGGCAATGGTGGTTTGCAACATCCTTTAGTTGGTGCAAGACCCTCTACCATTTACACCTTTGAAACTGTAGATCTACAAACAAGCGCTGAATCCTATGGAGCTCCTATCACTCATGCAAAGGAACCTTCCTCAAGTCAAAACCCATCGCCGCCTAACAATTTGCATATCGAAAGGCCAGTTATTGACCTTATGATTCCCCCCCCTAAAGGGGCACTTCGACGCACAATGCACAATACATCTGCACATGTCACCCAAAACTACAACATTGTAGAAGACTTGGCGCAAGTGCCATCGGCTATGTCGGTGCTCGAAGTATTACAAACATGTCCAGCACAAAGGAAAGCTTTGCTTTCGGCCATTGGTGGTATCAAACCACAGGATTCCATACTTGCAATTTTCGACATGGAAAAGTGTAAACCTCCCCTTTTCGACCAGCTTTCATTTCAGATGCAAATCTTTTCGAAAGGTAAAGGTATACATAGAACTGTCATCGATGAAGGTGATTCTACCTGCGTCATGTTGGCTCGCTTTGGGTTCTCCAACCCTATCCTTGCTGTCGAATTTCCTTAAAGCTTTCGACGGATACACTTTCATCCCAAAAGGTTACCTAGCTAGCTACCCCATCACCTTGTATGGGAAAATGGTAACAGTGGACATATAAGTCAGATAAAAAGCTCGACTATAATTAATGTCACAGTTGGATGTACACCATGACAGCCATTGTGTCTGTTGTCTTTCGCATCACCCTATTTCCATTGGATGGCAAAGTAATCACAGTGGACCAACTGTCTTTTTGCACGCCTGATTATTCCTTGTTACCAAGCAGCTCTGTACCCCTAGTATGTGGTGTACCTGACTCTTACGTCAGTATCAGTATCGCTATTCAAAAGGCTTCTTCCTTGATGGGTTGTTTCCCTCTTCAACTGCCCAAGGTTCCACAGAAGGTCAATATGCTTTCATCCATTCCTCATGAACAGACGGATCCATGGATCCTACCGACTCCTTTAGACATTGACACTTACGGAGAACAAATGCTGCTGTCACCAGCTGAATTGGCCTACCAATCCATCCAATATACATCTGAATCTTCGGTCACTTTGGTTACGGCCAATGGTACCATTGCCGCCCCTTCCATAATTGCTCCTTATTTTGATCCACTCAATCAAGTCCTACCTACGGACGAATATATTAGAGAAATCATGAGTTTAGAAGAGCGACCTTGGGAGGACTCGCACCATCGTGTTTCGATATCTGATTCAAACATGATGCCTCTTCAAATCCTGTCACCTGACATACTAGAAATCATTTCCTCACCCTATACGACTATCCAAACTTTGGAGGCGGAAGGAAACATGGGCAATATTTCAAAGACATTGCTCATCGATATTTCCGTCACGACAGGCATCGTGGAAAACATCCAGATTGGAGTAGATTGCAATCCTGAGGAAATTGAAAGCTTCACCTGCTTTTTTAAGGAATTATGTGATGTATTCACTTGGTCCTATGAGGAAATGCCTAGCATAGATCCATCTATTGTCGAGCATGAGATCAAGATTTACGACAATGCTAAACTTGTCCGCCAAAGGCTTCAACCGATCCATCCCCGCAAAATGGCAGCCATAAAAAATGAGGTGGAAAATTTGTTACATGCTGGTTTCGTCTATCTTGTTCCTTTAATAGAATGGGTTTCCAATCTGGTTCCTGTCGATAAGAAACAAGGAACCATCCGCGTATGTGTCGACTATTGAGACTTGAACGTCACGTGTCCCAAGGATAATTATTCGACACCATTCATCGATCAAATCATCGATGATTGCGCCGGTTGTGAATCATTTTCATTCATGGATGGATTCTCAGGTTACAACTAGATTTCTATAAAACCCAAAGATCAACACAAAACCACCTTCGTCTGCCCATTGGGAATCTTTTCCTATCGAAAACTCCCATATCGGTTTAAAGAATGTTGGAGCAGCTTTTCAAAGAGCCATGGACAACAGATTTCACGAGGTCATACATATCATTCAAGTTTACTTGGATGACCTTCCAACCCATTCCAAGCAGGGAACACATCACCTAAACCATTTAAGAGCCATCTTTCTTAGGTTCCGGTTTTATAACATACGTCTGAATCCGCATAAATGCATTTTCTTTGTCAAGTGTGGACGCTTACTTGGATTCATTGTCTCCAAGTATGGGAATAGGGTTGATCCCAATAAGGTAAAGGAAATTACTCAATTGCCCGAACCAAAATCCGTTCTGCAGCTCCAACGTTTGCAAGGGAAAGCAAAATTTTTACGACAATTCATCATAAACTATGCTAAGTTGACAAAAGGCTTTATGCACCTTCTTAAGAAGGGATTTTTGTATCTATGGGATGATCAAGCTCAACGATCATTTGATGCCTTGAAAAAGGAGCTTATATCAGCCCCACTCCTTAGCGCTCCTAACTATGGCCGCGACTTTCTTCTATACCTGGTAGCATCGCCATCCTCTCTTGGAATGGTCTTGGATCAAACTCATGATGACTAGAGTGAACATGTGATCTATTATCTGTCGAAAGGCTTGGCTGGACCTGAACTCAGATATTCACATGTGGAAAAGTTGTCGTTGGTAGTCATATTTTCTATCTACTGATTCTGACACTACATACTGCTGCGACAAACTACTGTCATTGCCTTGGAGAATCTCATGAGATACATTTTATCTCGTCAAGTAATTGGAGGAAAATATTCAAAATGGATCGTGATCCTCCAACACTTTGATTTGGTTTTCACTACTACCAAGGCGAAGAACTCCTTAGTCTTCGCCGAACTTTTGTCGGATATTCCCGTTGTCGATCCTAACGAGGTAGCCCACGATCCTCTTCCGGATGAAGCTATCTATCTTATCGACACCACTAACCCTTGGTATTGTGACATTCTTGTCTACCTCCAAGCACAATGGTTCCACCCTGAGCTATCATCAAGTGACCATCGTCGCATCCACCACCAAGCGCGCCACTATCTAGTGATTAACAATACGTTATATCATTGTGGTGCAGATACAGTTATTTAACGTTGCCTCACTCATGAAGAGGAAAAACACGTTTTAAATGACTGCCATGCCGGGGCATGTGGCGGTCATCTTTTTGGCATAACTACTGCACAAAAAATCTTGCGCGCAGGCTATTACTGGCTGATCTTGTTCAAAGATTGTGTGAAGGCCATCTAGAAATGCCATCCTTGTTAAGTGTTCACAAAGAAAATGCACGCTCCCCCAACCCTACTGCACCCAGTTATCTCCGTTGGCCCCTTTGCCAAATGGGGGATAGACTTTGTAACTTGCAATCTCGTTTCCTCTGTTGGACACAACTATATCATTGTAGCTGTGGACTATTTCACAAAATGGGCTGAAGCCCTTCCCACCTACCGGGTCGATGGGGAAACCGCGACACTATTCCTATTTAATCAGGTCATCTGTCGCTTCGGTGTACCCTGCACGATCATTACAGACCATGGGTCTCATTTTCAGAATCACATGATGTCTGACTTAACATCGTTGTTAGGTTTTCGTCAAGATCAATCATCCTCCTACCACCCCCAAGCTAATGGTCAAGTAGAGGCCGTCAATGCTGTCTTAAAGACCACGAACTGTAAGTTGGTAGGAAATCATAAAACCAATTAGCATCGAATGTTATATTCAACGCTATGGGCATACCGGACTTTAGTAAAGACTGCCATGGCCTTTACACCTTTTCAACTAGCTTACGACCTAGAAGTTGTTTTACCAATTGAGTGCCAGATCCCTTCCCACAAATCATCGTTGAACTCCTACCCGACACTACTGCCAAAGAAGAGCGCCTGCTATACCTCAATCAATTGGATGAAACCCATCAAGCTGTCGAATTGGCACTCGAGGCCCACAAGCACTGGGTAAAATTCCATTATGACTAAGAGGTCAAGCCTCGTTCTTACCAAGAGGGAGATCTTGTTTTTCTCTATGATAAAAAACATGACCTCTTGGGGGCAGGAACGCTTCAACCCTTATGGCTAGGTCCCTATGTCATCAAGAAAGCCCTCTCAAAAGGGGCATATGAACTTCAGGACTGGGAAGGAGTTCTACTCACTAAGCCCAAAAATGGGCTCTATCTAAAAAAGTATTATGCCTGGTATTGCACTAGGCATGTGCTTTATAATTTTATGTATTTATAAGTTTCGCTTCCTTTTTTGGTGTGATTGGATTGTTTTGGTATTTATTGGTGTATTTGTCTCATACATCCTTCTTGCAATGCAGATGTATTCATTACCCTTAACATACGTAGGATACACGAATGGTGCCGATCGTCACACATGGCACATTGCATCAGTTTCTTGGGTCATCTACACACCTGAGTTGGAAAAGTTTTGTTCCAGAGGAGTCTTTCTTGGTACCGCCACCAATAATATTGCTAAGTACATGTCCATAATTTCACTTCTCACTAAAGCGTCATCAAGGGACATCTCTAATCTAGTGGTTAGGTTAGACTCTCAGCTAGTTGTTATGCAATTGAAAAATCGTTATCACATTTGTAATCCAACTTTGTTACGTCATTATTTAAGGGTACAACTCTTGGAACGTCGATTTTAAGTTATCACATATGAACACATTCCTAGAGAATTTAATACAGTTGTTGATTCATTGGCAAACTATGTGTTAGATTGGCATCTGTCTCATTCACTATAGAAGCATGCATGAAAAGTAAAAATTTATAGAGTTGAAAATTTTACAAAAGCATTTAAAAAAAATTTACACCATCAAAATACCAAAATCTTTGTATATATATATATATATATATAGATATATATAATCCAGTATTTTACATCAATATATTCCAAAACTTGGATGTTTTAAATACAAAATGGCTACTAAGCGTAGCTACAAACACCCATTGGCTATGCCAAAACACTTGCTAAAAGGAGTCTACTGCCCCTGAAAAGCTAAAATTTCTCTAGCTATCCTCCGAAGAGGAACCAGAAACCGCTCAGGTACATCGACTATGTGCCACTGCATATGAGCGGGAATCTCCCTCATAGGAAGGGGGGGACACCCATGCTCAAGCCCTCCAGGTTCCTCAGAACCTCGCGAAGACTGTTGGCATCACCCCCCTAGTAGGTAGTTGGCCTCCTCGTCTCATATGGTGGGGTTCGCCTGTAGGTCGTAATGGCACCACATCTGTGTTAAGCATAAAGATTCATGTTAGTACTTGTTCACCCATAAAAACATCACATAAACATTCAAAAGCTAAAAAATACTTGAAGTACTTTCAAAAATCATTCTCACCTTAAGGACTCTAGTTGGTCCCAAGCAGCAGCATCAAGTCAAGGTCGTCAATGAAGTCCATGCCCTCCTAGGCATAGTCGTCAATCATCACGATCTGGCCACAAGGACACTGGAAGAAATCTTCCTTGAAGAAATGTCGGATCAGTCCTCCTCGTGTGCGAGGATCGAGTAATGACCATCACCCCTTTCTCAACTCCCTCGGATCAAAGGGACCTAAGATCATCCTTGGGTGCATAACAGGTACCCTCTCAAGAATGAATGAGACTATGAGAGTACCATACCCAAAACTTTGTTGGGTTCGAGTCTTGCATGCAGTTAACTCTGCCTTCAACTGGCGAAGCACTGCTTCACACCAGTTGAACATTTGCGGCTGGACACAGTTAACTACAAGCAACAGTTGGGCCTTTGTTGCAACATGGGGACTCTTTGACCCCACCAACTGCACAATAAACCATAAAATGGCCCTCATAGACCTAGACCTAATCCTCTCTATGGGGACTATGTTGCTAACAAGTCCACTCTCAGGGATGTAGTAGGATTGCACCAGCTCTAGGGTGGATCGAGGATCAGGCCTACCCCTGGTGAGGTTTGCTTGTGCCCCACGACATGAAAAACTAGTTAAAAAGTATATGTCATCATGGTCAATGGCCAGCTCATGATCTACAATCCTGAACACCTGCTCATGTTCATCCCAGTGCTGGATAATCCATCTCAATAAATCCTCCTGCCCTTTCATCAACTCCAACTTTGCATACTTTAGTAAACCACAATGGCACAATGCAAGTATGCATGTTGGATTGTTTTGCATCAGCAATTCATGGCTATCATGGGCCCATTCTCTCCATAGGCTAGTCATTATGGCCTGAAACCTATGCAAAATAACCCAAAAATCAGTGAAAATGGGGCAATACAACTTCAAGAATCATTGCATGGGGTTTTAAACTGCGCCCTCAAGCTCTAACGCTCCCCCCAGTGGTACACAGGGAGGATTAACGCCCTCCAGCAGGTCATATAGGGCGTTTAACACTCCCTACAAGCTAGCTAGAGGGTGTTAGTGTGCAAACACTGCTTTAGGGCTCCCCAGATCTGCAAGAATCCACCCTAGAAACTGATAAAAAAGGTTAAGAAATGCATAGAGCAAGGTTTTGGCCTCTACCTGGGACTGACGACACGTCGAATGGTTTCCCGAATCTCCTACAATGGTCTGCGGAAAATTTGCTCCTCTTTGGCTCCAAAACGCTCTCACAATTCTCAAATAGTGAAAATGGTGAATGTGAAAGCTCAAAGAACTTCCTTATATTTATTTTTGGAGACATGATTTTTTGAAATCATTAAAGAGGAAGTAGTCCATTCCCCATGATTTTTTATCATGCATGAACCCATATGGATAGGAATTGTTGTTTTTTTATACTTTTTTTTTGTCGCTTTTTAATGAAAGTACTTTCAAGAATGAAAAGCAGTAAATCATTGCATGCAATTCTCAATGAGTACTTTATTTTATGGGATATTTTCTCTCTCTAAAACTGAAAAATCCCCAAGTTTGTCATCGTTGGACTTGTTAAACACATACGACGACGGTCTGAGCAACTCTTTTTTACTCTTTTTCTAGCTCATTAAACTAAATAGATCATTAGAGCATTCTTTTTAGGCACTTTTTTCTCGCTCATAAAACTAAAAAAATCTTGAGTTTTTTCTTTAGGATTGTTAAAAATTTATAAAGATAATCCAAGCATTCTTTTAGGTAATTTTCTCACTCATTACACTGAAAAATCCCAAGTTTTTGTCAGCGGGCTCATTAAAAATCTACAGCAGCAACCAAAGCACTTGCTTTTTGGGACCATTTCTCACTCTTAAATCGAAAAATCCCTGAGTTTTTCCCCTTATTTGGGCTCGTTAAATATACGAAGAAGGAATGAGCAGTTCTTTTATCTCCTTTTCCTTGCTCAATAAATTGAAAAAGATACATTGAGCTTTCTTCATTTGACTCGTTAAAATTTGATGAAGGTATTGAGTTTGTTGCCGTGTGACTCATTATAAATTCACGACGAAAATTGAGTTTAATCCATCTCCTCGTACTCGTAACAAAATGAGGTCAACATCTATTGAGCATAGGTTTCTCTTTATCCGGACTCAATAGATTAACTCACGAAAAAGTAACTGATCCGAGTAGATTATTAAACTTTTGTCGCACCCAGTTAAAAACTATGACAAAGGGACCACTCTAGAGTCATTCTTTACAATCTTTTCAGACTCTCTAAATATGAAAAGACCACCAAGTTGTCTAGTCTGGACTCATTAAATTACACAGACAAGGTATAGAGTCGCTCTTTTTACGATCCTTTTCAGACTCTTAAAACATGAAAATATCGACGAGTTTTCCTGTCTGGACTCATTAAACTAATCAGATAGGGCATAGAGTCACTCTTTTTGCGGTCCTTTTCAAACTCTTAAAATATGAAAATATCGACGAGTTTACTCGTCCGGACTCACTAAACTAATCAGACGGGGAAACTAGACAATACAGCTGCATTCAGTGTTAGAAAGCGTGGTTTGCAGCAACCATTCCCTTGAACATGGAACTCCCTCAAATAAACCTTCCTTGTGATGGCCTCTCAATATGAATCCTACCATCCTATGAGTTTAGCCTAAATACCCCGATTTTCTTGCATCTCTGTATCCTAACACTCTGTGGTGTTCATGAGTCTAGTGATGCATGGTTAAAACCATTGTCATGCCTTCTATTGTTCAAGGGTTAACCTTTTATTTCCTCCATCAACCCATCAAGCATATCTTGTCATCATGCCCTCTGTCGTTTTGACCCAATGCTCAAATATTCATTACAAAACAAATCATTCTTGTCTCGTTTCGTGTCGATCGATGTAGGACACATTATTGCCTACCTTTCGAGTATCTTCCTATCGACTTCAAAACTCTATCTAGGAAGACAACCTAGAAACACATTTAGTGACTTGGTACTCACAGACATTAGTGATAGGTCACCTTGTGTTTGATCAGGGGTTCTCATTATTGGATCCTGTTTGGCGATTCTATGAGTGTTCGATGACAAATTTTTTTTCACACTCGCTAGATTTTACTGTGCATCTTGGAGACCATCACCATTATTAGTGGCCTTCCTCGCATCTGTTTCATGCATGTTCGACATCAACACATATATTCACATGCATCAATCTATGTTGTTCGATGAAGCAGAAATCAAGTCCTTCGGTAAAGGCTTGCATTACTCAACCTTGTTTCCTCTCACAAGTTGCGTATATTGTTTTTTGGAGACAGCTCATCAGAATGATCCTATTATGACACTAGATCCACATTGTGCTTATCGGCGGCCACCATCGTCATATCTCTTTTATGAGAAAATCACTCTAACATAGCTACTGAGTGTGGGAATGCCCGACTCAAGACATGATTTTAGTTGTTATCTATATATATATGTGTTGTATCAGGTTTCCCGTACCGCTCGGATCTCCGATCCTCTCTTTTTTTCGAAGAAGGAAAATTACAGTTAAGTATTTCGGCCATCATCGCAGCCTATCATCTCACACTTTATGGGGCATCTATTATACAACAAAATGACCTCCTCATCATCTCAGAGGAGAAAGACATGATGGCTGAAGAAATAGCCAAAATCATAGGCCTTGTTTCCACACTAACGTTGTCTATACACTGACAACATGCTTTATAAAGCTTCTCTGTAAGCCTAAGGGAGCATTAGTGACCCTACTAACTCTACCTCTTGGTTCGAGGATAGTGTTAATGGATCCTAATGAGAATCTAGAGGTCAAAGGAGTGAATTGACTCATAAATATCTCTATATAAGCAAGGAAACATCTAAAGTTCGACCTGTTTGTGGGATTTCTAATCCTAATGAAGGAGGCAAATGGGAATGATCTCAAAAGCATGGAAACATCATTTCTTTTACCTAAAGAAACTCATGGAGGAACTTGGCAACCCTAACTCAAATGCTACATAAGCAAAGCTAGGGCTATTGTGATAGAGGTCAGATCATTTGAAAGGATAGCTTACTTGATTGTCGAGCATAGTCTCAAATCTAAGCATAAGAAGTTGGTAAGAAGGGAGAGAGAGGAGCTGGAGGGGTAAGGGAAGGCTGATGCAACGGATGGTTGTAATCACTCTTCCGACATTAATATAGAACTGCAGTTGTACTGTCTACTCCGTGGTGTTGGTATTATCATTCATTTATTTGTTTGTCCAATACATTTTAGCATGAGTAGATTAGTTATGTGTAACTAGATGTCTTTTATATATTATTGTATTAGTTATCAAGGTTGTATGGTGTGATTATGCTTGTTTCTTCTATGTGCAGGACTTGATCTGTAGCCGGCTTAGGGGACTTCCACCTAGTTGCATTGTGCTCTCCAGAAAATCTTCACAGAGGCTTGAGGTAATGAATTTGTTTTGCTTTGATAGTTAGTTATTGTATATGAACATGCATGTAGCTTTGTGATAGCTGCAGATAATCTTACAATCTACCAAGGGTCTCGGGAAGACCCTTGAGGGTATCTCCATTCTCCATACACCGTGCATTTTATCCTATAGAAACTAGATATCATGTTGTTCTATTAGCATGATATTTTATACGTGATATTGAATTCCTAAACTAAATCAAGTATGTGATGGATAACCATGAGAATCTATTTGTTCCATATAGTTACAATGATTTCATCATAAGATAGAAAAATCAAATAAGTGATGACTTATTTAGGTGTGCGACAAATGACCGTTGGATCATACTTCCCTCATTTAGTGACTAATTCCTTTGTCACTTTCTTTTCTAGGATATTGGTTGATTGACCTAATTTGGATAAATTTTTGGAGACGGATATGTGGTTAATATTATGTGTTGCACCAAACATCCAAAGTTGCAAGACCTTTCCCAAATGGTCAACTGACTCAGAGTTGCAACAATGGTTTTTGGAGGGAGTTGCAACAACAATGCTAAGGTATGTTGCAATGATGGTTCTATGTGAATTACTACAACATAAGTTGCAACATGATGGAAAAACGAGTGGAAACACTTGGTATATTTATCATCTCAGAGTTGCAACACTCAAAAGTTGCAGTGTCTGCATTGGAACAATGAGTTGCAATAACCATCAATAGGGAGTTGCAAAACTTGTGTTAGAGTAATGAGCTACAACAATTGTCCATGATGAGTTGAAACATCTATCTATGCCATTAAAATGGCATACTAAGAAGATAATTTTACCTTGAACAAAATGCTTCTTCATGGGAAAAAAGGGTGTTGGGATGAGATGAAAATAAGATAAATATGTGAAAAAATGTCTTAGGAAGATACTAAAAATATTCCAAATTGGGAACCCATCACATAGAACTAAAAATTAAATGAAAAGGGAAATGGGATGGGCATGGGAGTGACTTATCAATAGAGGGGGGGCGTCACACAGGGTTGTTTGCTGAAGATGGATCTTGAGCTCTCATGTCTTCCTTTTGTGAAAGAGAATACCGTGAAACCATTGCTACTAGAGAACTATTACTTACTTTAATCCATTCCTTTATATATCTATGAAGGGGAGGAGTCAGGTGGACAATTTCATGGCAAAAAAAATAGTGAAAAGGAATCCTTCAATAATCTAATCGCTGATTCCAAGAAAAACCATTAATATGAAATCAATTTCTCCAAAAAGGCTATCTAAAAAATCCACCTCGATTAAAATCCATGCCCACAAACAATTAGGATTTGAATTCTACTTGGGGTCAGATTGATAAAATTCACTACTTGCTACCAATCGCCCTCAAAGTGGCTTCACACCAGAAAATTAGGGGAAGGCCTAACAAGATGGCCTAGATTTGCTGGAAAACCACACAAGCAGGAACCAGATCAAAAACGATTGACCATTTTTGGAGGACCAAGATAGACAGATCCCACGTCCAATATTTCGATAAAATTTTACTACAATCCATATTTGAATGAAAAATAAAGCAAAACCACATATGAACCAGAATGTGAAAAAAAGGGAATACCTAAGAAGCAAATCCCAAGAAGGGAAAATCGAGTTTTTGAGTTTTTTTTTAAACATGGTTTTTTGTAGAAATGATTAACAACACATTTTTCGACAAGTCAGGAATTTTACTAAAGATAATATCTTTCCCAAACACCATGGCCACTTTATTGGCCTTCAAACAAATGCAAAATTTCCTAGTCTTATAAGATTTAGAGCGATCAGAGGTTGGGGACTATTTGGAAAATAACAAAGCCTTAGTGTTACAGGTCCATTTGGGCACATCACTCCCAACATTCAAATCAGTACTTTTAGAGCTCATCAAAACCTAATTAAGTTGCTACATGCCCTATGCAATTCATCACTTTGAATGCCTCCTTCCCTAAAAGTTTCATGGCCTGAAGACATCCTAAAATGACTCCTTGAGGGACCAGCACAACCTTAGTCAAGGGTAAGTGTGCTACAGAGCACTTAGGCCCATGCAAGTTTGCTCTGTAGAGAACTTAGGTTCGCTTTTACCTGTGCTGGGTGAGATTGAGTGAAATCTTCACAAGGTTCTAGGAATATTCTTATCTTATAGAGTATTCTAGAAGATTCCCACTCTTATCATCTCCTATGAGCTCGAAATTGGATAGGGAATGAGTTAATTAACCTCTTATCCTCTCATCCCTTCCTCCATGGAAACTAACTCTAAGTTTGTAAGGCCATTCAATACCCTCATTTATGACAAAACCAACTTCATTTCCCTATAAATTGAGCACTCATATAAGTGATCAAAGGCTAGACTTTGAGAATTTGTAAGGAGATACTGTTGGTATGAGATTTGAGATTATAGCAAGTATTGTTATGCTGCCGAAGTGTTGTGCTTTTAATATGATGTTGGATGGAACTCAAGCTGGAGGAGTGACATTGGATCGGACTTCATGGTTGTAAATCTTCCTTCTACTTAATAAAGTTGTTTACACCTTTTCCCATATTCTTGTCTTTATGTATGATGATTATATGTGTAAATTATTTCGATTCCTTTTGCTTATAGTAGATAGATCTCTTGCTTTGATTGGTTTTTGTCCTCTGTTTATGATTGCAGGTACTTTTCGAGCAGATTAAGTTCCAAAAGGAGTGACAGGAGCCATATAAAGTTGACAAAGGGAAAGCGAAAGATAAGAAGTAGGTCCCTTGTCTTATTTATCTTCTATAGAAAAAGGGTAAACGCTTTAAATTTGTTGTTCTAGATGTAGCTACCCATCTAAGGAAATTGTATTTATCTATAGATGCAAAATTCCACATAACAAATTGGCGACCATACTGGGGAATGACCATCATTCTAGGTAGTTTATCCTCATACTAGTACACCCTAGTAGACCTTACTTGCCTCCATTGATCTTATTTCAGCCTTGTTGAAGTGTTTTTTGGGTCAAAAACTGTGTTTGAATGTCTCTTGAAATGGCTCTCTAGCACCAACGCAAGCTTGGTAGGGACACAGTGCACTGCAGAGCACCCTTGGCTTAGGGACAGTGCTCTGAAGCACACTGTCTCCCATTCAGGGTTGCGTTGATCCTCCTTAGGTCAAATTTTTCACCTTTGGATTAGGGTTTTCTCCAAATTTCCTTCTATTTCTCCTTGTTAAAAGATCAATGAATGTTGTGTCTCTAAAATCAAGATTGTATTTCCTTTCCTAGCCCTACTTTGGCCTTGATTATTTAATGTTTCTTAAGTGAGTTCTTTATCATTATCGATTCATTGCCAAAGTTAGATTATGGTCGATTAATCTTTTCTCAAAAGGAATTTTCATAAAGTCTTCGTTCTTGTAAAAAGATTGATTGATTGTATGTGCATTAGTTTCCTTTTGTTCACCTTAACATTAAGGGAATTGAAAAGAAAAACTTGCATTGTGCATTGAAAAGTTTGTGTGTGCTTGTAGGAATAGTTTAGGGAAATTGCATTAGATTATACTCTTTGCTCTTTGATTAAAAGAATCTGATTTCTCAATCCCTATTAGCTAAGGTTTTCATTGTTAAATTGAATGAAAAGAATGCTTGTCATATTAGTTTCATTATAGGAATTTCAGAATATGTCACGTGGTGAACTTGAAAGGAAAATTCTTAAGCAAGATCAACTTAAAATTAACCTCAATTAACCTAATGGATCATTGTCACCTAATGCAAAAAATTTAGAGGTTCTAGGATAGAGACGTGTTCCGACGTCGTAAAACATAATAGCTATCGCTAACTTGTCTGTGATACATTCCGAGTGTGATACCTCATTCCACGTACGTGAGTATATCATAGCTCATCCCCATACCTTCGGGTATATAGGGCAGTGATATAGTACGTAAAGTATAAAGGAATGCTCTCATTGTGCAGTTTCACATTAGAAAACGCTAACACGGATTGGGACTCCACTTATTTTCAGGTATATATGGGAGAACTACATTAGGTTGCTATCCATCCTTAAGTAACCAATTCGGTCGCCTTGTACACGTTGATACACCGAACACAACATTCGGGGAGATTGCCTACCCGTACTTCTCGGTTCGCTGGGAGGTATTTTGCAGTTCATAGTCGCTTGGTAATCCTTTTGCCTAGCTTACCCCTTTTTTGTTTATTTCTTTTTTGTAATAAAACCAATCAGAAATTATGGAGGAACATCAACCCTTACACTGTCGTTCGTGGATAACAACGAGTAAACCACCTTTACCACCTAAGGCTACACCCTACACCTAATCGGTCAAAGCAATATCGTTTAACTGAGTCTAATACATCTCAAACCTCTGGTTCCTCATCTGATTTACCAGAGTCACCTATACCAGTACATACTATGACACCAGTTACTCTAACTATTACTGGTATATCTACCACTGAGGTGGAACTTTTACAGTTACCTGAGGACACTAAAAGTGAAACTAGTGAAACAATAACTGAAGTTGTCCAACAACAAGTTGATCCTCAACCTCAAGTTGCTCAACAAGAAACTACTTCTAAACTTGAATTTGTTCAACTAGAATTTAATCCAGACCCTATCACAGTTCAACCGGAAGATACTTATGAACCCGAAATTGTTCAAGAACCTCACCTTGAACCTGTTTTTCTTTTACTGGAAAACTTGAATTACAAAGTTGAACAATCAGAAGTTGTTACCATACCAGAAGACGATCGACCAGTTAACCCTCAGACATTAGTAACTGCTGAAACTTCCTCTTTACCACAGACTCAAATACCAAAAATCTATTATGGACCTGATGGTGAAATCCTTCTACCTGGTTTAATTGCTATTAGGGAGGAGTCTGAAGAAGACACTACACCCGAGACTCCATTTAATTTTGGAACTGGGATTTATCTTTATCCGCATTCACCTCTTTTACTGCTCCTTTTGATCCTACTACTTTTCAAACACCTGTTTATTCTTTAGGACATTTATTGGGTCATTTAACCATGGTTGAACAATCAACAACATCCCAGACTGTATCATCTGATGTAGTTGCGGCAGAATCTACTGTCACAACCTCTTCGATGTTTACTACAACCCCTGAGTCACATCTGTATGGTGTTCCATCCATTCCACCAGGTTATGAATCATTATCTGGAACCCACTCAGGAGTTACTTCTAGTCCATGGTCTTCACCCATGTCCTCTACTGGAATTTTACCTAGTTCTTCACTTACAGGAACTGAACAATTTGATCCATCATATCAATATCAAATTGGGCAATCTGGTTATCGTCCCATGTATCCACTTTACACTGGATTTCCTCCATATGGATAGCAATATGACCAATCTTCTTATCTCCCATTGACTGGGGGACCATCATATGGCAGTATCCCATTAAATTTAGGTCAGTCTGGAATGATTATCTGTCAATGCTAGCCAACAAAGCCAGTTCAACCAAAGCTTGTGTATCCATCACAACCCATGCAACCTGTTTCAACTGTACCTACTACACCTATTGTTACAAATTTACCACAGTCACAAGCTCAGTTAGTTGCATCTCAACCTCTACACGTTGGTCCTTCGACCTCTTACCCACAAGTTTCAAGTCTGCAAGCTCAGCCTTCTCAGGTTGTTGCACAACAACCGCTTGTATCTGGAGTTCAACAACCTCAGGTTAGTGTAGCTTTAACTAGAATGACTCAGACTTACACTGGTTTAGTGTATTCACAACCTGGTCAAGCTTACATTGGTGGGAAACATTAACCGTCAAATCAACAACCCTTGTATCAAAAATAACAACAATTTCTTCAACAGCCTTGGCAGCCCCAATATCAACAGCAACAATTCCAGCAATACCAACCTCATCCTGGACTTGGTCAACAAGCCTATGTTGGGTTTGGTCAACAACAAGTTTACCCAGGTCTTGGTCAACAAGCTTATGTTGGGTTTGCACAACAACAAATGTATCTTGGTGCTCAACAACAACCTTACACTGGATTTGCTCAGAAAAATTACCCTTATCAAGGTTACCAACAGCAAATGCCCTATGCTGGTATGCAAAAGCCTATTGCTCAGGAAATTTCATCTTACCCTAGTTATGTTAAACCTAACTTAAATCGAGAGTTGCCTTTTGTTGCAACTCTAGAATTACCAGATTTAAACCGGCTCACCAATGATCCAATTATTTATGCACCTTGGTGGCCGGTGATTCCACATAAGTTACCTTCTGACATTTCGAAATTCAATGGAAACCCTGGAGAAGACCCGTCCAATCATGTAATGACTTTTCATTTATGTTGTTCATCAAACTCCCTGAATGATGATTAGTTAGACTTCATCTTTTCCTCCAACATGTGGCTCTTTGATGGCCATTTTTGTTGCAATGACTGCAATACATCTTCTTTCTCCATATTTGTTTAACCTGTTTCTTTACATGTAGTTGAGAGGGTTGTTCATGCCTCATCCCTTTGTGCGCTGCCATTCTTTTCCAACACTTAGAAAATGTATGGTTGTGTAATCCATAAAAGGTACATGTTTTTCGATTCCCTAATTTACGTTCATCTTTAACAACATGATTATAATTGAAATGAACATTCGAAGATCGAAAGTGGTTATACCTTCCCTTGCTGTCTCTGATGTCATTATGGCAATGAGAGCTTGCCTCAGCTCTTTCCTTGCCATGGAAACTTCCATGGGATGATGGGGATGTGTTCCCATCATTCGCTTTCCTTGACGATTTCGACGATGTCTCTGAAGCATCTGACACCTTCGAGCATTCTCCCTCGGTGTATCTCAAGCTTGCAAATTGAGGTCGTTGCATAACTTCCAATGGTTGAGTTATGCCTTGGTTATTAACACCAATTTCTTCTTCCTTCTCGTGCTTCGTCTTGGTAAGGAGCCTCATGTTTGTCCCTGTAATTGGGATCTCCAAATCTCCAATAGAAATCATACTATGTGACGACGAAACTGAAAGGAAATCAACATCTTTTACCTCCTCTGTCGATTTGGAAAGAACTGATGAGGGCTTCTCATCATCTATTGTTGGTGGTTCGTTGATTGTCGTGGTGCATTCCCCAACTTCCTTTCTGACATACCCAAGTCCTGTTCGACACGGTAATTCCTCTACTTTGATGGGGTTGACAATGCCTTGGCCATTAACACCCAAGCCTTTTCCTTCATACCCCATTTTCTTCAACAATTTGGAGCCAATTCCTGTGGTATGATTTTCAAAAACAACGAAATCATCATCAGGAAACATACATGAATTCGAAGAACTACTTTTTACCTCACATGGGTCACACTGCAGCTTTTCTAAGGCCTCGTCCTTAGCTTGCAGTTGTCGTAGAAAACTTTATTTTTCCTCTTTCTCTTCATGTAGATGCGTTTTCAATTCAACGTTCTCTGTTTGAAGATTATGTTTGTTATGCTTTAGTTCTTCCAGGGCCTCTTCCATGGCTTGCAGCTGAAGCTACAATCGCTCCTTTCCCTCTGTCTCTTTCTGTAGAGTTTCATACATTATTTCCACTCTTTTGGAAATCTTGAGCATGGTCTTGTACATCGCTTTTTCCTCCTCTATCACTGCACGTTCCATTGTTCATGCTGCAATTCACATCCAAGCAAAGACCGGTTTGATACCACTTGATCCAGGTCCCGGTGTGACAAAGGACCCTTCCAAGACCTTTTACTTTCGTGATGTGTTAAATTGCATTTTTAAAAGAACATAAATGAATACATTTGCATGCTGTAAAGAAGAGGAACAAGACAATCATCAGCAACATAAAAACATAAGTCGTTGATGACGGAGTTCGTCCAGGAGGGACTACGTCTCCGGGCCCCGGGTGTCAAGATGGTGTAGGCCGCTACATTAGGTGTTGTTAATAGTGATGATGTACATAAGAGATGATGTCGCTATCATACAAGGAAAATGCTCTCATGCAGGAGTGGTTCCAAGAGATGTTTCGCTACAGGTGCTCTCAGTCAAATGACTCCTATCAGTATGACACAAACTCATGCATGATGAGCATCCCGCTAACATGGCATAAAAGGGATCTTAATGCAAACAAGCATGACGACAACATGACTATCCCATCAACATACAATAAGGGATCTCAAAACACAACATGACGAATCATGACAACAAGCACATCACACAGATGATTCCGCATCACATCAAGCAGGAATCATGAAAATGAGTAAGAAACAAGATCCCTCATCAACATCAAATAGTGATCTGTGCAGCACAATGCATAGCAAAAGAAGTACATGAACACACTGCATATACCTCACAACTAGGGCCATCTAACGAAGCGGTCGTCAAACCGCTGAAGATGTTCATGCCATCGATCTCACGGCATCAATCATATGGAAATAGTTGCTCGCACATGAATGTTGACACCTGCATTCCACTTAGAGAAGTGTCCGAAAAAAATAGAATGAGAAAATGAAAAAACTGAATGCACGATCAGATTTGTGGCATCAAATAGTGCAAAATTGACTATCAAATTTCTGAATTCTGAGAAATTGAGAATCTGGGGCTCAAGGAATCTTTTAGATTCCCCCTAGATTCCTCAAAGATTCTACTCCATGGTTGGACTAGAAATCTGCAACTGAAAAGGTGAATATGACCTTGCCATTGTGATCCCTACAGAAAACCATGAAAAACAATTGTAAACTTGACTATATTCCGACATGGAGAAAAATTACCTCCTCCGGAAAAATTCAAGGATCATGGTTCCGCTCCATGTTTCTACAGCAGTCATGGTTCCACCTCCATACTGAAAAATGGCCGAAAAATGCAGAACTTTGATGGATAAATGGACAACGCCATTACATTCGTGGCGTCGAGAAGTGATGAAACCATATAAAATTTGTCAAAATCTGACAAAGTGAAAATTCGACCCTCCTACAAAATTCTGCCTCGAACTGCGTGCCCTGTCCTTTTCCCCTGAGCGCATTGACAAACTGCATTTAATAAAATGTTGTGGGCAGATTTCGCAATAAGGTCGTTTGGAGTAATGGTTGAGATTCAGTTTAATAGGGAGGAGGTCGGGCAGTCAAACCCCGCCTCCTCTCTTTTTTACACAAAATTTTGTTTTTTAAAAACAAAATCAGGTGGCTGGGCCCACCTTGGGCAGCCCGCCCCCGTACCCTCCTCCGCCATTTATGCAGTTGCTAGGTTTGATGAGGTGGAGGGTCCGTGCCCCAAGGGCCGGCCCTCCTCCATGTAACGGCTCCGTATTGTTGCGGTGGTAAGGCGGAGTGTTGGGTCCGTGCCCCAAGGGCCGACCCACCTCTGTAACGGTCGTTGTCCTTTTCCTTTATTTGGTGGTTCCGTGGGAGGGGGCCGGGGGTCGTGGCCTGCCCCTCCACCAAGTTTATACTATGTGTGGAGTTGAGTTGGGGTGGCGGGGTTGGTGGCCCGCCACCCATTTTTTTATATTTTTTTTTGTTTTAATAACAAAAAGTGCATTTTTTTTAAATTTGGTTTTTAAGTCGAAGGAGTCATTTTAACCAGGCCATGATTTCGCCCGAAATCGGGCCGGAGTTGGCCGGATTCTGTCCGCCGGAAAAGTACAAATTGTGTTCTCGTTAACCCTGCCCGGTCATCAAAAAGTCAACCCAACTTTGACTGCCTCTATCTTCTTCATCTGGACTCGAATTGACGAACCGTTCGTACCACCGCGATCATGAAAATGAGATATTTAACATGAACTTGGTTCGAGCATAATTCAAACACTTTGATTTTTGATTGTTCCTGAGTCGTCCTAGACTTCTGCATGTGTGTGGAGCCACCTGGATCACATATACAACAATTTCACAAGGGAAATTACTTCGTCAAAAATGCTTTTCGAGTTATTATTGAGATAAATTACTCCATTAATCATTTCAAATTAACAAGATGAGTCTTGATTGACAAGATAAGCTCACAAAGAAATTTTCAACTCACTCAAGAAGTTTGGATCACAAAACCAATGAAGAGGCAGAGGCTTAGTTCCATGAATCCTCATTAAACATGCAAGCCAATCAACTCCCTAGATAGTTGATTTATCTCGCCAAATATTCACGACTATAGTTGATTGTGACTAGAGTCTGTCTACAAGTAGGTGTGGAACCTTGTGCTTGAATTTCTTCATACAAAAAGGAAGATATCATTTCCTTATTATCTGATAATGACCAAGGTTGACATATCATCTCTTTAACAATATCAAAACAAATGCTCGGCTCAAGAAAATATCATATTGCAATAGCCATACATATTTCTAGAACCCTATACCATATATCAATCACTAAAACCAAAATTATAATAGGAAAAGTGTTGTAAAACTCAATTATCACCCAATTAATTGTAACAAAACTATGTAGGATCCTTTTTACAAAAATGGATTTGTAAGTATAACACCTATAATAATGAATTGCAGCATATAACAACAAATTTGCATGCCACCATAAAACAATGAATTTGCGCGTTGCTTCCCTACCATATAACAACTAAATTTAATGCTACTTCCATATAAAGAATTTGCAGCATATACCAAGCCACAAGTAATTCCATCTAGAGACATACCACCATAGAGCATTCTTGTTTTATTTTTTTTAAACGCTCCGACACTAATAAATAATGCGCAATATAATATATCATTGTTGGTATATACATATATAGATGAAGACACGTAATATATATGCGTCAATGCTTGCCACCATTGTATATTAAGGTATGCCAATATTAACGCAACATAAAGCAATAATGTCTATCGAGGAAGAATAAGATAATGTTGCACACAAAGATACGTGTTGCTGCTCTCCATACAATTGTTGGGCTCTCAATATTAACAACACAAAAAAAAAAATCACTGGGCTCTCCATACAACACATATTACAAGATGCCATATATTATAAATCAATTGCTGAGTTCTCCATAAAACACATATTATAAACCATATTGGAGGGCTCTCTATACAACTCATATTGTTGGCTTTCCTTACGATACAAGATGCCATATATTATAAATCAATTGCTGAGTTCTCCATAAAACACATATTATAAACCATATGGGAGGGCTCTCTATACAACTCATATTGTTGGCTTTCCTTACCGGACATATTATATAGTCTTAGTGTAATAGGGCTGTTTTTTCCGTGAAAGTTATGAAATTTTTGTTTTATTTTGAGAAAATTTGACAAGGATTTTTGTAAATCCAAGTTATAGTTGTTAAATTTCAAAATTAGGGTCCTATAAATTTTGATGTTGCTAAATCCATTTCCACTATCCAAAACAAAACATGATTCAAACATTATCTCTACAAATTTTTTTTAAATTATTCTACCCAAATTCTAACCACTTTTAAAGTTCCCCACAATTCCTCGGCAAGTGCTATTTCATGGACTATAGCATCATTAATGCACCAGATTGCCGTCACCCGGAGAGCCCATCTCATGCATGGATGCATGGATGCACATCTCATCACTCAGCTGCGGCAATGCCCGTTCCTGCCCGCGTCCGGCGCCGGTGTCCCTGCCCCGGGCAAGTGTTATTTCATGGACTATAGCATCATTAATGCACCAGATTGCCGTCACCCGGAGAGCCCATCGCATGCATGGATGCATGGATGCACATCTCATCACTCAGTTGCGGCAATGCCCGTTCCTGCCCGCGTTCGGCGCCGGTGTCCCTGCCCGCCTCCGGTTTGAGGACATAATCAGTTCACCAACCTATCCATTAATGGACTTAAACTCTGCCGCCGCCTCCGTAGTTTACCAACTCAACCCGCGCATTAACGATGTCGGGATCCATAAACTCCATACGCTATCGAGATTTCAACCCACGCAATTATTGGTGCCGGGATCCATAAACTCCATACGCTATCGAGATTTCAGACCCGCGAAGGCGGGCAGGGACACCGGAGGCGGGCAGGGACACCGGAGTCGGACGCGGGCAGGAACGGGCATTGCCGCAGCTGAGTGAAGAGATGTGCATCCATGCATGCGATGGGCTCTCCGGGTGACGGCAATCTGGTGCATTAATGATGCTATAGTCCATGAAATAGCACTTGCCGTCAGTAGAAATCAAGATGATACGACCGGTTTATGCAGACGGAATGTGATGGTAAAAGTACCATCGCTGCAGGGAACATGTTGGTGGCAGCTCCAGTACATTGTCAGAATAATTTATTTAAACCGGATCCAATAAATTCCATGTTATCGGGTCATAAATGAACGGCGGGTGTATATGTCTAATGTTGGATTGTTGGATTTTGCTAAGGCCGAAATTGAACAATGGGCATATACATCCGCCGTTTATTTATGGCCCGATAGCATGGGAAATATGGCTCCCCTATTTAAATTGTATACATCATTATGGGGTTAATTTGACGGGTACCTTATCTATCAGAATTTTTTTTTTATAACCGGTGATCTTATTTATTAGAGAATTTTTTTTATGGCGATTTTTTTAAACTGCTTATCATGTGACTTTTAATATTTATTTGTACAAGTTTTATTTAAGTATTTATAAATTTAAAATATATAATATATAAAAATATAGAGTTTCAATTTTTTTCCCAAAAAATATTTAGAATTAAAAAAAATTACAATTTTAAAAAAATATATTAGGAAATTTTCAAAACAAAAATATCTAATAAATTTTATGATATTAATTAAATAATCCAAAATCTCTCAGTCTTATCATCTCATCTCATTTTCTGGCTCAGATTACGTCCTCAATTAGATAAATAGAGAAATTTCAAAAAAAATATCTAATAAATTTTATGATATTAATTAAATAATCCAAAATCTCTCATGCTTATCATCTCATCTCATTTTCTGGCTTCAGACTACATCCTCCATTAGATAATGGGGAAAAATCAAACTCAAAGTTACTAATGCAAATTATTTGATATAAATGATTTACTAAAAGTGGTGTCGATTCCCTACTTAATTATTGCCCAACCCAAATCTTTTATAGCACCCTCCATTACAATACAATTCCTTCATTAAATAACGTAGTCTAATTATTTTTTTGTTTTATATATATATAAGTTGATATATATAAAAAAATAATGTTTCACAGATTTTTTAAGAAAAATTGTTTAAAACAATTAAAAAAAAACCACAATTATAAAATATATAAATATAATTAAAACTGGTAAATTTTAAGGATGCCCGTCAATATGACTTTTTCAAAAAGTTTTTGACAATCAGCGATGACGTGTAGGTTTGGAAATCAACAATATTTAACATGTAAAAGAACTAAAAACGAATATACAGCGTCAAATTTAACCCCATGTGTATTAACAAAATGACTATGAGTTTGTGCAACAATAAATAATCATTATGGTGAGCCGCGAATAGTTATAATTTATTTATTTATTTTATTTATACATTTTACAAATAATAAAATTTATTTATTATCTAATAAATTTATTTTACAACATAAAAATTGTCAAGTTAATATTATGTACTAATTAATAATAGTAAAAAATCATTTAAAAAAAAATATTTTTATATATTTTAAAAATTTATTTAATACAAATTTTCAAAAATATTATAACAACTTTATAATATATTTTAGATTTAATAAAAGTTAAAATAATTTAAATTATAATTTGATTTTTCAAATTATAATCCTTTTCTCAATGCTATGGTTCCAGTTGAGCTTGTGATGAATATCAATTCCTAGGTACTTGTAAGAATACACTTCCTCCAAGTTATTATTGTCATACATAAAATTAGTATAAGTGTCCTTCTTGAATTTGATAATCATAACTTTTGTTTTGTCAGTGTTAACAGTCATACCCATGGTAGAGTAGAAATCCTTAAGAAGTCTGAGTTGCTTATTAAGATCAGATGGGCACCTTGCCAAAAGAACAATATCGTCAGCATAAAGAAGAAGGATGACGACTATCCCAGCTAAGATCGTGCCATCACATCCTCCTTCCTCTAAATAGCCTTCGAGCTTATCGATGTAAATGCCAAATAGGGTAGGGGAGAGGGGGCAACCTTGTTTAACTCCGATGTTACACTTAATATCTTTCGACCACCCTTCATTGCTATTTAGCTTGGCAATTACATTCTCGTATAACCTTATAGCGGCAACTCTCAACTCGAGAGGAACCTTTAGCTCTTCTAATCTATTCCAAAGGTTGTATCTAGAAACCGTATCGAAAGCCTTTCTAAAGTCCACAAAGCAACAAAATAAATTGGATTTCTCATTACGACATTCCTCCGCAATGATCCTAAGCGTAACAAGGTGGTCTATTGTTGAGTGATGCCTTCTGAAACCTGCTTGGCCTTCAGCCCGCTTACCTTCACTTTCAAGCCATATGTTTAACTTCTTTTCCAAAATACTACCATATAACTTGGCTAAGAGAGGGTTAGAGATGATGCTTTAATTTTCGTTATTTCTAATACTTTTTCTTAATTATTGTTTTTAAATTGGATTAGTTTCATGATGCTTGCAAAAATGCAAATTTATTTTAAATTATCTGTCTTTTCAATGGAAAAGAAAAAAAAATATTTTAACATCCATGAGGCTAAAGTTAGCCTATGGGACAAATTGTTTCTTCATCTGCTTAATGTATTTGACCCTTTTTATGTGAAGCTTCACAATAAATGCTCCCAACATCTCGACAAACCCCTCACTAAATAGATTATCCCAAGAGATAGCTGCCAACATATTTGCATAACTTTCCCTGTTGTCTTTGAAGACCTCACATTATAAAATGAAATGCTTTTCGGTTTCCACTTTTTTGGAAGAACAAAAAATCCATTGTTCTGTTTCACAACGGATTTGATGAGAATTAGTCTTTAACTGAGTAATAGGAATTTTGGCTCCCCAAGAGATATTGACCTCTATGTATGCTTTTGGTTGATGACTATGAGTGGGATTAAACACTTCAATATAGTACTTTTTCTTTATTCCTACCTCCTTATCCCAAGTACGCTTGTGGAACTTATCCATAAAAAAAACTTTTATCTCTTTGTTGTTAATGGGACACATGTTCAAGCAAATACCCCATTTACTAAATTATTTGTTTTTTCTAAATTATATTAAATTCTATTACTGTAAAATAATGGTACAATGAGACTTTGGCCTTTGCATGTCCATGCCATAGTTTAGGGCAGCAACAAGCAAAACAGAGTTTTGACTACCCATAATGGGAAACCAGTCCAGTTCAAAAATAATATTGCACGAGTTATCTTGCTGCCCACGCAGGGGAAACCAACAATTACGTGTAGTATTTAACCATTTTTTCAGAAAACATAAAAAGAAATCATCCAAGTAACCAGATGACAACAGTTTTCCTCAAAAAACTGTAAGAAACATATATCCTAATTCCCAGAACCTGAGACTCGTAGACATGTGGCAAGTTGTGTGGCCAATTAGGTGTGATGCGGAGGTGACTAGTGTTCCTCATGTTGGGAAATCAGGTGTTGTGTGGAGGCGACAAGTGTTCCTCAACAACGAAGCACCTGTATTCATCCATGTCGTCTTCTGCCTTTTGTGAAGCCCTCGTGTCCTCTTCTTGCTGCGCCTAGTGTTCCTCCACAACAAAACATCTGTAAGGATCCATGGCTTCGTTGGCTTGATGGTCTTGGTCCTTCTCCTCGTCAATTTGCTTGTTCATAGGAGTGTCTTGCTTCAGCCGTGTGTAGTGAGTTCTCCCCTTGACCGTAGTTGGCGCCGCGCTGGTATGGCATCCACCTTTTGTGGCCTGCTCCTCCTCGTTGGAGGTGATGGAATGTGTGCCCCCCTCGGCTCTTACAGGCATCGTGCTTGAGTGGCATCCACCTTCTGTTGCTTGCACCTCCTCATGAAAGGTAATGGAGATGGTGGTAGTTAAGATTGGTTGGTTCAAGGAACAACAGTAGAAGAATTGGGTTGAGTGGAGGGGCGACTGTGGATTGGAGAGAATTCCACTATGTGGCGAAGCATAGTGCGTCGGATGGAGGCAGAGAGGCCGTGAGCAGCCTCTGCCACTACGAGTATTTGGGTAGCGGCCTGAATTCAGATGAGCTGAAGAGGAGGTGGTTTCAGAGGCCGAAGCCGGAGGAGAGCAGGGAAATTTGCCTCTGCTACTGCCTCTGCGACTACGCATTCTATGGCGAGATATGTGCATATTGATACTAGGGGTAGGAGATTGTCTGCAGGTAGACGACTCAGAGTGATGAGAGGGTGTAGAAGGTTTAGAGGTTGGCACAGAGGAAGGATAAGCTACAAACGTCGAGTGGAAGATGAGATTGTAGATCAGGCTTTGAGTAAAGTGAATTCCCGGGCCAAGATTAGTGCGACAAAGGATGCTGCAACGCCTACCCATAGCAGTGCGAGAGCTTGGTGCTGCTGCTGCCTGAGGACATTGGCATTGCAAAGGCAGGGGATAAGAGATAGGGGCGGTGGAGTTAATTTCACCTGAGGTCACCATTGAGCTGAGCCGAGGCGGGTAGATGTAGGTGGGTTGAAGACAGCGCCAACTTAAATGCCATTTATGGCTAGCGTTAATATAGTTTATAGATTGGTGTGCAGGGTTATGGAGTGCCATGTGGCAGGGCCACTTGCCGTTCCGTTCCGCCACCAATTTAATATCTGTTATGTGAACTGGACCATGGACGCATTAAGGATGAAGTCAAGACTGACCAGAGACATAACCAGGGTAGTGCGGAGTGTTTTCACTTAGACTATTGAGATTGGATTGGACCATGGATGCATTAAGGATGAAGTCAGGATTGACCAGAGACACAACCAGGGTAGTGTGGAGTTTTGTCACTTAATTTTATATATATATATATATATATATATATATATATATATATATATATATATATATAACTAGTCAATTTTAAGTATGCCCGTCAATATGACTTTTAAAAAAATTATTTGACAATCAACGATGATGTGTAGGTTTGGAAATCAATAGTATTTGACGTGTAAAAAAGCTAAAAACAGATATACAGGCGTCAAATTTAACCCCTAATGTATATGTATAAAAAATGACTGAGTTAGGACAACAATAAATAATCATTATGGTGAGCCAGATATAATTACAATTTTTTTATAAATTTTATAAATAATAAAATTAATTTATTATCTAATAAATTTATTTTACTAACATAAACATAAAAATTTTCAAGTTAATATTATTTACTAATTAATAATAATAAAAAATCATTTCTAAAAAATTAAAAAAATATTTTTATATATTTTAAAAATTTATTTTGATATAAAATTTTCAAAAATATTATAAAAACTTTATAATATATTTTAGATTTAGAAAAAGTTAAAATAATTTAAATTTAAATTTGATTTTTCACTGATTACAATATAACTTGCTTTCGACATAAAATGAAATTAAAATTTTGTGGTATGGTAATAAATTATATTAAATTGTTTCTATATTACGAAAAAGTTTTGATATTAATAGGCACATACTAAATTATATTAAATTGTTTTTATATTACGAAAAAGTTTTGATATTAATAAGCACACCTTTATGTTAGAGATCATGCTTTAATTTTCGTTACTTTTAATACTCTCTCTTAATTATTATTTTTAAATTGGATTAGTTTCATGATGTTTGCGAAAATGTAAATTTATTTTAAATTATCTGTCTTTTCAATGGAAAAGAAAAAAACATATTTTAACATCCATGAGGCTAAAGTTAGCCTATGGGACAAATTGTTTCTTCATTTGCTTGATGTATTTAACCATTTTTATGTGAAGCTTCACAATAAATGCTCCCAGCATCTCGACAAACCCCTCACTAAATAGATTATCCCAAGAGCTAGCTGCCAAAATATTTGCATAACTTTCCCTGTTGTCTTTGAAGACCTCACATTATAAAATGAAATGCTTTCCACTTTTCTAGAAGAACAAAAAATGCATATTCTTTCCTCCCACACTTATTTTGGCCTTTTCCACCACTTTGTTTCACAACGGATTTGATGAGAATTAGTCTTTAACTGAGCAATAAGAATTTTGGCTCCCCAAGAGATTGACCTCTATGTATGCTTTTGGTTGATGACTATGAGTGAGATTAAACACTTCAATATAGTACTTTTTCTTTCTTCCTAGCTCCTTATCCCAAGTATGCTTGTGGAACTTATCCATAACAAAAACTTTAATCTCTTTGATGTTTATGGGACACATGTTCAAGCAAATACCCCATTTACTAAACCATTTGTTATTTTGTTGCATCCAAGTTATTTTTCTATTACACAATATGTCATTAAAGACAACATTAGGCCATCTACCCTCTTCCATTTGCTTAATTCTATTTTAAATACCTAATTACTCGCACCATAGAAATTGCTTCAATATGAGAAACCCCTATTTCACATAAGAAGATAGCATAAGTAATTGCACTTTTAATTATGAATTTGTTTGTAATAAAATGCTTCTGAATTTTCTCAATTTGTTTCCATTGCATGTCGGATGTACTAATGGCCCATAGTTCACAACCATAGAGAATCACCGAAATCACTAGAAGCCCCAAAAGGTAAAAGAGTTCTTCAGAGCTCATTTCCATAGCCTTGGAGAACTAGACCCACCATATTCTATGATTTCATATTTTGATGTCCAAGTGGTACTATGTGGTATACGTGGCAATTGTGCGATCCCAACTTCATTAGTACTTTTAAAATGGAAAGTAATTCTTCTAAAATCACATACGTTATTCTTGCTTGGATGTTATTCATATATCAATTATGATATTTCTTATTGGGTTAATGATTTTCATGTTGCTCCCATTATAACTATGGTGAATGAAAGTTTCATTTGGAATCATTGTTGTACAATAGTACGCTTAATATTATAATATTATAAGTGTTAAGCATTAAAAATATTTTATAATAAGATTTATAATGTGGCCAAATAAATCCTAGCTGGCCTTGAAGTAGGTTTTTTTTTTTTTTTAAAATCCAAATTACAACTCTTCTCGTATAGCAGAAGCTAATAATTTGTTAGCAGATTAAAGGACTTTGGTAGAATGCCTACATAGCACTTATGGAGAGCTCTATGCAAAACAACGATGTGATTGTGATGATGGAAAATTATATTTATGTTGTGCAGTTGTAAAGCTTGTCCAACAAATCAATTAGTCCCCACTTATTAAAGATTTGAAATGACAATAACACTTTCAAATATGTGCGGGAGGATGGTGTGCGGAGCAAGCAACATAAACCTTCACACCCCCACACCTCTGCACTTCCACATAGTGAACCAAGGCCCTAACCAAATCAGTTCTTTTTCTTAGAAATGACAACATAACGCTTTCAAATATTTGCAGATGGATGATGTGTGAAACAAGGAACATAAACCTCTGCACTCCGAGACCTCTGCACATCTACACAATGATTTTATAATATTAATAAATAAATTACATGTGGAAAAGTTTATAATGAAAAACCTCTGAGCATCGATAAAAAATAGCAATCCTCATACAGACTAATAATTGTAATGGATCATTGTGGTATCAAATCAAAATTCAACAACCAATTATCTTCGAAAGAATACAAGAAGTGGGAGCTACATAAGTACATAGGTTACCATGAGTTGATGAAGTTATTTTCATTACCAGTCATTCACGAAACATGTGGACGAAGAGATTCATTATGCGGGAGTGAGAAGAAGTGTGACACACAATGAACTTCCTCCACACACGAATATAAATTCTTTCGGCCCCTCAACAAACTGTCATCCATTACTTACCCAAAACATCACCTTGCTCTGTCAATGAAAGCCTTTCTCATTTAACATTACCTTGCTCTGCAAATGAAAGCCTTTCTCGTTATTTTATGTGGTATTAATTTGCAATTCAAACCACACATAAATTACAATTATGTCAATATTTCCATTGTCTAACCATCAAAACATACAATATAACAATATACACATTAGAAGAAGCAAACTTTGAAGTTTAAATACCACTTATAGTTCATGTCTTTCCATTATGTTGTTGGTCTCTGTATGATCAAGTATGCGAAAAAGACACAAGATGGTTCGTTTGAGAGAAAACCCTTATGTTAAATTTAAAATCTTATGTGTAGAATACCATAGTGGAAAGAGGAGATGTATTTTGGAAATAGTAATTAATCCCGCATGAAGGTCTAACAAGATTCAAGTTTAGTGATGCATGAAGAGATAATCTAAGTTAAGTACAATCTATATTTAGAGTGTGAGTTAACTGAGTTGAAAGTGCAAGTTAGTTTGAGACTAGTCTTATTTTGGGAAAATTCAAATATATTGTGTGTTTACATGTTGAATTTATTTTGAGTGAGTCGCTAGCTCTTCCTAGGATGTGGGGTCTTAATCAAGCTCTTCCTAGAATGTTATTTCCATTTATTTTTGTATGGAGAGAGTGGTTCTTGTTGCTTGGTAGGGGTGGTGCGTTGTGGGGCACCCTCCAATGTGCAAATTGTCTTGAAAATTAACGGGATCAAGATTGTTGGGATTCAAGGATTGTCATTGAATGGGATCAGGGGAAGGCTTCTCTTGAGGTCCCATCTCTCCACCATTGGATGACAAATATTTGGGCCCTAGTATATACTTCCAAAGACATCTCCTTCCTACACGTGTTCCAAGAGAAAAACATGGAGGCATATGCTCTTTCTAAATGTGGGCTCTCTCTTCAGTCTCGTAGGATTTTCTTTGAAATCCTCATTGGTGGTGTGATAAAAAATGTCAGATGTTTTGTGCACTAACAGGGTTGTCTTTTTCCTTTTTGGATCATAGGCAGCATCTAATGAGCCTCTGCAAGGAATATGAAGTTTTGATTTGTAATTTTTGGCAAGATTTGAGGTATTAGGCAATTTTTTCTCTATTTTTTAACTACAAGTGGCTTTTTGTTAGTCCATTTGTTTCTGTTATGTAATGCTTTCTCAGTGAAATATACAGTCAAACAATATAATTGTCACATAAATATTTAACTCCCTCTTTGTTAATGAAGATGTTATGGTTTTTTTTTCAATTGATAGAAATAGTCCTTTCAACTTCGTAACAAACTCCCATCAATCGATTACCCCAAAACATCACCTTTATCTCCAAATGAAAGCCTTTCTCGTTATTTTAAGTGGTATTATTTTGCAGTTCAAACAACACATACATCACAGTTATGTTGATATTTCCATAGTCTAACCAACAAAACATATAAAACAAGGGAGGTTGCAAAGCAGCAAGTCCTTGCCAATGAATTCTAACTACAATTTTTTGAATTAAATATTAACTATATTGTTAAATATCAATTGATGCTTCAAGCAAGTGAGATTTAAGTGTAGCAGATGGCCTGAATTTTAGTCTACACACCCTTCTGTAATGCCATTGCTATTGATCTAGCAATGCATAGATTATTGATATGGAAATGCATAGGTCGTAAGAGCTATGATGCATTAAAGAAGGTTAACTTCATAATGAACCAACTATGGTCTCTTTAGAATGCAGTTGAAACACTTCAATAAGATTTAGCAAAAGTGAAATCAATAAATCATGTTCATTTGCATGTGATTTTTTTTTTGTTGGAAGTATGAAACAACAATTCATAAGGAGAATAACATAACCCTATGGTGCATTCCTATGATGTTTTCACTTCTCTTTCAACTCATTCCAGTTATCTTTCACTCATAGTGTCCTTCTTTCCCTGTGTATGAGAGTTTCAAGTAGTCAGTCTGATCCTTCTCTCTAGCTAGTGCCATTCCTTTTTCTCTTTCACCCAGCTCGGTATGGCTTGCTGGATACCTGGTATCGGTAGTAGCACAAATATTTCCCTTCTAGTGGATTAATCGTCGTTCAATTGATTGGACTATATAAGCATATGGGAATCAGCTATAGAATGGATTTCACTCATAGAAAGAGATCGGTAGTTGGATGTGATGAGAAGTAATAACCAAAGGGATCAGGATGAATCCCACAAGGTGTCCAATTCCTGCTTCTCTTGGTGCCCAATCCCAGTAACAAAGCTTCCCAAAATCATTTATTTAAATGTTCCTGAAAGAGAATCACCAAAGGAAGAAGGATGAATCCCACAAGGTGTCCCGTTCCTTTCTTTCTTGGTCAAATTCTAGATATCAGAACAGAGACTAAAAGAAGCAACCAGAGATCGAACTCCATAGTGGGAAATCCTATGATTTGAGCCTAAAAGTATGGCATATCATATGCTTACCTTGGTTTGGAACGATTTCACTCAGTATGGTACACTATGGTAAGGTAAGGTATGATTCACTTGGTACGGTCAAGTTCACCCGGTGTAGGTATATCCTTGATGCGCGTAGCTATTGCCTTGATCCCTTGGTCTACTCGGGTCATTCCATTGATATATTTCTCACAGGTCAATCCATTGATATGCTCATGAGGCTCGTTGTTAGGAAGATGTGGGTTGAGAAATTGATGAATCCTTCCCATCAATGAAATGAATCTCTTCTCCCAAATCTTCTTTGTAGTGCAACTTCGTATATGTATTAATTCATGTTGTCAGTCTAAGCTGGAGTATACCCTTTCTGATGGGTTAGTAAGTAAGACAACACAGAAGTCAGGAGTGTAAACTACATGGAAATTATGTTACTATTCTGGACAATATCATTCCAGAAAAGGCTTCAATACATTAAACCTAAAGTGTGAAAAATCAGCAAAGCTAACATCCCAACAAAAAGTGACATTCAGATAAGCTAAGTTGTGAATAATAGTGGGGTTGACTTACTCTCAAACTTCCAAGAAACAAAGCTCAAACAAGTAGAGGAAAAAGAAGGCACCACATTTGGATTGAAAATTATTAAGAAACATAAATTACACTGAGGTGGCATTCATGACAAAATAATGATTGCGTCCTTTCATTCACAATGAAAAAGACACAAGGCTTTCACATATAGCAACATTTTTGGTTCATCAAAATTTGTTTACTTCCGGAGAATAAGGAAAAAATAGTTGTTTTGATTGAAATCAGATCTTGGTTTTAGGTCCTTGAATTCAATCTCAATTAACATATATGCTATATCAATAGCTTCCAATGTGGTATATCTCTGAGGAATTATCTCATATTTACATGAATTTAACAGTGAGTGTCAAAATGACTTGATTCAGAAGTTAGCCAAGTTACTCAGCAAGTTCCAACAGTCACAAAGATGGCATATGCATGTCCCCTTGTCATTGATCTCTATTTATATAGTTCTTAGAAAGAAAATATTCAAATCAAATCCAAATTAGTTAACCTTTATCTAAGCCACAAATTTTGTGCAATTACAACAAAAACTAACCTAAGGAGCATTCGCTCCCTAAGAACCTCTGGCATCTATTATTTCTAGCACATAAATGTTCACAACACATAAATATTCACAGAAAGTAGCACTGAACATGTAAATGATTAGACAAGACACTTATTGCATATAAATGATTAGACAAGAAGGTAACCTGATCAAGAGGCCTATTTGATGAAAAAGGAACAACTATCTGTGAAACAAGGGTAGAGCTGGCTAGAATGTCTCTAAGGATGTGAAAGATCCCCATTTCAAGTAATTCCTTTGTAGATAGAGAAAATTTGCTTGCACAAGTTGAATATTGCAGGTAAAAAGTAGGGTAAGGGTTCAAATATTATATTGGGCCTGTTGTTCCTCTGAGATAGTAGTAGGTTAGGTACCAATGCCAGAGCATCTAAAATAATTGTTTTGGGGTTTTTGGCCTAAGTTTTTGGAAGACTAATGAATGAAGACAGATGCAGAATTAAAGTAATTAATCCTTTGGGTTATATTAATACTTTAACAAAGGTTTGTTATAAAGCATTACATAGTTATATAGATAAAAAATAGTGGTGAGTAGAAGACAACAAAAAGTATGATTATCACAGTTTCCAGGCTATAAAATAGAACAATCATAAGTTGGAAAACCTTCTAAACTACGTTCCAAAGGTTCAAGGCAGTATACTTAATGCTTACACAAGATGCTGATGATTTATTGATTAGAGGGGATTATCTACACAGACTGTTGCATTAATCCAATCTCTTAATAGATGATTACTTCAGGAACTTATAGGAATCAACTGAAACACAAATTTTTCCTACCTAGATATCTCTGTAAGTCATAAGAATATGAAGAAAAACATGATGATCAAGTGTTTGCAAAAGCTTCCTTCAAAGGTGGCTTCCAGGTTCAAAGTAGTATTAACATTCAAGACTTTACAAGTAATGAACTATGAATCTTGAACTCTGAACCCATAACATCTTGAGAAGAGAGTTATTTATACAATAATAAAACTAAGAAATATCCTAAAACTGATTAAGATTTATTCTAGGAAAGGAAAAGATATCCATGCAAGAAGATAGGGGTAGCTATTGAATTGCTTCTTGTTGTCCCTTTTATTTAGGTTGTGATGGCTTTGTTTGTCTAATAATTTTCCCTTTTGGCTAATCGATTGTTGGTATCCTTCATGTTGATAGATTGCTTCATTTAACCTTTTTACCCGATAATGCTTTAAACTATGTTTAATATGATTTGACCTGGCAGAGTGACCTTTACTTTGATCTTTTCTACCTTTACTGTGCATTTCAGTTTTATTATTGTGTTTTTCAACAGTAAAATCCTCATATTTGTCTTCCAAATGTTACACAGGCTTTTTATTTACAAACTTGGAACAACAATCTTTACCTACAAAACACAGAAACTTATTAAGAAAAACATGGTGACAGAGGAGGTCGTTCATGGCTTTGCTGAGCTTTAAAGGATATCAGATGAGTCCAGGGAATATTCGGAAGGAAAAATGATGTTTTTTTGGCGCAGAGGCTTATGCAGGCTTCACTGTGAAAACAGACAAAACAGAGCAAAAACGGTATTTTGGTGCTTAAACGGGAAAAGTATTTTTCCTTTTGAAATACGGCCCGAAGTGAACAGTAACCATTTGTTGTTTTTCTGGAGGCGGTTTTGGGATTCTTCGCACTGCTTTAAAGGTGTTGGCGGTTTTAGGAGAGGGTCACCCGAAATAAATTAAGCCTAACACATAGTAATGGAGGACGGTGGAATACCGCTTTTCGAGTCGGTAATGCCCGTACAAAGAGCTAACCTAAAATTGTTGAAGGGCCGTTGGATCTGAAGGATTTAGATTGGACGGTGGTGGAGGGAAGGAGCAACATGGAGGGTCTTGGTGATTAAATATGGTGGTAATGGATGTATTATGGTTTAAAACTAAGTTTAACGGAGTTTAATGGTTAAATGGAGGCTTAAGTTAATTATTCGTTTTAAACCATGAAATGATTTTATAAAGAAAACCTTTGCAAAATGCATATGGAGGATTTGAAAATATATAAATTGGAGTGGATAAAGATATCAGGTCTGGGTCTATTCGCATATCGCAATTGGAGTTAGGTGGGGGTAGGCCCATCGCAAAGGAATACGATAAGTGGCGGACGCGATGTAGAATGGAATATGACATATGACTGTGTTAGGTCTGGGTCTATCGCAATCGGAGATCAGAATGCGCAAAGGGTTATGGTATTAGCGGGGAGCTGCGATGGAGGAAGATGCGATGTTGCAATAGATTGTGATATATATAGCATCGGGTCTATGCTTCCATATCGAAGGGTGAGATCGAAATACATGGAGGGTTATGCTTCAGTTGGGAATTGTGATGGAATCAGATGCGAAACGGGAATGAAACATGATATATATTAGCCTTGAGTCCGGGTCTATGACATATTGCATATCACAATCGGGGAAAGGTGCATTCATATGAAAAGTTACGATCCCGAACATTTGCGATGTGATATTTTAATAAAATACATAGTTTTTTAATAAAACTAAGGTTTCGGGGTATGTTATAAAAGGAATTAATATTATACGGGAAAGGGGAATTTTAAGGGTTTAATACATAAATTAGTATTAAAAATGAAATATGAGCGGAAAAGGGAAATGTGACTAAGTATAATGCTTTTTAATGAATGATTTGACTTTTCATATAAGCATTTATACTTAGGGTAAAGATATTTTTATGGGTTTTTGTGTAAAAAGGGATTTTACATGGAATTTTTACTTTTCCTAGGTAAAAAGGGCTTTGACCTTAGGAAAAGGGATTTTTATGGAAATGAATGAATATGAATGTATGAAGGGGAAATTAGTAAATATATGAATGGATAAGGATGAGGGAGGTTAATTAATTGATGTTGTTGACCTTCATTTGCTTTATATAATTGCCTCCTAGACATAAAAACATATGGTAAAACATGATAAATTTAGATTTGTCCAATCAATCATCAAACTTCTGCAACCTTTCTTCTACTTACCCTTTGCTTAACCTATCATTCTTTCTTCACTTAATGGGTGAATTTAAGCTAACAAACCCTTTTCATTTCTTCTTATTTACAAAAGCAAACTATCTAAATCTACCCTTATAACCTCCAAGGGCTCAGATTAAACTGATGAGCACCTTATTATTCTCTACCTAACTACTGATCTGCCAAGATTAAACAGTTTGGCCAGATATTTATTCACTAACTATAACATCAAATTTAAGGCATGAAGCAGTCAAGATTAAACTATTTGACTATCATGGGTTATGGCATTTAAGACAAGCTGCACACAACCATTATTTTGCAGAAACAAATTAGTAGCATTTAGACTTGCTCACTTTTAGAGTTTATTTGTTTTATTTTCTTTCTAACCTAACATTTTCTTTTTGCCTTAATTTTTTAGAGCATCTACCTAACATTTTCTTTGATATGGACATCATTATCAAGATATTTTCTTTTACTAACATTTTATTCACTATTATTATGTCCATATCCTAACTTAACATTTTTTCAAATATTCTATCTTATCAAAACCAAAAAATGCTACAATAGGGCCCTTGATTTGATTTCAGTAGAGGGGGATTCACATTATCCAACTGAGCTCTCGTAGAGCATATACCTTTAAATCATATATTGAGCGTGTATGTTGAAGAACTAAGAGATGCCCGGGCACTGCCTGAGTTAGTGACATATATTAGATTTGCAGCTTGCGAAACCAGATTGTAGCTAGAGAGCTTGTTCAAGTTTTCTGGAGAAGAAGAACAAGCTTCTGCAATTCCCATCAAATCCTATGAATACATCGTTCATTCACATAATGAGTTTTTGGAGAACCAAAACCAATATCAAGGAATAAGTGATTTTTAGAGGCATCATGTTTATTGATACTTTGCATAGAATCAACAACAAGACAAATCGATGTTGAGAAATGGAAACAAGAAATTCCATTTTAATTTGTCCTTGAATTAAACTATGAATTAAAATAGAATTCTTTTATTAGGAAATTTGAAAATAATTAATTAAGTTTAATTAACTTAATTAATTTAGGAAATTCGAATTGGAAGTCTTTTAAAAGACATGTATATGTTCTCCCTAACTTATAGGAGTTAAGGATGGGTTATGAATGTGTTGTAATTAGTTAACTCAGTTTATTAAGTTAAGTCCAGTTAAATTAGTTCCAATCCATTTTAGGAAATAATAGTGAGTAAACATTCTAGTTGGGACACTAGTGACCTAATTAGTGGTACTCTAGTTAACTGAAGATTCCACCATCGGAAACTCATGCATGTTGGTTCTGCGAAAGACCAAGTTGAGATTGGAGTGTAGGGACAATGTACTAATTGTTGTAGATTATTCTGAGTTGCACGAATAGTGCATGCAATCAGGAATTGATCTTTGATGGATTCTGCTATTTTTAGAGGCTTTATATCCCTTTAAATACAAGCTATCCTTCATAGCAATTACACATTGGAATAGAGACTTGGAGAGCTTGTGAATTGGTTAATCTTTGGCCTTGAGCTTGTTTATGAGTTGGATATTGAATTTGTTGAGTGCTAGGATTGTTCTTGAGAGAACAAGCATTGTAATTTCATCTTGATTTTTCAGATTAATACAAAACAAATAGTGGGGTTTTGAGTTGTGGCTTTCCCCAGATATTTACTATATTATGTGCCTTTGATTCTCTTCCTCTATTGGTTATTGTTTGCTTTGTGTTTATGGGCTTCCGCTATAAAGAGTAAAAGTAGATTTTTGTCTTTTGTTTTAGTATATTACATGAGCTTGTGAATCTACAAGATTTTCTACATGGTATCAGAGCAAGATTGTGTCTTGGGATGAGAGTTTTCAGAGAAGTTCTGAGAATTTCTATGCAAAATTTTCAGAAATTTTTTTTAGATTTGGATTCCCTGGGAAAATATACCCAAATTCAAAAAAAAAATTGGATGAATTGGAGTTTGGATCAGGGAGATATCGCTAATTTAAAATTAGCTCTCTAGAGGAGATTTCAAAGTTTTGAGTTTCTAGGTTATAGGTGAAAGTCGAATTTGCATACATACTTCAAGATCGGCATATAGCATTCCATGGGTTGAGGCTTTAGTATTCCTTGGAAGGAAGCTCGAATTTTATAGCCTGGAGGGACAGGATGGAGGTTGTGCTAGAAGATAATGGCTTGAAGGAATTCATTGATCAAGAAGTCCCCAAGCTAGCAGCTACAGATGCACAGAACTTGGCCGAATGGAAGAAGTGTGTGGTGAAGGCAAGGAAAATAATCCTTGAGGGAGTTCGAGACCACATTGTCTCGAGTCTCCATTGCAAGGAAACTCCACATGGTACACTAGTAGAAAATGATGAAATTAATGACTAGGTGACTAAAAAAGTTAGTCACCACAATGATTTCAAGTGAATTACTACTAAATTTGAGCAACTTTAACTAAAAACGACTAACTTAAATGACTAATTTAATCTAGGGATAAAGTATATGACTAGATAATAAGTGACTAAACTAAAAGCGACTAACTTAAATGACTAATTTAATTTAGGATTAAAATATATGACTAGATAATAAGTGAAAATTAATAATGATTAATGTAAATTACTATTATAGTCAAAGAATAAAAATACGACCAAATAACAAGCATAACAAGTATATGAATTAAACATTTATGTTAGTAATTTTTAATTATGTCATTCCAGAAATGGAAAATTTCAATTTTGTTATTGAAGTGTTACGTTTCATACAAGGGTCTCTGAATCCATCTGATGTGCATATATATGATTAAAAAAAATCCTATCCCTAGTTATTATTTAATGATATAATGAACCTTTTTTAATGATTTAATTGTTTCTAATAGTGGATAGCTGATAAAGTGAGTGATGAAATGAAGCTCATTTCAAGAAAATCAAAATTTTAATGGTATATGAACCTTTGTTAATGATTTAATTTTGTTAAATTTTTAATGGTATATGAACCTTTGCTAATGACTAATTAAGTGTTCCCTGATGGGGGTGATCATTTTGGGGGCTAGTTGGCGGTGCATTAGATCGAGGAGCTAGAGGGGCCTCCACACACCACACGAACGCAATGAAGAGTCGTCAGAACTCATACCCTACTCCTTGCGAGCAGTTTTTAATACCACACAGGGATTACATGCAGGAGGTCATTTGCAGGTGTTTGGCGATGATGAGAGAGTGTCGGAAGAGGATGAGGTGTGGTTTGTTTGTGTCCTAGCTCAGGCTATGGTGTGGGGCAACAGAACATGATGTGACCATCAAATTCGGCTGGGAGGGGAATTGGAACCTGCATCAAGCATGGCCATGGGATTCGGAGGAAGATTTCTCTATCCGACATAACGAACTATTTGGTTCTGGGACTGGAATGCATGGGCCAGGAGCATACACAAAGTTTTCCTTAGTCTGGCTCTATCTCTGGTTCGAGGAAGCTCCGTTGGATAATCAGTTTGCTGGGGAGAACAACTTCAGGTGCCATATTTGGGGTTGTTTGAGCTCTGAGGACCCTGAGACCTCTTGCATGCCTTCCTTCTTCTTTGCTAGTCATGGTCACGATGTTGGTGATCGAGACTTTGGGCTCTTTCTTAGCCAGATAACATTAATTTTCACTTTCTCTGGTACAACAAGTGGAGTTTTATTTAAGTATCGTCAATTCAAAATTTCATGGTGTGTTTCTCTAGTCAGGCAGTATGCTTCGTGTGGTGGTGTTGGTGTTGGTTGTATGCCTCAATAGTGAGGGCCTACCTAAAGGGGGGGGGGATGCCAACCCACATATGGATGAATTACAACAGCATGGAGAACCTAATTCAGACTCTGAGTTGACTGAGAGTCGCCACTCCGCTGTGGACATGACCCTATCCCTAGTTCACTCATCAGGCCACGTAGATGCTCAGGTCACCTTGGATTCCATCGCGACCCAGTTGAATAACATACAACTCAACATTGATACACTGAGGGAGCAGAGGTATGATGATAGAAATGAATTGGTTGCTTATATCAATGATCTCCAACATATGCAAAATGAGACCCTCGACTTGGTGGAAGGTCTCTGATGTCAGCTTTGATGCACAAACGACCATATCCGCACCCTGGAGACTCTAGTGGAACACATTGATTATCATATGCATGAATGCGCTGCTTTCTTTGTTGCACCTCCCATGTTTCCTGGCAATACCCCTCCTTAATGTTTAATTTTGAGACATGTAATTTTGATCTTTTTGATCTGAAAATAACCATAGACATCAGATGTCTTGGCTTCTCTTCAGGCTTCTTACTATTTAGAGCAAGGCTTGTGCCAACGCTTAAGCCCGCGACACTATATTTTGTTGACACTTCTGCTATGATAATATAATGAATGTTTTTGACCAAAAAAAAGATTTAATTGTTTTTAGTAGTGGCTAGATAAAGTAAGCGATGAAATGAAGCTCATTTCAAGAAAATCAAATTGTTAATTTTTTAATGGTATATGAACCTTTGTTAAATTTTTAATGGTATACAAACCTTCGTTAATGATTTAATTTTGTAAATTTTTTTAATGGTATATGAACCTAATTTGTTAATAATTTCATTGTTTTTTATAGTGGATAGATAAAGTAAGTGATGAAATGAAACTCATTTCAAGAAAATCAATTTGTAAATTTTTTAATGATATATGAATATTTTTTAATTTTTTAATGGTATACGAACCTTTGTTAATAATTTAATTTTTTTAATGGTATATGAACCTTGTTAATAATTTAATTGTTTTTAATAAAAGATAATGGATTAATAATTTATTTATTTTTAATAAAAAACAATGGATAAATAAAATAAGTGATAAAATAATTTCAAGAAAAAACACAAAAGCCTTTGAAGATGGTGACTAAGCATTAATATTAATTAAATTTAAAATAAAATAAAATAAAAACTATAATAAACTCATTTAACTCGAAATAAAATAAAAACAAAATAACAAAAACCTGGAACTTAGACTCACAGCTAAAAAGAAACTAAAAAGAAAATTAGACTCACAATAACTGAAAAGGCTAGGGACTGAAAGGCATGGCGAGTGGAAAACTAGCTATGAAAGCCCAATTCTGTGAAAACTTGGTATGAAAGCCCTAGGAACGAAAACCAAAGATTCTTACCCTGCAAAAACTTGCTATTCTTACCCACGAAAACTTGCTAAGAACCTTGTTTCCATGAAAACTGGTTATTGTTACTGTGATGAAGAGGTCCACTTTAGGTTTACCCTAGTTCTAAACTCTCCATGAAAATAGGATGTTCTATCCATGAAGATGGCTCTTTTGGTGCCAAATTGTTGCTGTTGGCGGGAGGGTTTTGATATATTGTGAGAGATTTGAGAGAAATCCATGATGTGGTTAGAGATTTTTAGGGCTTGTAAATTTTCTATATAATTACAGCCTTTGTCATGGATAGAAGAGCATTGGAGAGAACTTGGAGGCTTTTGAAGAGGCGGGCAATAGCTAACTCACAATTGAAGTCTGCAATTTTGGAGTTGGAATCACAAGTTAGTTGGATTTATGGGTTTACATGCATTTTTATTACCTGTTATTGTGAAAGGCAAGCTTGTGTTAGTTCTACAATTTCTGATTTTCTTTTGCTAAGGGATCAACATGGTTTTTGATTTTCTTTTGCTAAGGGATCGATCAGAAATGAATGTAGAGTAGAGTGGGTTTTGTAGGATTGGGCAAAGAGTTACATCCTTCTATGACGTTATATGGAGTTGCATCATTGTATGAAAATTAAGATTTATACCATTGATTCTTTTGGGCTGAATGCATTGAGAAATTAAAATCTTTTCAAATCTAGCGATTCCATTGGTTTGCATGCATTGAGAAATTGAAATATTTTCAACTGCGCTTCATGAAGGTGTAGCTACTATCTCCAGTGTGAACCTGAATGGTATCTCATGTAATCCAAGTCCTACACATAATTTCAACAATCAGTCTCTATCTCCAATGCCTCAGCCAAACCTTCATGTAGCATTTTTTTTTTCTACTTAGTCGATGGTGGTTTACAAACCTTATTCCCTTTAGATTATGGGGACTTCATGGATTCCCTTGATTTTGGATCTCTTCACAAGAAAAATGTTCTTGACTGTCTTAGAATCGACATGAACTCAGTCAGTGATGCAGCCATAAGCATATAGATCCTTGTAGAAATTCCACATTGATCAGGGTTTTAACTATGCTCTTACTAGCCCTGAAGAACTGATTCTAAATGTTTTGACTAGGCTTTTTCATAACAATAATTTATGAAAATGTTACCTGTAAAAAATTCTATTTTCCTAATTCTATATCTGAACTTTAAAGTTAGAATCATAATTGAAGTTGTGCAAAAGTAAATTTAAACTAGTTTTATAGACACCTGAGAGTGCTTTTTTCAGTGATTAAGCACAAGGGCTAATCCATTTTTATGATGTATGCCCTTTGATTTCCAGGATGGAAGCATTGTTCTCAACTATTAGGCTTACTCACGATGTGTTACTTTGCTCACTAAGCTTATGTGATAATTGTTCAAGAAGCACACTTTATCTAAAAACATATTAGAGCAGGTTGATCTTAACCAACTCTTAAGTGTGCAAATATCCTAACAATAATGTCTATTCATTAACGCTCAATTAGATACTAACTGAATCCATATTTTTGCACATAGGTGTTGTTTGAACATTGGACCTTCAAAACTCAAATCCCTAAATAAAAATAGCTCTGAATCCATGGGCACCATACAAAGTCAAAGTTGCCTCATGCACATACCTACAACTGAAAAACCTTTTGCTGGTTGCAAAATTTTAAACTACTGTCATCTCCCGCTTTCATTTTTTTCATCCTTCTGTTGTGGTCACCAACAACCCCCCTCTTTGATTGGTATTAGCAATAACACCAAGCAAATGGGGACCCTTAACAAAAAATCCAAAAAAAACTTTTTATCAAAACTCTGTATTTTGACTCCCTAAAGCTATATCGCATCGCGAGAAGAGAACGAGACGTTTTCCTATGCGCATAATGAGCTGCGAAGAAGCGACGCGAAATTCATCGCATCGCTTATATTGTGAAGCTCTCTTAAATAAAAAGCTTAAGGAATCGCCGACGGCCGATATGCGACGTCGCATATCGCAACATCGCATAAGCAGCACACAATGATTATAATTAAGCGCGATCTGCGATATTTGCGATCTGCGATGAATGCGATCATCAAATCCTGCGATGACACATCTTAAACGACGCAATCCTCGACACTGCGATGCGAGTCGCAAAAATCACTCATCGCAAAGGTTCCTCGGCACAGCGTTCAAGGAAAGCTGTCTGCAGACCAAAATTGGGCGCGCACCTTAAAAAGAAATTAATGATTGTATGCCAAAGTATCCGAGAAGGATTGTGTTGTGTTTTTCGAAGAGTCAGTTCATTATGAGTGTCATGATTATGCATTCATTAGAGCTTAAAGCTTTCATGTCAATCTTTTCGTCGTTACTCTTTTTCTTTGCGTAAACTGTAAGACAACAACTAATATAAATCAATGTGCAGGAAACATCTAAGGAAAAGGGGAAAGCGTCAATACTTGGAGAACATAGAAGAAATGCCTTCGCAAACGGATGCCGCATGCAGCAAGACCGCGGATTCCAGAGTATCACTCAACAGAGACTGATGGAAATAGACTATCCAAAACTCAGAGTCAAAGGAGCACAAAAGCAGCATGTTTTCAAAAGATCCTGAAGCTTAGACTGGGTAAAGCAAAAAGAAAAACGCTAAAGGAGGAAAACGCACTAGAAAAACCTGGAACAAAGAACGGAAGCAGTTTTCAATACAGAAAATTGTTCAGAGAGCAAAGTCCCTAACTTGCTCAGTCATTCGCCATGCCGGAAACCGAAATAGCAACAACACAATCAGTTTGAGAAAAATTTGGGATATTACCAAGTATACACATAGCGAATACACCAAGCCAGAGGAAAATATCTTCCAGTTTGTCAGAAAGCGGTGCCAGCTCTTGTTGTTTCTATTTTCGTAACTCAAATGAAAGGAGAAGACAACCAGCCGACTCTTCCCAGGCAAATGTTGCATTGCTTACAGCACTAAGGAGCAAATACAGAAACAGTTAGAAATTAGATTCAATTTTTAGAAATATTTTTCTTTAGTAGAAGGGCGGTCATTTGAAACCGTGTCCTAAATTTATGTAATTAAGATTAATTAGTTAGCAGTATTTAAACCCTTCTCAGGCATTTGGAGAAGGGTCCGGAAATTTGTCAATAAACTTGTCCTCAGAACATGCACTTTTGCACCCTCGGAGGGGGTTTTTGGTGAATGGATGGATCAAGATTTATAAATGTTTGCATTTAATGTCTGCTACCGATGTTGCACTTTTGTACTCTTAGTAGATGTTAGAACAAGTAGAGATAAATCGTTATTGCTTGAAGCTTATGAATGGAACCAGTCATAAATGGTAATTTTATCTCTTGACCTGTTTCTGTTCATATTCTTAAAGTGATATGTAGTTTTCAGTTGTTTATATGTTAATGCATGAATGTGTGGGTTACCATTTGGCACTTCTGTACGGTGGAGTCATTTATTTGTGCTTGATATATGAATAACTTATTATGCGATATGTTGTTCACAACTGTTTTGCCTAACTTTTTATGCAGAATGGTTTATCTTAATTGATTTCTATTCTTATGATAGCTGAATGATCTTTATTACCAGTTATTGTTCGAAATATTTTTAGATCGCATAATAGAAGAAATATACCCTGGGTTAGTGTAGATTAGATGTTTTGTTTTTCCTTTATTAGATTACAATAGCATAGAGTTAGCTTAGAAGTTTGAATTAAATTAGCTTAAAATACTCCTAGATCAGCATCATTCAACTCTACACACACACACACCCCTTAGATTGGGAAACTGGTCCCATTATCCCCAGTCGGACCCGCTATACCAAACGGATAAGGAGCTGCCAACCAAGGTCCGGACCGGGTGGGTATCCCAATTTTCATTTTGAATGCTTATTGTGTCCCTTCTCAATTTGTTTTCATCTGTTGATTTCAACGTAGAAATATTAGGTGGTTTTGGAAACAACTTCCAACACACATTTGTCATATCTATGTCTCTCCAAATAAACTTGTCAAATTTCTGATTTCTAACACCAAACTCAATCCCATTATGAAAAACCATGAGTTCAGTACCTAGAATGGTAATGTAGCCTAGATATAGCATTATGTCATTTCATATTTGATGCCTCAAGTTTATCATCTTCTTTATATACATACACGGTGTAAGGAACCCTGTTATATCGTTTACCTACAACTGACACAACTTTTGTTGGTTACAAAATTTTCAACTGCTACCATCTCCCCATTTTCATTTTTTACTGCAACCTTCCTGCTTACTTGATCTTTCCAGTTATTTTTTTGTCAATATTTCCAGATTTTAAAAATAAAATTTTTATTCTTTTCCTTTGTTATCTTCAGAATTTCATCACTTTTATCATGATTTACATTGTCATAAGACTTTGTTTTCTCTAATGGGATTTGTTTCAAAGATTCAAAATTTTTTGTTTTTAATCTAGTCTTGATCAAATAAAACTAGTGGAATTTGGACATGTACAATAATTTTGTCATAGATATGTTTAAAATGCAAACCGGGGCAATTTCTTCTTACATGATGTAAACATGGAGATTCATTTAATGTCCTAACACACTTGATGCTTATTTAATACCTTAAGTAGGCATGGTGCAAGGGTTTATATAATCTATTTCAAATCATCCTAGTAACCACACAAGTAACCCACTTAGGTTAGCTACATATCTCTCACTATCTAGTATATGTAGCAAAATGTTCAACAATTCATGGACTTCAACTTCCACTAGAAATATAGGCAAGATCAACCATTGGCTTGTTGGTTAGGCTATAATTGATAGACTATCTCATGCGTCCACAGTAACTGCATCATGGGTGCATACCACTTCCCACGTCAATTCAATCACAACACACAAATATCCATTGTGCTAGACTACATTTCACTTTGGTGCTTTTTGTAGAGCCCTATGAATAGGTCCCTAATCTATGAATCCCACATCTGCACCAGTTTTAACTTCACCCTTTGTTGATGTCCTAAACTAAAAACATCATGTAAACACAGAGCCTCATTCAATGTCCTAACACACTTGATTCTTATTTTGTCCCTTAAGTAGACATGGCGTAAGGGTCTATATAATGTATTTTAAAACCATCCTAGTAACCACACAAGTAACCCCCTTAGGTTAGTTACATATCTCTCAATATCTTGTATCTACGGAACATTTTCACAATTCATGGACTTCATCTACCACTAGAAATATAGGCAAGACCAACCATTGTCTTTTTGGTCAGGCTATAATTGATAAACTATCTCATGCATCCATAATAACTGCATCATGGGTGCATACCACTTCCCACATCAATTCAACCACAACACACAAATATCCATTGTGCTAGACTACATTTCACTTTGGTGTTTTTTTATAAAGCCCTATGAATAGGTCCCTAATTTATGAATCCCACATCTGCACCAGTCTTGGCTTCACCCTTTTTTGATGTCCTAAACTAAAACATCATGTAAACATAGAGCCTCATTTAATGTCCTAGAACACTTGATTCTTATTTTGTCCCTTAAGTAGACATGGTGTAAGGGTCTATATAATGTATTTTCAAATCATCCTAGTAACCACAAAAGTAACCTCCTTAGGTTAACTACATATCTCTCACTATCTAGTATCTGCAGGAACATTTTTAACAATTCCTAGACTTCATCTTCCACTAGCCATATAGGCAAGATCAAACATTTCCTTGTTAATCAGTCTACAACCGATAAACTACCTCATGCATCCAAAGTGACCACATCATGGGTGCATACCACTTCCCACATCAATTCAACCACAACACACAAATATCCATTTCCCTAGACTACATTTCACTTTGGTGCTTTTTGTGCTGTATGAATAGGTACCTAATCTATGAATCCCACATCTGCACCATTCTTGGCTCCACCCTCTGTTGATGTCCTAAACTGAAATATCATGTAAACGCAGAGCCTCATTTAATGTCCTAACACACTTGATGCTTATTTTTTCCCTTAAGTAGACATGGTGTAAGGGTCTATATAATGTATTTTCAAATCATCCTAGTAACCAGATAGGTAACCCCCTTAGATTAACTACATATCTCTCACTATCTAGTATCTGCAGGAACATTTTCAACAATTCCTGGACTTCATCTTCTACTCACCATATAGCCAAGATCAAACATCACCTTGCTAGTTAAGTTATAATAGATAGACTATCTCATGCATCCACAGTAATTGCATCATGGGTGCATACCACTTCCCAAATCAATTCAACCACAACACACAAATATCCATTGTCATAGACTACATTTCACTTTGGTGCTTTTTGTAGAGCCCTATGAATAGGTCCCTAATCTCTAAATCCCACATCTACACCAGTCTTGTCTCCACCCTCTGTTGATGTTAGTGTAGAAATATTAGGTGGTTCTGGAAACAACTTCCAACACACATTTGTCATATCTATGTCTCTCCAAACAACCTTGTCAAATTTCCAATTGCCAACACCAAACTCAATTCCATAATGAAAAACCCTGGGTTCAGTACCTAGAATCATAATGTAGCCCAAATATATCATTATGTCATTTCATATATGATGCCTCAAGTTTATCATCTTCTTTATATACATACATACAGGAAGAACCTGGAATAAAATGAAAATTCATTATAAGTAGTTGAAGTTGAACTACCACATGAGAGTACCACTAAGATTATATTTATTTTTGGCTATGATTTTATTGATAAATATTTTCATGATAAACATTCAAGGGACTCAAATTGTAAGACAAGGTTAAAACAAGAAAATAAGATTGATGAGAAACCTAAACCTATTTAGAAAAAATCAAGAAATTATTGTTAAAAACTGGAAAGATCAAGTAAGTAGGAAGGTTGTAGCAAAACATGAAAGTGGGAGATGGCAGTAGTTTAAAATCTTGCAACCAGAAAAATATGTTTCAGTTGTAGGTATATGCATGAGGAAAATTTGACTCTGTAGGGTACGCACTGATTCAAGAATAGAAACTTCTAGCACAACCCATCTACAAAGCTATTGTCTGTTATCTTGGAAATGATAATTGTTTAATCATAAGACTATATATTTGTAAGAATAGAAACTACTAGCATATAGGACATTGATTTCTTGTGCAACAATGTTAGGGATAAAGTTAGTGGCAAAAGAGTAGTTAGAACATGAGAATATTCTTGACAATCTAGATAGAGCTAGCTTGTCATGTGCTAACAAGATTGAAGGCCACGACCAACTTCTTCCTCTACTTCCAAAAAATATTTTCCTTTTGCTCCTCCTCCTGGTTTTCTACTTGGAGTTTGTTTTAAAAATTGGAAAAGGAAATTGGTTGTAAGAAGAGTCTTCTCTCCATGATGCTTCATTAGACTTCTCGTTGAAGTGATGGATGTGATATCAGTTTGTGGTAGGCTACAAGCTTTTGAAAAATCTCTTTATTCTTAATGAGCCTACATTTCTTAATCTGAATAGCTTTGATGCAATCAAAATCCTGTTGTTGTTGAAGATCTTGAAAATTTTTTTGGTGCATTTATCCCTGTCCCACAGTCCTATGGAGTTTTGCCCTAATTTGTACACCTTTGGCTTTTGTACCCTTAGCATTTCTCATGACATGCCTCGATCATGGTGCTTGTTTTTCATTTCAAGATAAAATGGGTTTGCTTTTAAAACCAATCCAACTAAGGGTAGGTATTAGTATTAGTATTATTATTATTATTATTATTAAAAATACATTTATTATTATTGTTAGGAGTCATATTATTCAAATTATTACATATGTTAAGAGAATTATTAGTTTTCTTCTTATTATTATTGTTAGAGGTATTATTAGAGAAATTATTATTAATGAGGAATTTATTATTAATTAAATTATAATTAGTAAGAGAGTTATAATTGGAGAGGATATTATTAAAGTTGGATAAATGAAGGGGAGGAAAATAATTGGGGACTTAGGAAAACAAGATTAGGATTAGAAAGGTTGGAGATATTATTATAATTAATAATATTGTTAGGGTTATTTTTAGTAAAATTTTTATTAGTGATGGAAGAATAGGGATCGAGCAGGAGAATATTAGAATCAACATGTGAGGACGAGGGGGATTTGAGGCGGGATGAGGAATGATAAAAATTCGACATTCCAATGGTTATGAAGATGGATTAGAAGGGAAATCAATAGATTATAGGTATCAACAACATCGTTCCTGAGGTATCAACAACCAGTAGGAGGGTTGATCGGGAGAGGGGTTGAGGATTGAGAACAATGAGAGGGATCCATAGAAAGGATGGTCTGTGTAGAGGGTTTATTTGATCATTTTATCTTCACTGCTTTTCTTAAATGAGGTTTCCTATCAATTTTTCAGTGCTCCCCCGCATCTGCCCCCATCACCGCTGCCTCCTACAACAACCCCTCCAGGTAAACTTCTTGTAGTATCTGGTATTTGTTTCACATAGTTTAGCATGACAAGGAATATACTACTTAATTTAGTAAGGGTTTATATATTTTGGGTTAAATAGATCATACCCATTAACTCTGTGCAAATTGCAGAAGGGAAAAAATGTTATGTAATTCTTGGGATAACTGTGGGAGTAGTAGCCATGATGATTGGATTAATTGTAGTGATTGGAGCTTGCAAGTGGAATTTTTTTGCTCTCCCTGAATGGTTTTCTTGCAGCAAATGTGTCGAAATTGGTAAATCATTCAGTTTTTAGATTCCGCAATGAAACTTTTTACTTTCGCGAAATTCTAACTAGCTTAGCCATCACAATTCTGCATAATATTGATTTTTTTAGCTTCCAGGAAACCCTGTTCTTCTATTTGAAAATCACTTGCAATTGTAGATGAGGATCCAAGCCCAGGAGCCAAACTAAGTAGCCAAGCTTGGGACCCTGTGTTCCATATCGGTAAGATTTAGTGGATGTAGTTGCTCGTGTTCTAGCAATGGCACACTCATTCAGACTGGAGGATGGAGTGATGGGACAAGAGTCATTCACTACTTCGGTCCATGCTCCAACACGAACTGCAATTGGATTGAATCATCGATCCACCTCACTGCCAACCGATGGTACACGTCGAACTAGATCTTGCCCGATGGTTGGGTCATTTTCCTAGGGTGGTGCAGATCGTTCAATTACGAATTCGTTCTAAAAGCCCCCTCTGACAAGGCCTTCTAGCTCCCATTCCTCACGAAGACTAACTCAGTGGGAGAGGATAACAATCTCTATCCCTTCCTCCATCTCCCGTCAAACAAAAATCTCTTCATTTTTGCCAACAAGGATTCTATCCTCTTTGACTACAACAAAAACCAGGTACTGAAAACCTTCCCCACCATGCCTAGAGGTGGCGCCCGAAACTATCCTTCATTTGGTTCTTCAGTAATGCTTCCCCTGGAGTCCCCTAATAATTTCTAGAAGGTGGAGATCCTAATTTGTGGAATATCCCGGGATGGAGCTTTTATAAAGGCTATTATGAACCAAACATTTGTGGAGGCATTGAGGAGCTGCGGGATAATGGAGTCATGTCTTAGAATCCGCAATGGGATATGGAGGACATGCCTGGCCCTAGAGTCATGGGAAAAATGCTCATTCTCCCCACTACCTAGATTCTCATAATCAATGGTTCCAGAAATGGCACAACCAGTTAGAAATCTGCCCGGGAGCCTGCACTGAGTCTGTGTCTCTATACACCCATAGAAGCATTGGGTGATAGGTTCACAGTCCTGGCTCCCACTAAAATCCCAAGTATGTATCATTCCACTGCCAATGTTCTACCTGAAGGACATGTTTTAGTAGCAGGAGCAACTCAAACTATGGATAGCGCTTCTCCTATGTCCCATTTCCCATGGAGCTGAGAGTGGAAGCATACATTCCTTACTATCTGCATCAACATTACGATTCCAAGAGGGTGAACATATCTGCAATTTCTACGAGAGGGTCAAGTTATATTCAACGAATTCTTAACCTTCATGAAATAATGAAAAAGAAGTGATCAGAACAATAGCCAAGGGAAGCAAGAGAATAGTGGCATTTTTTTAATCCAAATAAAATGTTAGTGATTCAATATAGCACAATAATATTATATTCAAGTTTAGAAAGGCATCATTTATTCCTGATTCGGTTTGTCTCTATCAATGTCCTACAACTATATTTACAAAAAATCAAATATACAAAAGATGCACACACATCTATCTTATATTTTATAGAACCAGGTGGTGACAATCCTCACTTCAGGCCCACATCAAAACCTGGCAAGCTATAAGTAGTATTAATATGGATAAGTTGCTAATTTTCAACCCATGCATGCCAACTGAGCACTGCGGGAACCTCTGGAATGCAATCTCCTTGACAAAATGCCAAGGATAAATAAGAAGAGGCCAAAATGTTTGTTCGCCTCAACCATGAAGTAGGGCAATGGAAAACAATGTGCTTCACAAGGGTAGAAACCTTTGAAGTTTAAACCAATGGCCTGTATGCCTATGAAACTGCAGGATGATTCATTGGAGTCGTATCAATTAGATAGATACCCAATACTCAGAGGAATTTTACAAATTCCTGTAGGTGAGTTAATGCATTTTGTGCTCATAGATCAACCATAGAGGCTTCAAATTCAACATATAATAGATAGTCAAAATATTTTGAAGTCCCATTGTTCCTATCATCAACCACCCTCACTGGACGCTTTATCTAGGTTCTACCTTCAATATGATTAAATTAATATTTCTAAAAGAAAATACAACAAGTGCCTTGAAAATTGCCCCAAGTCTGTCCTCAACAGTGAATACAATGCTTGTCTTGAAAGGTCTGTCAGTTCGTGGAATTATTGGATCCCTGGTTAACATCAAGAAGCGAGTAACATTGTAAAAATCATCCTGGATCCCATTTAAAAGAATATCAAGGCCATAAATCTCTGCAGCTTGAGCACTTGCAACAACTCTTGTATCTCTGTAATTATGGGTGGCTATAAACTTAGCAGCACTTGTTGTGTCATCCACATTTTCCAGTGCAACACCCAACTCGGTTAAAGCCTTCTCGCATTTAGCGAGAGCCTGGGGATGACTCACAACAAGAAAATAATGGAGTTTCTCAAGAAATCGGTGACAAGATGCATGTTTTCTGTAAGAAATAGAATGCAGATGGCAGGGAGAATACTGTATAGACTCTTCACAACTTGACTGAAGAGGAAGCTGTCAAATTCAATGAAACTTGGGAAACGCATGCAACAAGTTCTCTCCCTGGATCAAGAAGTATATCAAGGATGTTGGAAGGCAATGGTAGTGGATCATCTAGTAGACCTAAACTTTGCTTTCCCTCTACTGAAGGTCATTCATATGCACGACCTGGAGTTAGGTGATATTAAGATCTTTTGTTGTTTAAGAGGTTACATGAATGTGTCTATCAAGTCCTTTAGAGAATGGACACTATGTTGGTGATGAGATAGAGCAACCAAAGAAACACCTAAGAAGAATATGAGATTTTTCTTATTTGTGTTCATGATGATGCTGTAGAAGATGATTATGAAAAATGGTCTCTGTATTAAATGCTATATTTGTTTAGGTTACTAGATATGAATGATATCCCTTTTCTGATACCTTGGGGTTGCCCCTAGTGCTTGAGAAAGGCCAGATCACATCATTGTCACTTGGAAGGTATAGTGGACTTCACTGTGATTATATTTAATTAAGGTCTTGTAAAATTTTCCATTTCTATTGTCACTTGTTTCATGCTTTTAGGGTTGATTTTCGAGTTTTTGGGGCTAGTTTCGGTGTTGTGGTTGGAGAAAAAACTTCTTCTATGGAAAGTTGTGTTTTTGTATAAAATAAAGTTTGCAACTCACTAGATTTACTCAGCCAAAAATAATTGAAGCTTCTTATTTGACCGATATCTTGGAAAGACAAACCTTAGGTGTTATTGATTTGCTTGCAGACATCTCTTCGGATAACTAGAAATTACCTTAAATGCTACTATATATAAACCCCATGACCTTGTTTTCCTCACACTTGCTTAAGATATAGACCCCAAAAATTGATTTGCTATGCTTTTATGGGTCATAATTTATTTTTTTGTATTCATTTTGAACTTTTTTTTACACAATTTGAATTTTTGTTGCCTCCAAATACTACCCAAAATGGTTTTCTCTATTCAAAAATCCTTTTTGTGATTAGGAATAATTGGAAATATCATTCTTTTCCCTCAATCATTTATATATATTTATGGAATTGAGAATTATAGTCGAACATGTATTGTCATTGATGTCATTGAAAGATCAATATCGTGAAGGTTGTAGCATGAAGCCGTCACCATTTGATTTTATCAATTAGAATATGAGAAGCTGAGATCGTAATTGTCTAGGAATCACTTATATCGACCTGTTGCACACCTCCCTCAATAAAGTGGCAACAAGTTTGGAGAGCCCTTGATTTAGGGGTATACATGAAAGATTTGGGATGAGGTTACCAAATGGTGAGTGACATAGTTTGTAGCTGTCTTTTCTCCCTTTTCTTATTATCTATTGAAGTCGGAGTAGGTGTTGTTGAGTCGATATCTATATCTCTAGGTTTAAATTATTTGTTTGGTACAAAATGATAGTCAATTTCTAAAAATTCCAGCGATAGCTACAATAACATCTTCAGTGTAAAATTCTTTACCCTATGTCATACAGTCAAAAACTTACAACATATGAAACAACCAAAATATATATTTCAATGCTCCTCAAAATATTAGGCATGCATGGAAACTTTGACATTTTCAGAGAAACTCCCAAACAAAAACTTCATGGGAAAACCTTGCAACCCTGAATTTGACATATTTTCCTGCATCCCCCAAATAGTAGTTTAATGGTGAAATCTTACAACCCCAAACAGATATACCTTTCTTCCTGTCTCCTTCAAACAAAAGACTGTAATCTGCTTTGTGCAATGTTCATCAATCTTTGATATTTTTATCTATAGCTTTGGCTCCAACATTCCTTCAATCAATCTTATCACAATATGCTGAGGTATCTTTAGTGGTTGCAACCATTGCAACATATTTGGCTACAACTTCTTTAGGAGGGGGATGATCAAACTTGCAAGTTGCACCATACTTGAAGGTTCTAATTTTCATATAGAACGAGCATGTAGCCTCACCCTCTTATCCTGGGAAGCCTACAAGAGTCAACTTCATAAGTTGTTGAGCATGACAGTTGTCAAGTGCTCCTAGGGGAGGATGGTCAAATTTATAGTTTACACCATATTTGCAAATATGCAATTTGATTTCTTCCAGCCATGTCCTTCCTCAACGAGCATTGCCTGCCTTACTGCCTAACTTCGTACACCTACCTGGTCCTCCTAGGCATGCACATATTGAGCTTGAATCAACTCAATCATCGAGTTTAGCTTGACTCGATTTGGAATATGTGTAGCGACCGATCCCATCCGGCCTCGAATTTCATAGGCATTTCCCTTTTTTTCTCATAATCCATTTCTAATTATTGGGTTTTTGGATGATAAAGAATCGGGTCGGGTGGAACAGGTTCCCATATTCAAACCATTGCAAAAGCTCTCCCACCTCAAGTTGGTGGTGTAGGAAGTGCACATGCCTTTACTATTGATACATTAACATTAACATTAGCACTATACATACTAAAACTTGAGGTTAGTCTGAAAAGAACTTAGTTGCTTGCATTCCATTTTGGTGTATATACATGTTTCTTTGTAAGTAAGTAAGTGCAGTGGGGTTATCCTGTAGACCAAGGGGGGAGAAATGGAGGTACGAAACTCCTAGGGGGGAACTATTTAGGGGCCCAACCTCAGAGAGGAAACAACACTAACTAAGAAGGTAAGAAAGAAGAATATTAGATCTCACTCAAAATTCAACAAACTTAACAATTTTTAGGATTTAAGAAATTTAAAGGAGGGCTTGGTTGGTTTGCTTTGTTTGAATCTCCCAACCTTGATTTTAAACTTCACATGTGCTTTTAGGGTGGTTTTGGATTTTTATTTTCGATTTTGATCGAGATTTCATTCTTTTTATTTTTAAATTATTTGTGGTAGTTGAAGGAGGTTGTGCTTTCTATTTTTTCCAATATCAGAGAGTAGAGATAAAAGTTCTATAAAAGAGAGATAAAATGACATAGATACAAGTCCAACTCCAAAGATTTGTTGTTTCACAATAGCAACAAGCTGTTGGAAATGACAACAACAATCTCCCTAATCAATTCCTATCAACATTTCCGTATGTGGGGAATCTAGACCTCAATTTACTGATGGCCAGATATATGGGCTCTTCTAGAAAATTGGTATCGTTCTCTCTGTTCACATCTACAAAGATATCAACACCAAGAGTTTTCTTGGATATGCCTATATCAATTATGGCATTACTGAAAATTCTAGCAAGGCTAGAGATTTGCTAAATTTTATGCCTCTTAATGTAAAGTCCATTAGGATAATGTATTCACATCATGATCCCAACATCTGCAAGAGTGGATCAATGAACATGTTTATTAAGAATCTTCACAAAGTAATAGACATTAAAGTTCTCTATGATACTTTCTTTGTGTTTGGGTCTATTCTCTCTTGTAAGATTGCAACAGATGTATTAGGACAATCTAAAGGATATGGATTTTTGAAATTTGCCTACTAAAATTTCAATGAGTAATTTGGAGCCCCATTCAACGTCTAGTGAATAGATTTTATTCTTGATGCAAAGTTGGATCCTTTCTGTTGAAGCTCCATCCTTTTTACATATATATGTTTATGCCACAACATCCCTGGTAGTATGTCCTTTCAGGGATAGTGGTAAAGCTTATTTGATGTAATTCTTACTGTATACTTTTGGAGAGATGGAAATTGGATCACATCCACCTTAGTTACACTGAGAAAGAGCTGAGGTCCATGCTAATAGCCTGGACATGGGCGGGCATTGTAGTGTTTGTATGTCGATGTGATGGGACATTAAATATAAACAATGCATTGAATACACGAATATCACGTTCACACACATCCATCTATATTCATGTTTGATATTGACCTGGGGGTTCCTAAGGTTGAGGATTTATCAAATGCACACAAATCACTAAGTTGTGAAATATATAAATAGGAGATATGCAATTTCAATCTTCACAAACTGAGAAGAGCATCTTAGACTCGGGTCTATATAGAATTGTGCTTTATGTAGGGGCAATAGAGCATGACACACATCCAAATTATTGACCCATTTATGCGAGTTTTTGGGTATATTAATCATGAGGAGCTAGGAATTGATTTTGGAACCAAATGGTAAGAAGAGAAACTACAACAAGACCATGAAGCAAGATTCATATGCATTGTTTAGTGGGTCTCTAACACCCAAAAAATGTGGCAAAATTGGTGTTTGGGTCTTTAGATGTATTTATTTCTAGAAATTTAGGATATAATGATTGTAAGCTCTGTGTACAAGGGAAAAAACCTACCAAAGCCTTAGTATGCCTGTGGCATTAATCATTGGCTAGAAACCATGGTTTGGACCTATATGTTCCATTAAAGATTAGAGGAGGAACTAATAAATAAAGAGATTGTGTTTATGATGCCACAGGTTGTGTATTCATGTTCATTTATGATATGCTAGAATTAGGTATTAAATCTCTCTTGATTCCTCCAATTATAATGTTGTGTGGCAAAATTTATTTCTTAGTTGCTAATAACACTTTTTTAGATCTTGGGAAGTATTATTGGACTTACCTATGAGCTAGAATATGGTGTGTAATTTACACATGTGCAAACTGGAGGTGTCTTCATCAGTTTTGCAGATATGTGCTTGTAGAAGCCATAGGATCCACACCCATTTGGAGTCAGTTCCAAATTTGTCTAGTGTACAGTAAAAAAAATTGCATCAGTTTTGATATTAGAGAAACCCCAAAAACATCCCAAAGGGGAATCCATTTGAATTGGGAGATGAGAAGCATGAGGAATATCGGATTTAGAATGACGTGAATGATCACTGTGAAGACAAATGGTAATCGAAGCCCAATTCTAGTAGGATGAGTTGAAAGATGAATAGGATAATGTGAGAATCATTGTTAGAGGTGTTGATCCCACATAAAGTTAGCATCCTTGGGCTCATGTAAGTATCAAAATATTATCTTTTGATCTACATTTCTTATTTAGTTTATTTTATTAGTAGGAGTAATAAATAATTTTCCACTGCTACAAAAATTTTGTGGATCCATGCATTGCCACAAAATTCACACATTTCTACAGAATTGACTCAATGCTACCCCATGGGAAGTTATTGGGCTGTCAAAGGGAGATTCACCATGCACTACCCTTAGGAATTCATTGAGACAACTCAGGAGGAGGTGAAGTGCCACTAAGATTGTTGGACTACCACGTGAAATTAATAGTTTGAGGGTCAATTGTAAATCTAGTGAATTAACTAAAGAGAGTTTAGTTCCAACAATTTTCAATGGGAGAAGAGAAGGTTCAAATCCAATTATGAAATAGGATACAAGGTTCAACTCCAATTCTGAAATAGGATAGAAGGTTCAACTCCAGCTCTACAATATAATAAGGGGTTCAACTCCAACGAACTAAAAGAAGAAGAATAAAATGAATACCAACTCATGTTTAGGGAAGTCTAAGACTGATTGGTAGTTTGATCATGCTAGTCTAAAATAATATGAATTGTTGAGAGACTACAACCTCTATATTGCATTTCACAAGCTCAAATAAAGATATTATTCAATAAGGGGTTAGGTTGTCCTTTTGTTTTATGTTATTTCCATTATTAATTATATCATATTTAGTTTTGTAGCATCTGTATATTGTGGCTTCTTAAGTACACTACTTTTGTGGTCGCTGCACTCTGCGAGTGCCAATCTAGTTTTGTCGATGTATTAGGGAATTATAGAACCATATCATGCATGCAAGGTTAAACTTTGGTTCAAAATTTGCATAATTATTAGAACTAATTCTCTCTTGAAAGTTGGTTTCCACAAGATCAATTCTTGTGCAATTGTGGTAGCAAGGAAATAGGTAGAGGGTTGTTTCAACTTGAATTTACTAGAAGAAGAGTGGTGGGAGGTAGTGTAGAAAGAAAATGAGTTCATAATAGATATGCAGACTCTACCCTCTTTATATTTAGGGACTCCACCAGCCCTTTCCAACCCAAGGTTACATCTGGTTGCTACGTTAAAGTGAAGTTTAATCATCTCATCCTTAGGATATGATGAAGTAACATATCGTGTCACATATATGGATATGCAAGTAAGAAATGTCCAAACTATCCCTAAGGTTGGTTGTGTGCAAGAAGCACCCAAAAGAGTGGTCTGAATATGAGAATGGAGCAGTTGAATGCTTTGGATTCTCTCAAAGCCATTAGTGGGAATTTCAAAACATTTCATTTCTACAACGAAGCCCATGGGTATGGTCGCCTGAAACCTATAAGTAGTTCTTATGTAATCATGGTTGTAAATTTGTAATCCATAATCTTCTTGCATTTTGTAGGAAGTACAATAGATATATCCAATTATAAGTTTTCTTTTCCAATGTTCCTTAATTTAGGCCCTCGAATTGTAGGTTTTCTAGTATCAAAATTTAATTAGATATGATATATGTTATCTCCCATGCATTCATGGATTGATTTAATAATTTCCTTACTTACATTCTACTTGTGGATATAAAGGTCAATTTATACACTTGGTTGTGAGTTCATATGTTAGTGTGTCACTCTCTTAGATCATTTTATAGTGTATCATGTGGATTATGCACTGAGGATGATGTTGCATAGGGGAACTTGTCCCTACTTTTGGGATGCATCCTCTGGATTTTTCCGCCCTTGGGGTTTGCAAGGGGAATTTCCCTATTTTGAATGAGACATCTCTGAGGATGTGTGATCCTCTCCCACATTGTCTAAATGTTTCTTTCCATAAAATGGGATGTTTGGGAGACATCTTATGATGGTTTTGGGGACTTATCCCAGATCCTCTAGATGGTTCTTACCAAAAACAAGGAGTTTTGGGAGATCTGTTGGGATGGTTTTGAGGACATTTGAATACCCACTATAGAAAATAATTCCCATTTGGTTCCAATTCTCAAATAAAAATATTCACCAAGTGGTTCTACATTCAAACCTAGACAAAGTTATCTATGCATTGCATGCGTGAATACTATGTAGTATGTTTTTGTAATGAGGACTAATTGCCTTCACAATTTTGACTCCCATGTTTGGTAGGTTTGTGTATCCTATATCAACTCTTTCTTTTGGGAGAGTTATAACATCCATGTAGACAAGATCTTTAAGATCTATTATCTAAGACTTGTTACTTTTTTTGAGTTACATTAGATCTATTATCTATGGCAGTTACTTTTATTGACTTATATTATAACACTATGTTCTAGAATATTTGTTTTTAAATTTTATATTTCTTTAAAATTTTATCTTTTAAAAATATTTTTGGTTGTCCAATTGAAATTTGGGGTTAACTCCTAGCCATCCTTGAAACCCTTCCCCTCACCCCCATCCCTGAAACACCATGCAAAATAGCCCAAGTTGTTCATAAGTTGTAGGATTTTGTATGCAATGTATTAATTTATTAAAAAAATAGAGATTTGCCCCTTTTTCCCACTTATCATTTGAAATTCTACATCATTTTAATTTCCTCCCTTGATTTTCTCCTTGGGTTGACCATCCAAAAATGCTCTAGTTACTAGTTTATCTCACATATTCCTTACCCTTTTATTTTCCATTCATCAATTTTTTCAAATTTATAAAGTATAATAAAAGGGATATGGAATTGTATCTTTGGTTCTATTAAAACTTCCATCTTATCTTATGATTTTTCCATTTTCACATAAGACCTTAGATAAATGGAAGCACACATCAATAAAATATGGGATCAAACTTTGAGGCTTTGTGAAAATGAATCAATTATTTATTCTTTCTATTTCTTAGAGTTTGATGGATTGGGAAAGTGGTGGACCATGTTTCTATGCTTTCCCATTTAAGTTGCTTGTTTGTACAATTGTTCACATGCATTCATTTTTCCAAATTTATAAAGGATATGAAAATTTTATCTCCAATGCTATTATAAATGTCATATTACTTTTTGGGTTTTACATTTTCACATAAGACCTTCAATAAATGGAAGCACAACTCAATACGGTATGTAGGATCAAACTTTGATGCTTTGTGAAAATGTTTCAATTATATATTATTTATATTTCTTGAAGTTAGTGGATTGGGTCATAATAACATACCATGTTTCGATGATTTTCTATTTGTCTATTTGGCTAGTTGTGGTAGAATACTAAAACTACAAGTTGTTATATGGTTTCTAGATAGTTAGCTCAGGATTGAATTTTTTCAATCAAATTACTTAAGATGGTAGTTAGCTTGTTCAACATAAAATTGATTCACATGGTGTTGATGTATAGGGAGATTTTCTGTACCTATTCCTTGAGACAAAGAATTCTATCACAATGTCAAGAGACATTGGTGTGGAAAAAAACATTAATCAAGAACCACCTGGCAACATTTAGGCATTAGTTTAGATGAAGAGTTTCATCTTTCTTATCCTTATGTTTTTCACTATGATAGGTAGGTGAGTAAATATATATTTTATTAATGTGATTTCGTAAACATATGTTTCGAAGTGAAGGATGTTTCATTGGGGTTCTTGTTTAATTAGAACTAAAAGTTGACTTCTTGAAATCTAGGTAACTTCTATACAATTATTATCTCACTTTAAGTATAATATTCTTATTGATACATGCATTTCTTACAACCATTGCCTGCATTCACTCTTCTATGTTATTGATATTTACACACTCAATGAGCCAATACCTAAATGGGTAGGACATGTACTCTCCTCAAGGTACATATATGTCAACTAATGGGGTTTTACCATTCACCCTCCCCATTATAATCATGGCAATGTCCCAGGTCATGGTGATTGCAATATAAAGTTATCAAAGTGTTTAGCGTGAACCTCATAAGCCATGATGAGAACATGGGTGTGTAATAAGCACAAAATTATGTTCAAGCTCTGAGTCTCACCAACTCCAAATCAAAATCAATTTTCACTTTTCAAACTTCATCTTGTCAAATATAAATGAGACAATTTCTTTAGTAAATGGTTTTGTGAAAATTTTGAGTGACATTAGGATTAATTGGTAAACTTTTATAGTAGAAAATTGTGGTGCTATGAAAGAACAAATCCATTCCTTGGGCTTTTGGTTAATGCATCTTTTCTTTGTAAAGAAGGTTGTATATATTTAAAGAATGTTTCTGGAACCTAGAAAGATCAACATTATTTTTTTGCTTGTTTTAAATTTGTTAGTTTGAAATCATGTGCATTGCTCCCTTTATCATCCTATTGAGGGCACACTTTAAAATAACAACACTTTTGATGATGTTTAGGAGAACTGGTATGAACAAAATGGTAATAAGGGTGACATTTTTCTTGTGTAAGTATTGAGATTTGTTTATGATTTCTACTTGACTTTTTCTACATGCAAATAAATTAGGTTTCTCTATTTTCATTCCTTTTTCTCATTATGTCATCATTGTCATCTATTTCAATTTTATAGATATTTTTTATGCACACTTTCCTCTTACACTATTGTTTTGTATATGCAGATATACATGATTCTTCGGATTAGCCAGAAAGGGGATCTTCATATTTACCAGGCATTGAATTTTCCTCTTGAGTCGAGAGTGGAGAAGGTGATTCTTAAGAAGTTTCTTGTAGAAACTTTCTTGATCCACTATAATGATTTTTTTTGTATTAGATGTTAGTAGGTTTGGTGCAATAAAAAATGGAGGGTTGGAAATATGGTATGCTAATTCACCACTTGGCTCTTAAAACATGTAACTTAGTTTGCATGATTATGCCTAAGTTTTTTCCTGAAGGTTGAATACTAAGTTCCTAAGGTGTTCTTTTATATAGTGACGTTTTATTTACTTTATTTATACAAGTCATCTAGCCAGATGGTGGCCACTATCTCCCAACTAAAGAAAACTTGTTCGAGTTTCTAGTAGGGATTCCTATGGTTTTTAATGTTGTGATTCTTTCACCTCATGGTTATTTTGGGCAAGCAAATGTTTTATAAATGCCAAACAAGACATTGGTGGACAGGTAAACAAATTTTATTTTTAATTGTAATGTCCATTGCATGATATCCTCTCTTTATTGTTTGATTGCATTTTAAATGTTTCTTTTTATTTTGTTTTTCTTTTAAATATGAAATTGAAAATACTTGGTATCATTTCCATTCAAACAACAACTAAAGTTTGAAGATGAAATTAGTATTACACTTCATTGATTGAAATCTTTTTAGCTATTTTGTGTTAACATGTTTTCATGGCTATTAGAAAAGTTTAATTTCATGTTGTTATTTGAGCACATGTTGTTTATATACTTGACCAAGTTCGCGTGTTAGATAATGAAAAATTGTTGCGAATAAAACAAGAAGGATTAGACATCACACATCAGAATATTAGTTTTCACAAGTTATCCACAGCTTGATATGTTTAGCATGTAACGCAGTTGACATGAAATTGCCTAATATTTCCTTGAAGGTTGAATACTAAGTTACTTAGTGTTATTTTCTATGGTGATATTTATTTTCTTTGTTTATACAGGTCATCTAACCACATAGTGGCCATTATCGCCCAAGTGAAGAAAACTTGTTCGAGTTTCTTGCTTTGATGGGAGAAAATGGTTGTGACATTGTTGATGTTGAGGTATATGTCGTATACCTCTTTTATATTCTAGTTTAGTTTATATTCTAGTGTTCATTGTCTTTCATGTCTTATAGTCTGTATTGTATATTCTTTTGTTTTCAAAAGGAACTTAGTATTGATGTTAAGAAGCAAGAATTGAAGAAAGAGGAGAACAATAACACTGGAGCGACAAATGAAAAGAGAGAGAGAGAAGAGAATTGGTCTAGTGATACCCTTAGAGACAATATCCCACATAAGGTGCGCACATAAAGACTAATGGTCAAGTCTTCATAGTTGGTGAATTCACATGCAATATTGCCTTGGCAACACAATGATAATGTTTTAAAGTGATGAAACAATATTTCATGTGTAAATTGTAGTCCAACCAATATTAAGTTGGAAACTCATATTGCAATACTTGATATTTCATATAATATATTTTTTGTGGTTGAAATTACTTATAATTGCAGTTGATATTGTTTAGTATTTTAATTAACATATGTAACTTTGTGTTTTCATATTAGATGAATATGCACATTGTATGATTTTGATTTTTTTTTGTTTTTGTTTTTGTTTTTGTTTTTGTTTTTGTTTTTTTTTTTTTTTTGTTTTTTTAATTTAGTCACAAAGTCATACTAATTAATTTATGTTGATTAATAATGAACACAAAATTAATCTAAAACTATTAAATTAATAATTTATACTAATTAATGATGAACACAAGTAAAAATAATATATCACTAAATTACTCGTTTATAATGATTATTAATGAAAGTAAATGAAATGAATATAAACTACTAAATTAGTTGTTTATATAATGAATATAAAACTACCAAGAAAAGATAAATGACTATTGCAATTGATAAATTTGTGATTACAAATTACAACTACATTTTGCATATATACGACTACTAGTAGCTAATTTACAGTATCTTATAACACGATCGAAATTTAGTCATATTTCTTTGGTCATTAATTGGTTTTAAGCGAAGACTAAATTTTGCATATACATAACTATTAGTAGCTAATTTACAGTATCTTATAACATGACCAACATTTTGGTCATTAATTGGTTTTCTACGGTGATCATATAGTAGTATATTTCGTTGTATATTGGTCATTAATTTTGACAATTAATAACTAAATTAATGACCAAATTTATGACTAAATATACTACTAAACAATAAAATTGAGACAACCAATTAACGACTAAACTAAAAATGAGTAAAAGTTGGTCACATTATAAGATACTGTAAGCTACTACGGGTCACCAATTGAAAAATGGTCATTTATATGTAAATTTTAGTCGTTTTTTAAGTAACTAATTAGCCATTTTGTACTGGTGAATGCATGATAGATGATCTGGTCCTATGTTCAATCGTCCTGGCTTCACAATGACTTTGAAATCATATTCCTGAAATAACAACATCCATCTGCATATATTCCCCCCCAACACAGGCTTGTTAACCAGGTACTTTAATGCAGAATGGTCTATATACATCTTAAAGTGTCCACCTAGCAAGTAGTTTCTGAACTTCTGGAGCACATACACCATAGCTAAACCTTTGCGCTCCATCGTTGAATAGTTATTCTCAGCTTTATACAAATTCCTACTTGCAAATGCTATAAGGTGATCCAACTCTCGCTCACCAGCCTGTGTCAGTGTTGCTTTGAACGTAATACAAGATGCGTCCACATGCACATGAAATTCCTTATTCCAATCTGGGAATGCTAGGATCGGCATGGTGACCACATTTTCCTTTAACACATCCAATCTCTGCTGACATTCCCTATTCCAACAGAATGTAGCATCCCTATTTAGCAGCGTCTCCATCGGCGCGGTAATTTGGGCATAACTCTTGATGAACTTTCTATAGTATCTCGTATAACCCAATGTTGCGTGCAACTATTTCACTCTTCTTGGCACCTCCAAACTAATTATAACTATTATCTTAGTTGGGTCCACCATTAATCCTTGTATGCATACCACATGGCCCAGCAAGATTCTGAAAGGAACACAGAACAAACATTTCTTCAAATTGAGCGCGAATTGATATCTCTGGCATCTATCCAACATCAAGCGTAGGATATCTATATGGTGCTTCATGATCCCAAACACTGTACGATCATCAAAATATACCTCCAAAAACTTGTAAATGAATTCCTTGAACGCCACAATGACTACATAAGAAAAGATCGTTGGAATGTTCTTCAATCCAAAAGGCATTACAATATACTCAAAGCATCCCCATTTAGTTGTGAAGGTCGTCTTACTTCTATCCTCCGACATGATCTTGATTTGATGGTACCCCAAGAACCCATCAGTGAACGAATATGCTTCTTGTCCTCCTACATTATCCAACACTTCATTGGTGAATGGATTCGGAAAAGGATCATGCATGCAAGCATCATTCAACTTTCTGAGATCTATGCATATCCTTATTTCATCCTTTTGCTTCTTTTCCTGAACTACTATTGGGCTCACCTAATCAGATTCTTCCACCGGTTCAATAATACCTGCTGCAAGCATTTTATCCAACTCTAAGTGGACCTTTTCTTTATACTTTGGATTGAGGTGCTAAGGCCTTTGCTTGATCGGCTTCACGTTTGGTTTCATCATAATTTTCATAACTCCCAGGTCCCCTATTATCCCTTTTAAGTATGAGAAATTCGTAGGGAACAAGTCCTGGTATTTGCAGAGAAACTCAATGACCTTATCCACTGTAACATCATCCTAGTAGTCCCCTATCTTCGCAAACTTTGGCTCTGCCTCTATCCCAATGTTCACTTGTTTTGTTTTTTAGCATTGTGATTATATTTGGGTTTTCTGTCTGTAGCCCCTCAACTTCGTGGTGTCCTTTTGTTTCTGGGATATTAATGTTCCTCGAATCCTTGTCTTCCTCTTCAGCAGTAAAATTGTAGCACTTCAGTGCGTGGTGCAGCTGGGTGGTCCAATCTGGTTGAATCAAATCCAAAGGATCCTACAGTATTCTGAAGATCACTGCTTTGACCTCCTACAACGCTTCGTCAATACACTCAAACCCATCTTCAAAGCTGAATTTCATCAAGAATCCCTGTCTCAAAATATCCCATTTGTTCGTGCCATGGTGGAGCTTTGTCTCCAAGTACCAATTCATAGGTATTACATCCAAGGTGTGACAAAACATATGCACCCACTTCGGTTGCGGTTCTTCTCCATAAGCATCAGTCCATTTCGCTAAGTGATTATGCGGGTCACTCCTTCCATCGTATTTCTCTATCAATCATACCTTTGGGTGACCAAACCACACCTTCATCATTATTCTATATTTGCGCCATCCATCGAAGTTGTCTTTATGCGTACCCCACCATTTATAGGCGTAGTGCCAAGTCCAAGGCTTGGAAGTGATGCTTCTCCAGCACTTCCCTTTCAAATGCATCCAGACATTTATCAATGTTAGTTAAACCATCATAGTAAGGCAGACTTCTTACCTACGATGATACACAACATAACGATTTGGTCATCATCTTACATTGTAGCGTAGACACTTCATGTAATCTATTCTTTCAGTGTTCCAATTCCTCATCTATATCGATGTGCAGGAGTTGTCGCAGTCCCATGCAATACGTCCATCAGCTGTCAGATTCACCCAATCTTGATATTGCGAAATTATCTTGTAAATCTAGTCCAAATCACCATCACTTTCATAATCACGGACTAGTTTAGTGCAGTGCAATCCTTCTACAGGGTCCAACGACACTATTACGTGGAGTGATTTTCTTTCAAATGACATCGTCCACTTCTTCAAATTGATCACCCTGTTCATGTCAATAACCTAGTTGATCCTAAGGAGCATTGGATAGGGATTGCTATCACCGACAATCTCTATCACTTCAAAATCGTCCAATGCACTTGCACCTTCGATATCGACTGTCACTCCATGTAGTATTCCCATGGGGATAATCTTTTGTTGATTCACCATCCTCAATTGAATAGGAGACCACTGCAGCGCAGGTCTCCCCATTCTCTCCCATGTCTATTTAGGCAAAACATTTGCATCAGACCCTAGATCTAGAATAACTTGGTCCATTATATATTCTCCTATTTGTGCGGCGAGTCTCATCTCACGCCTCGTTCTTGCCTTATGCTTACCAATTTTCCTGACCATGCATGGTTCATCAGGAGTATTACCAACACATTTATTGATCAACTCTTGTAATCCCTTTACAACCTTTCTATCTCAAAGTAGCTTCATACAGGTCTCCAAAAATGTAGTAAGCATGGATGGGTCCATTTCTACAGACTGCTTATCCTAACTTCCTGAGGTAGAAGCCTCATTAGAGCTTTTCTTTGCTTCCATAAATGTTTCCCTCACACCCTCCAGATCAAAGCCAACCTCCTTTTCTAGAACTTTGCATACCCATTCACCTTCTTTAGGTTGCTTTCCCTTATCTTCACCAGTAATCATTCCACTTCACAACACGATGTTCACACTAGGATCCTCTTCACGAGGTTCAACCCTCATCATCTGTATATTTTGGGTAGGTTGCTGAGGTTGCACCCCTTTTTCACGTATCTTAGCTAGTAATACATGGAAGTATTTTATCGTGTGGTAAAACTAAGTGCAGTATCTGCACGATAGGCGCATCAGGTTCGTGCATTCTCGTGCGTAGTGTCCTAGTCCCCAACAACTGTAGCAAATCACCTATGCCCAACCTCTACTAGGTCCTCCTCTACCTCAGCCTCGTCTGTGCCCCTGATATCCTCCTTGGGCTCCCCCTGTGCCTTGATCCGGAGGCCAAGTTTCCACCTACACTCTATATGCAGGTTTTCTATTCATCATTAGCTCATAGCTATGGAAGTTACACTCGTCATGACCCACAGATTGACAGAATTTACAGAAGACTTGTTGCGGTGTCTGTACAAATTTCTACAGCAGGTGGCAGTTGTCTGTCACATGTTTTCCAGCTACCTGATAGATAACACACCATAGAACAGGCCATGTACTTGGCCCTTCCTAAGCTTCTGGCCTCAGAGGAATTAACCCTCTTTTTGCAACATAATTTGCAAATACTGGACAATGATCTTTGTCATGCCCCTGACTTTTTCATTTCAAGCACCAAACTTCTTCGTGCACCTCTAGCTGAACTGCTCTATCCTTCTTCAGACTTTGAAACTCTAGGAAAAGTTTCTGCAACTGCACGTGAATCTACTGGAATCCCAAATTAGGATCTTACAGCGGTGTCTCATGCAATCTCATCGCAATCTCCAAGGCTTCCACCAGGTCCCAATATTTTGTTGTGATAAAGCAACCCTCAGATGAGGCAAGAGCGAAGACATAAACCATTTGTGGTGCTACCCATCTGTAAGATTCATGTTAGCTTCACGGATCATACAATTAAATCTCTGATCCAAATCCCAGGGTGTTTCACCAGGCTTCATCATGATCTCCTTGAATCCCACAATTGATTATGCTTCAGACTTAGACCTATTGAATTCCTTATTCAGCGCAGTCTGAATATCTGCTAATGAAGCCATTGAGTTATCAGTGCAGTACTTAATGTACCATGTCAGCATGTGTTCCTGTAAATAAGTGACCAACATTACTTTCTTCATCTAATCATCCATTATACCCTGAGCTTCCCATACGGCCTTCGTGACGAACCAAAACTAGTATGGGTCCTCATTTCCGTAACCCTTGAAAACAAACAACTTTACTGCATTCACCATATTGAATGGTGGTGGAGGTGGTGGCGGTGTGGGTGAAGGTGTATGCTGTGGAGGTGATTGCAAAGGCGGTGTGGGTGGATGGGGTATTCGTGGGAACCCTCTTCTTATTAATTGAACAACACTCTGCGGTGAAGCCTGTGTTGTTTCCTCGTTGTCACTTAGAGGAGGTTCGATTAGAGGGCTATATTCATGGCTTGTTTTCCCTTTATCCCTGAAGATATTTCCACTTCGCATAGCTCCAAACACCAAGGTAACTACATAAGACACTTTTCACATAAGATCATCTTAATCCAAGTATTTAAAGACATTAGATACTTACCTTGCAATCCCTTGAAGAAGCGACACTCTGCTTTGCTATAATTGACCGAAGTATCAATCGTGAACTCTGTCACCAATCCTCTTATGATACGATTAAGCCATCGATCGACAACGCGTGAAATCTTATCGTCAGAGGCTTTCAATCTCCCCACTAACTCCGGGGTCCACACTATCAGACTGTCAAGCCTCCACCTTCCTTGGTCATCTGCCAACTTAGTGATCCACTTGTATAATTCAATAGAGAAGGAACAGAAGAAGATTTCGTGTATCTTTGCGTATAGGTATCTATCCAACCACTGTTATTTTGTCAATCTCGGATTTTTTTTTCTTACACCGCGAATTCATGGATCTTTCTATCCAACCAGTCTTCAATTTCTTTCTTAGTCAGATTCCAGTGATGTGACATCACACATCTCTTTATGCATATCTCGGTCCCACAACAAAACCATTTGTTGGCTTAGCAGGCCCTGACCCAGGTTCAATGTTGATTTAGCAGAACAAATGCCTACACTACTGGACCTTTCGACATCAATCCATGGAGCATGGACTGAAGTCTCACTCGAAGCAGTATGGGGGGATGTTGGAACCAAGTTTCCACACCCAGAGATGGTAGTGATGTCGTTTTATGCCCTAACTCTTCCTTTGCACAGATCGATAAGCCTTTTAGGACTTATCAATATACTTCTTTTAGTCAGCCTTTAGACCTTCGCCAATGTCTATTACTGTCATTCGCGGACCCTAACCAGATGTCTCAACCACTTACTTGCTTATGTAATTACTCTTACTTCCATATTTACCTAGATCGGCTTAAGTATCTGATAACTTCAATATGCATTAATATGTTCTTCGCGTAAACATATATTATTACTTGTGTATAGATAACAATGTAAAACATATAGATTCGCGCATCAATATAACATTAAATCATGAAACCATTATTAAGCATAACATAACCACATTTATTCATAACAAAAGTAAATAGATCAAACACAGATATTTCTAGAGTAATCTTCTTTATTAGTACTTCAGATCTTTTTACATAATCTAACTACTTAGTACACTTAGCTGCAGGGGTCCGCGCACTTAGTTGCGGACTTCTACCCTAGGTCTCTGTGCACACAACTGCAAAGCCTTTCTTCTATTCTAAGACTCTTTGCTCTTAGCTCTTACTGAGCCATCAACGACTTTACTCCCTTAGACTCTTCTAAGACTCTCGTTTTTATACAATCCCATGGATGGATCTTCTAAAGCTGACACAACTTACATAAAAGAAGGGCAAAAACCCTTTTTGACACTTTACATTTACATGCTCGCGACCAAAAATTGCGGAGAGTTTACACTTTACATACAAACACTTGGGCTTTCTACCCCAAAAATTGGGCTTTTAACCCCAAAATTGACCCTAGGGGACCCTTTCCCAACATTATTTAACTCAGTTTATTGAGTTAAGTCCAGTTAAATGAGTTCTAATCAGTTTCAGGAACTAATAGTGAGTAAACAGTCAGTTGGGGCAGTAGTGACCTAATTAGTGCTACTCTAGTTAACTCAAGGTTCCACCATGAAAATGTTAGGAAACCAGATCACAAAAAGATAGAAAAGATAGATCAATGCCTTAGAATTCAGCCTCTTCGAGGGGGCAACCTCCTTTACATTACACAAATGAACAATTCTTGGTATGATCCAAATTACAAGACCTCCTTTCTATATATAGGAGTCTAAGGGGTCATAATTAATCAGAGCCAACATAACAATAATAATGTAAGGGCACAATAATAACAATAATGGGCTTCTATGGGGCACAATAATAATAATATGGGGACTACATGGGCACAAAAATATAATAAGGGGGTTGTACTAATAACAATAAGGGGTTACAATAGTAGTATAGGGACCTAACATGCCCCTCTCATTCAAAGACTGTTGTCCTTAATGCTTGAGTAGTTCTTGATGCTTCTATATAAAATTATCATCCTTCCATGTGGAATCCTTAGTGGGTAAGTTCTTCCACTTGATGAGATGCTCTGAAATTGATCGATTTCGTAGCTGTTGACTTCTCGGTTCTATGAATGCTTCAGGTTCCAATATGATTTTTCCTTCCTTGTCAAGTTCTGGCAATATTGTTGGAACTGGGATCTTCGGCAACTTTTGAATGAGTTCCCACCCTGCTTTGCCATTCTTCCATTCATCCCTTGCTTTGTTTATCAAATTTGGTTAGATAATTATACCAACCTCTACCATTTCTGCAACCATATGTTCAATTTCACTCCTTTGGGCATATGGATATCTATAAGGCCTGATGTTTGGAGGAACACTTCCTGAAATAAAATGAATAGCATGATCACGATCATGAATATGTGGGAGACCTTTGGGAGTCTCAAATACCTTGGAATGATTGTCCAAGACCTTTTGGAGATCTAGAGAAATACATGATTTCAATGTGGGAACCATTAGTGAACATAATTGTACAATTACGCCTTGTTGTTCTCTCTTTAGAAGCTTTGTCATTCCGTTAGATCTGATTATCTTTCTTGGTTTCCCTATGATACCCCTTAATTCAACTTCCTTTCCTTTCAAAGAAAATTTCATGAAAAGTTCTTGAAAATTAAAAGCTATTGTACCCAAGGATTGTAGCCATTGGACTCCTAGTACAACATCAGTACCAACCATTAGAATGGAAAGCATTGGGCTATTCAATGCATATTTTCCTATGGATAGCTTGATATTATGGCACTTTCCAGAGAAATTTATGGTTCCTCCACTCACAACTGTCACTTGACACTTTGGTGTTGGATATGGGAAGCAATTCAATTCCTTGGCTATTTTACAATTAATAAAATTATGGTTACTACCCGAATCCATCAACACTATCACCCTTTTATTCTTGATATGTCCTTCTATATTTATAGTTTGAGGAGTGGTAATTCCAACCAATGCATTACAAGATATGGTCAGATTCATTTCTTCTTTCTCTGGGGTTGGTTCCTAGTGAGTATCCTTTTCTTTTGATGTTTCATGATACTTTTCTTCTTGATATTTCACTGCTTGAACTTTCTTCTTCTTGATATGTCCTTATATCTTGAGATTTTGAGGAGTGGTAGGTTCTTCCAATGCATTACAAGATATGGTCGGATTCATTTCTTGATGCTCGATGTGATCTTTCACTTCTTGAACATTTTTCTTCTTGATATGTTCTTCTATATTGATAGTTTGAGGAGTGGTAATTCCAACCAATGCATTCCAAGATATGGTTGGATTCATTTCTTCTTTCTCGATGTGATATTTCACTTATTGAACCTTTTCGTCATTATGAGGCCTTTCTTGTAGCGGCTTTGTCCCTCCTTCCTTCAAACCTTCCATGTCTTTCTTCAAATATTCCATGCCTTTCTTCCAATATTCTTTCATACCATTGATATTAGCTTCCATGGCAAAGATAAAAATATTTATCTTTTTCTTCTCTAGGATATAATTTACCCTTATATTCAAATTTTGAAAGTCCTCAATGTGCTCTGTCATTGAACCCTTTTGTTTGAGATTTATCAATTGGCTAAAGAAGGTGTTTATCTTGGTATCCTCATAATGTGCTATCATTTCCTCCGTGAAAATTGACCATGTGGCAAGTGGGTTTACGCGAAAAAAGCCCTTTACACCATTAAAATTGATTCGGTTCTAAATAATTAGATGCAATACACACCTTTTGTAACAATGGTACACCATGTACATCAAAATATTTTTCCATTTGTAGTATCCAATTTACCGAATCCTTGCCATCAAACTTCCTCATCTCGTTTTTTCTTAATTTTAGGAGCTTGATCTCGAAACGACTGTAACTTTGTAATTTTGGATATTTAAGTTCTGAAATTTTGGCCTGTAATATCCCTCTGAGTCCTCTTTCTAAGTTCGCAAGTCTGATAACAATTGGATTCCCGAAGAAATATTTATTCACAATATCCTGGGATGACCTAATTATAGACTAGTTCAGTAGAATGAACTTTTACGACATGCCATGTGTCATTGTTTCAACCTTAGGTTTTGAAAATTATACCCAAACTATATACAGTCCGTCCTCTTTCTGTAACTTCTTATGAAATTTCAATCTGATTCTCATAGATAAAGTTATGATGATTTTCCCAAGTGTTGGGTATACGAACAAAGTCCCACATTGACTAGAAGTGGGAAGGATCATGGGTATATAAGGATGGACACATAACTCCATTGGTATGAGGACTTTTGGGGTAAAGCCCAAGAACAAATCCATGAGGGCTTAGGCCCAAAGTGGACAATATCATACCATTGTGGAGATATGTGGTGTCCAGAGTCCTTACAAGTGGTATCAGAGCCAAATTCGAAGTTACCCAAGTGTATGAATCCTCGGAATGCCGAACAAAGATGGTGAGCCCTAATAAGCCCGTGGATGAGCTCGGTTAAACAGGCGGTGTGCTCTGGATTCTTCATGGACGTGTCCTGGTCCCAACATGGTGAAGAGGAGTTGACTTGGGATAGAGAAATCTCTCGAGACAGGTGGTGCTACCATGTAAGGCGTGTGCTTCCAACGCATTGGAGCGGAGAATCCTGGTTGGTAGAGAGGGGAGAATCCTGCGGATGGATAATCGTTTGAGGGGAGGCTCGATGGTCCTTTGTTCGAGGGGAGGATTGTTGGGTATACGAACAAAGTCCCACATTGACTAGAAGTGGGAAGAATCATGGGTATATAAGAATGGACAAATATTTCCATTGGTATGAGGCCTTTTGGGGTAAAGCCCAAAAACAAATCCATGAGGGCTTAGGCCCAAAGTGGACAATATCATACCATTGTGGAGATATGTGGTGTCTAGAGTCCTAACACCAAGGTCACCTATTTAGGATATAATTCGGGAGTATGAAAAAACCCTAACTTCCTTAGATCATATATCTAAAAATATAGCGGGAAAAGATCTGAAATTCAAATCTGAGCTTCAGACTAATTTCTTCTCAAATGGGGTTTGTCTTTAGCTTCTGCAACTCTGTAGCAAAAAAGTTATAGTGAAAATTCCACGATGACCTGTTTTAGATGAAATTCTGGAGCTTGCAAAAACCCTAACCTCCGCAGATCATATATCCAAAAATATAGCGATATAAGGTATGAAATTTGGAAGTGAGATTCAGAGTGATTTCTTCTCAAATGGGGTTTTTCTTGAGCTTCTGACCATCGCAGAAACAAATTTATAGCGAAAATACCAGGATGCCATGTTTGGAGCAGTGAAACCCTAAAATCCAAAGCTTTGATACCAAATGTTAGGAAACCAGCTCACAAAATGATAGAATAGATAGATCAATGCCTTAGAATTCAGCCTCTTCGAGGGGGAAACCTCCTTTACATTACACAAATGAAAAATTCTTGGATGATCCAACTGAAAATACCTCCTTTCTATATATAGGAGTCTAAGGGGTCATAATATAACCAGATCCAACATAAAAATAATAATGTAAGGGATCAATATTAACAATAGTGGGCTTCTATGGGGCACAACAATAATAATATGGGGGTTATATGGGCACACAAATATAATAAGGGGGTTTTACTAATAAAAAATAAGGGCTTACACTAATAGTATAGGGACCTAACAGAAAAGCTCATGCATGTTGATTCTAAGAAAGACCCCCTTGAGACTAGAGTGTAGGAAAAATGTACTAATTGTTTTAGATTTTTCTGAGTTGCACTGGTAGTGCATGCAATTAGGAACTGATCCTTTAGGGATTGCACTATTTTTAGAGGCTTCATTTCCCTTTAAATACAAGCTATCCTTCATAGGAATTACACATTGGAATAGAGAATTGGAGAGCTTCTGAATTGGCTAAGCTTTGGCCTTGAGCTTGCTTATGAGTTGGAGATTGAATTTGCTGATTGTTGAGATTTTTCTTGAGAGAGAAATCATTGTAATTTCATCTTGATTTTCCGAATTAATACAAAAAAATAGTGGGGTTTTGAGCTATGGCTTTCCCCGGACATTTATTGTGTTATGTGCCTTTCATTCTCTTCCTCTATTGATTATTGTTTGCTCGATGTTTATGGGCTTCCGCTGTAAAGAGTAGAAGTAGATTCTTATCTCTTATTTTAGTAGATTACATGAGCTTGTGAATCTACAGTTTTTTCTACAATCCGGTTACCACATAAAAATGAAAGCAATGTACATAGATTCACATTAATTCCTTCGATATTTTATGGAGGATGAAACAAATCTTGAAACAACAAGAAGTTTTGATAAACTAGTGATATAACTATAGCGATCTCTTCCATCATAAGTTGTCCAATAAAAAGTTATTTTCCATTGAATCCCAATGTAGAATGAGACAAAGATTAAAAAATTGACCTAAATTTATAAAAATTCCATCGTCTGAATATAATAGGATTATTTCTGATGTAGAGTCCAGTAATAGGAATCCAGCGAGAGTTATAATATGAAGCGAAGGAAAATTGAACTTATATGGGATCCTTGATTCAACAGATCTATCTACTCTTTTCTTACCACTCACATCATACTCTGAGCACTGACATAGAGGTCCAACACTCACTGCATTTGGCAAACACTGTTGCGTTGTGGACTAGTTGTCAATGCACACACTTTGAACACATTGGATTTCTAATGCCCTTGATCTCTTCGTTTTGGGGTAAATTAACTATGGAACTGGTGAATATAGAACTAGAATGGACCTACAAGAAAGGGATTATCAAGCCTAGACAAGAGTCCTTTGTAAAACGGTCCTCCTGAAACAACAGATTCCAAGTAATTTGGACGGACATATGGGTTGCATCCAAGCCCACATGTCACATATATGTTCATCTATTTTTTTATTTCAATTATTTTTAAGTAAATAATACAAAATTACAAATATAAATTTATATAAATATAAAATTTAAGTAATTAAAAAAAAAAACATGAAATGAAAACTACAACTATCACGTTGGATGCATGCAATGCACATGCCTGCCGCAAGAGGTAATGATGAGGTATGATGGCTTTCGAACTAAAGGATCCATCTCCAGGCGAGGTGATGGTTTTCAAAGTGGTGGGAAAAAAGGCTTGAAAGTGAGAACCTTTCGAGAGTGGGAGCCTGATCTGATAGCTTTCTTGGTAGACCCATAGAGTAGGAGATCTTGGGCATGGGAAACAATACTTGTAACTGAACAAGCGAATGAACCAACATAAAAGAAAGCATCATTTCCACTCTCGAGTAAGAAGAGATGACCTTACACAACGAGATCAAGACTCACCATATGAAAATGGGGGGTAGGAGTAGTTTTGGTCCAAGGCACATAGTCATATAGGTCAATTGAGAGTGCATATTTCCTGAGACAAGCTATGGTATGTACATTTGACTCAAACAAAGCTAGGTATGTACATTTGATCCGAACAAAGCTAGGTATGTGCAGATAGACGAAACAAATCTACCCAGCTGTCACTAGTACCTATTGACGAAATGTGCATTCTATCTCCAACGTATCGATGGGGATATTGCGATTATATTTGTTGCAAAACTTGTTCAAGTGTATTGAAGAAAAAGGGAAATCCTAGAATCCTTGCCCAAAAGGGACTTATGATTAGCTTGCAGCTCTTCTAGTTTTCTCTGTTTTTAGATTGTTGTTTACCTTTTTTTCGCCTTTCACAGATGCAAGATTTTGTAGGTCAAAATTCAAATAGATACCCTCTAATAACTTGGCCTTGCCGATGGTAAATTCTCCTCTGATAACTTGGACAAGAGGATAAAATTCTCTAAATACATAAGGAGAGTGAGGATCTCGATGGGATGGGTAGTAGCAGGTAAAGTGTCTGACCTTAGTGCATGTTTAGAGGTGAGACTACAAGCTTACTCCATCTTCTGACCTGGGTAGTGCCTCTACTAGAGCAAGCACCAGAGAAGGGACCAACGTAGGCTTCCTATTTGAACACAAAACCTAGCTTCATTACAGGTTGTTCTTACCAACAAATCATCATTCACTAGCCCCTTACCCCGTCAGCCAAAGCATAAGTTATTTTTTTCTCAATCAGATTCTAATATTAAGATATGGAAAAGAATAATATGTGTTTGACTGTTTTCTCATCTTCTACATGCAAACTATGTACACTCAATAGTTTACAATAATAAAGACAAGTATGCCTTCTCCCTCCACTCAACTAGGCAATTTGAATTGCATGCATCACTAGGGCTATTTTTAGTAAATTGACTAGTTAACTGAGAGATATGAGTGAACAATACTTACAACTATTCAACTGAACTCATATTGAATCTATTAATGAATAGAGCTGAGATAACTTAGTTTCACTAACTATAAATCAACTAGATTTCTATATCATAGTAATCAACTTTTGCACAACTCTACTTCTTGTCCACAAACTCAAATTGACTAACTTGACTAAGTGACTTGGTCATGTAACTTTTGCTAACTACAACTCAAGTCATCCTGCTGTTGTGGAAATTCAAATTTCTCCATTTGACTAAGGCACAAGTTGACAAATGAAGCCTTTTCTTGCTACAATTTAACACTCCCTCTTAACAAGAAAAGGGTTTTGCACAACCCCAATATTGCTCCTCTGTAGGAATGTACTATAACACAACTAACAAAAACCACCATGAAAAATATATTTAGGGGTAGTCATTTAACCCGTGGAAATTCAAATTTCTCCATTTGACTAAGGCACAAGTTGACAAATAAAGCATTTTCTTGCTACAATTTAACACTCCCTATTAACAAGAAAAGGGTTTTGCACAACCCCAATCTTGCTCCTCTGTAGGAATGCACTGTAACACAACTAACAAAAACCACCATGAAAAATATATTTAGGGGTAGTCATTTAACCCAACCCTCCCCCCCCTGCTCCTCACCCTCACATTCAAATTTTCATGACTTTTCAAAAATTGCCCCTAAATACCAAAAAAAAAATTTAGAGGTAGTTTTGGCAAGACCAACGCAAGCCAAACCACCTCTAAAGGCATTTTTTATATTAGTGTACTATTTCATGGCATAAAATACTGGGACATATTAGAGAGACAAGATTTCAAGTACTACACAGTAATGTTATGGTGGAAACTGTGTTATGGAGTTGTAGAAAGGATGAATATGACACTTATGGAGAAAACAATGAGAATTCTTAGTGGTGCCTAGTTAGGACAAGAATTTTGTGTAGAGGTAGTTGGTCTATAAACTTCTGTGGATATTCCATTGGATATTTTGTCACAATAGAGCTGATAAAACTATACTTAAAGATTATAAATATACACTATTAGGATTTTATTCTCTTTAGGTCTATGGATTTGTATATTATTGTTAATTTTGTATGCATGCAAATAAAAATTATGCATAAAATAGAGAACAATGAAATAAAAACTCACAAACCACAATTTGACACAAGATATGACCCGGGAAACCCTTTCACAGGAAGGTGAGGCCGTTCCTAAATAAAAAAATGGATGTGAGTACAAAGAAGCATGGCTTATGGCCCATGGGCTACTACAATACACAATTACTCTATGCCGACTCTATATCTTATCCCTCTTATCTATTTTTTCTCATCTATGAAACAAATTCACTCGAAATAATGGAACCCCTTTCCTCGTAGTGGCCTAGTTATAACATAGCCCAATAGCCTACTAGTGGTCAGGTTGGACTACCTCAACTTTTAACAAAGGTTACAAAATGGACCCTTCTAGAGTTATTTTCATCATAATCATGTGGATAGCCAATTTTCCATGAATAATGGGGGTTGACATGACATCCTCTTGAATTATGGTGGTGAAAAGAGGAAGATCAACTTCTGAGTGGCATAACTTTTGCATACAGACACTGATTGATGTGATTCTTGTGTTGTTGGAAAGGTATTTATGTGTAGATTATGAAAAAAAGTTATGGTGCTAAAGAAACAAAGTTTTATACCCCCAAAAACATCATTTTATACCTCAAAATTCTCCCAGAAGGTTTCAGGCCCCAATTTGCCAAACTGGGTCCCATTGGTAAAAATGGTCCAATGAGTTGATTCCTCCACTTTTTCCACTCTGAAAACATCATGATGGATAAAAAAAAATATAGTGATCCAATCCAGATTACACCTCCCCATTTTGGGATGGATTTGGTCCCCAAAAGCTTCTATTGAATGAGGTGAGGAAATTTTTTCTCCACCTTCTCTTAGGTACTATATGATTTAGATTTTACTGGAAGTTGTCCTTTCAACTCAATCTGCCAAAGGTCATGCTACCCCTATCTTGTAGTTTGAGACCTATTATGTCAAATCCTCCACTGAAGGTAGGACTTGTTCCTCTTCCTAATCTAGCATGGAAGGCTCATAGCTTTTTAGATTCTCTACATTCACAAGTGATTAAATGCACATGTATGGCTGTAAACTAAGTTGATAGGCAATATCATCCACCCTTTCCATTATATTGAAGTACCATACTACATAGCCTTGTTTTTAATACAAGGACCCTATGGCATCTCCTTGTTCAATTGTATCCATACTTTGTCTCCGACCTTGAATGGTTTCTTTGTTCTATTTAGGTTATCCCTAGCCTTGTATTTTTCTGTGACTTTTGCAATGTCTCTTCTACTTGTATATGGATATGTATGATATTCTGTAAAAAAAAACCAACCCTCAGGGTGTCCCCAGTAAGATCCTCTCTCACTCCTCCTTACTTCCCATATGTAATATCCAAAGGTGAAGGCAGAAAATATCCAAAACGAGTTTTGAATAGGGAATTACTAGTAGAAGTGTGGACTAATCTAGTATCATAGTGTTGTATGTATACCATATTTTCATCCCAGGTCTTCATATTCTTTTGATAATAACCCTTCAAAAGTTGAACCGTAGTCAGAACCAAATTCATGTTGACTACTTATGTATGCCCATATGTTTGTGGGTGGAATGTTGTAGACGTCTTCAACTTGGTGTCCATATTCTCCCACAATGTAGTCCAAAATGAACTGAGAACTCCCATGTTCCTATTTGAAATTATGCTTCTTGGTATCCCAAAGTGCACCCAAACTTGTCCAAAGATAAATTTTCCCACTTCTTTCTCACTGATGGTCTTTTTACAAGGCATCAAAACACATAAAATGAACTGAGAAATCCCATGTTCCTATTTGAAATTTTGCTTCTTGGTATCCCAAAGTGCACCCAGACCTGTCCAAAGATAAATTATCCTACTTCTTTCTCATTCATGGTCTTTTTACAAGGCATCAAAACACACATCTTTATTAACCTATAAACTACCATAAATAGGTATTCATGTCCCTTCCTATTTTTTGGTAAACCTCCCACAAAGTCCATGGAAATGCTTTCCCAAGGAAAAGTGGGTATAGGTAAGGGATGATAAAGACCTTGTTTCGTTTTACTAGGCTTGATGGTAGAACTAAGCATTCATTCTCTTACAAACATAGTTACTTGTTCTTGCATATTTGGCCAATACACATACCTCTGCAATTTGGCCACAATATTCCCTACACCAAAGTGCCGTGCAATCTTGAAGGTGTGAGCATCTCTAATTAGTTTTAATCGCTCACCTTTAGGAACACATAACTTATCTAGCCTATAGTGTAACCCATCCTAGAAATAGTACTCAATGATGTTGTTTCCATCGTGTACATGACTCTAACTCTGCAACTATCGAAACACCTCCTTAAATTCCTCATCCTTTGAATATTCCTCTCTGTATGCATCATGGGTGAATGACTCCATGTGCATTAGAGTTCCCAAAGTTCCGATATTTGATGTGGGTGGCCTTGAAATAATTTCATCCACCTTGTTTGTGCTTCCCTTCTTGTACTTAATCACTAAATGGAACTATTCTAGAAACCCCATCCACTTGTAATGCATGTTTTGCTATAGCTTACTCTAGGCTTGAAAGTACTGTAGTGTTTGGTGATTTGTGTGGATCAATATCTCCTTTCCCATCTGACAATGCTTCCACTTCTTCACATCTTGCACCAGGGCTTAAAGCTCCTTGTCGTAGGTAGGGTAGTTAATAAATATCCCATGAAATACTTCATAATTATAACATATATGGCTTCCTCCCTGCATGAAGACCACTCCCATAGCATCCCCACTCACATATATCTCCACTTCGAAGGGTTGTTGTAAGTTTCGTAATGCCAAAAAGATTGCTTGACTAATCTTCTTCTTTAGCTCCTTAAAGTCCCTTTGTTAACCCTTCCCCCACTAGAAACTCTTGCCACTTACTGTAACGACGTGGAGTTGCATTTCTACCATTGAAAATGAGGATATGAACTTCCTCAGGTAAATTTTTTCCTTAACGAAACTCCTAACCTTAGAAACATTAGTAGGCATTGCCCATTTCATGATGGCCTCCATCTTCATAGGATCTATCTTCAAATCTCCACCACCTATCACATACCCCAGATACACCAAATACTGATGTGCAAACTAACACTTCTTGATATTTTCTAGTAGTTGGTGCTTCTTTAGTGTCTCTAACACCTATGCCAAATGTGATATGTGTTAATATTAGGTAACACTACATATCATTATATCAACCAAATACACAATAACAAATGAACTTACAAAATGGCGCAGTATATCATTCAATAACCTCATAAACTATCTAGTGCATTGTGTGAGACAAATGGAATGAATAATTACTCATACAAACCTTACCGAGTTTTAAAGGTGGTTTTCTAGCTATCTTCATCTTTGACTCAAGCCTAACGATATACACACTTTAATTCTAGCTCGGTGAAGTACTTAAATTGTTGCAACTCATCCAACATATCATCTATCTTGGGAAGGGGGTACCTATTCTTGAGCATGATTTTGTCCAATGCCCTATAATTAATACACATTTGCCAAGCCTGATTTGTTTTCACAAAAATGATGATGGGTAACCCACATAATGATGTACTTGACCTAATGAAGCCCTATTCTAGTATTTGTTGCAATTATTTCTTCACCTCACTTTCTTCTATAATAAACTTCTTGTACAACCCAATATTTGGCAATGAGGAGTCCGACAATAGCGGGATCTTGTGCTCCACTTTTCTCTTGGGTTGTAACCCTTTAGGATCCTAGAATACATCCCTATACATATGTAGTGACTCTTCTAGTTGTTTTTTGTGTTTCTTAGTATGCCCTTCTAGTGATGCCTTTCCTCTTATAGAATCTTCTATAGACTAATGTTCTCTTAAAAATAGTAAGACATACATCTTGTTGTAACTAATCAATTTCTTGGCTTGGTTGGCACTTACTAGTGAAAGTATTTACTTGACTTTGCGTGCATTGATGGAAAATAATTTTCCATCCTTGACGAGTCGATATTGGTTGGATCTTTTTATGAATGTTGCTTCTTTCATGTACATCTAGAGACTTCCAAGCACCTTTATGAAAACATCAAGGGGTACCACATCTAGTTCTACTTCATTAATAAAATTAGAATTGACAGAAAATCTAATTTTGCATTGTTTTTTACCTTTAACTCATCATCCTTATTTACCCATCCTAATGGATATGGTCATGGATGATCATGAACTTCCAATCCAAATTTGTTGACCGTATTTGGTGCAGTGATATTCATCTACGATTCTGAGTCAAATATACCATCAATATTTGTCTTCTTGACCTGTATTTTTATGAGGAAGAGTTTGGTAATTTATTTTTCTTGTTGTTGTTGAAGGATACTCAGATTCACCTCCTTCTACATTGATGTATAAAAAATAGTCTCATCCACATCGGAGGTTCTTTCAACTTGGTTGCTTGAATCAGTGTCCATGAGGTTCTTCTTCTTATTGTAGTTCTTTTTGTTCTTCAAGTTAAGCTCTCGATGCAACATTCAACACTTCTCCTTTGTATGGCCACTAATGCTGCAATGGTTGCAGTGGTTTTTGGGATCTTTGCACTGGTGTGTTGTGGTTTTTGTATTTTTATCTTTTCCCCCTTTCCACTTCTTCTTCCCCTCCTTAGAAGCATCATGTTGGCCCTTCTACTTGGATCCACTTGATTTCCATTTCTTCATGCCCATGTTCTCTAGGTACTGCACCTATACACAAGTTGCGTCCACCTAGAGAACGTGGGCATAAACACCCCCCCATATACTTAAGGAATTCATATGGTTTCACTGGGGAGTTATCTAGAATTATGGACATCTTTCTAAACTTTTGTGTGTACTCATGTATGATCTTCCCTTGTTTTTTCCGAAGAAGTGTCAGTGAATCCATTAGTCCTATCCATACCCAATAGGGTAAAATTGTGACTTTAAGAGGGTTTTGAAGTCCTCCCACTTAGTCACTATAGGTTCTCCCTCCAACCTCAGTGTCTTTGTGTGGATTTCCCCCTAAGTGAGGGCATGGCCCTCTAATTTCAATCGCACAAATGAATTCTTATTTTTTCCTCAACATGATGGACACTAAAATAAACTTCTAATTGTTGTAGCTAGCTATTTAGCTTCAGAGCATCGATCAAACCTTGGTATAGATTGATATCAACCTTCACTTCCATTTTGAATAGAGAATGTGAATGATTCATGGCACTTGATCTGGGTTGATATTTTTCGAGTCCTTTCTTTGGTGGGTTCTCTATTTCTTCTCGATCTCCTAATCTCCCCTCTAATCTATCCTCTGCATTAGAACCCACAAATTTTCCAAATATCCCAATATTATTGCTCAAAGCTAACATGAGGAGATTCATATTATGACTTATATCTACAACTTGTGCTTCCATCCACAAAAACCTCTCCTTTGCAGGATCACGAGGGTCATTCACAAATTCATCAACCATGATTAGGGTTTTATTAATTTTGGCATGGTTGATCTAGATCTCCTAAAAATATCCACAATATACCCAAATAATCCTTCTTTAGTACTAATATAATCCATAAATTTCAGTGTATATTCCATTGGATAGTTCATCACAACAGATCCAATAAAACTATATTAAAAAATATGAAATCTACAATATTACGCTTTATTTCTTTTTAGATTTTTTGATGTGTAGATTAATGTTAATTGTGTGTGCATGCAAATTAAAATTATACAGAAAATAGAGAAAAATGAAATAAAAACTCGCAAACCATTATTTGACACAAGATATGACCTAGGAAACCCTTTCACGAGAAAACCCAATTGGAAGGTGAGGTTGCTTTGCTCTATGTCTCTGAATAAAAAATGGTTGTGGGTACAAAGATGTATGGCCTATGGTTCATGGGATAATACATTGCAGAAATACACTGAGTGTACTCTATCTCATATCCCTATCAGCTAATTTTTCTCATTTATGGAACAAATGCACTCAAAAGAATGGAACCCCTTTTCCTCCTAGTGGCTTAGTTATAACACAACTTGATAGCCTACTAGTGGTTAGGTTTGACTAGCTCAACTCTGAACCAAAGTTGCAATATGGTCCCTTCTAGAGTATTCTTCATCATAATCATGTGGCTAGCCCATATTCCATGAATAATGGGGGATGACATGGAATCCTCTTGAATTATGGTAGTGAAAACATGAAGGTCAACTTATGAGTGGCATAACTTTTGCGTACAAACTCTAGTTGGTGTGATTCTTACGTCAATAGAAAGGTCTCTATGTGTAGAATATGAAAAAAAGGTGCAGCGCTAGAGAAAACTGTTTTTGCCCCCAAAAAGCATCATTTTATGCCTCAAAATGCTCCCAAAAGGTTTCAATCCCCAATTTGCCTAACTGGGTCCTGTCGGTAAAAATGGTCCTATGAGTAGTTTCCTCCACTTTTTCCACTTTGAAAGTATTGAGACAGATGAAAAACAATATAATTATCCAATCCAGATCAATCATGGAAATTGCATGTTATTTTGTAAATATATGAACCTCATAACTTTGTATGAAAAGACTCCATATGAGGTATGGACTAGTAAGAAATATTCTCTTAAACATCTTAGGATATTTGGTTTTGATGATTACGTACACATTCAAAAGGATAATAGGAGTAAGATGGATAAGAAAGTTATCAAGTATATACCTATTGGATATAAAGATAGTTTGAATGGTTATTAGCTTTGGAACCCAAAACTAAGAAGGTTGTATATAGTTTAGATGTGGTATTTAGAGAAGTCAAACATGTTGCCATGCAGAAAGTCCCACCAAGAGAGAAATAACTAGAAACGATAGAGTTTGAATTGAAATATGGTGAATTAGGCTCTAAGGAAGAACATGAATATGAGGAATAATAAGAACCACGAACTCAAACACTAAGGATATTGGTTCAGGAAAGAAGGAAGCCATAAGGATATACTCCACCTTGTTTTTGTTCTATTTTTTCTTTGTTTATTATTGATTATGATTTTAGAATTGTTAGGGAGGTACTGGATTCAAAGGACATAAAACTCTAGAAAAGGGCCATGGTTGAAGAAATGGTAGCCTTGGACAAGAATGAGGCTTGGGATCTAGTTGAGTTGTCGATTGCAAGAAAATCTAGCGGTAACAAATGGGTGTTGAAGAAGAAGTTGAATGTAGAAGGAAAAGTGGAGAAATACAAAGCTCAGTTAGTAGGAAAGTGTTATTCTTAGGTAGAGGGAATTGACCTTGGTGATATTTTTTTACTTTGTTTCAAGGTTAACTTCTATTAGATGTTCTTTATATGTTGTTGTTTCTTTTCATCTTAACTTGGAATAGATGGACATGAAGACAAGATTCCTACATGGGGATCCAAAAGAAGAAATATACATGAAGTAGCTAGATGGAATTGTTGTGAAAGGAAACAAACAGCTAGTATGCAAGGTGAAAAAGTTCTTGTGTATTAAAAAATTGATCCTTATATACTAGGACTTGGATTCACATAGAGAAACGAATACCACTACATATATTTAAAATTAGTTAGTGATTTCATTATTTATTTGGTCTTGTATGAGGTTGGTATGTTGTTGATTGGAAATGACAAGGAAATTATCCAGGAAGTGAAAACTTAGTTGTCCTCTAAATTTGACATGAAGGATCTTGGTGCTACATGGCAGTTCAGTTCGTGTGGTAGTACAACAAACATAGTTAATAGGGTACAGACCAAACGGATTTTGACACATGGCATTACAAACAACACAGTCAATAGGATACAGACCAATAATATTTTGACACATGGAAGTACGAATGGTATAGTCAGCAAGCATACAAACTAATCAGGAGTTGACATGTGGCATCCCCATGAGAATTAGTGTCAGCAATACGAACCAATTAGATTTTTCCACGTGTTGTTCAATCAACATGATTGGGAATGAAGTGACCCAATGATGTGGAGCCATGTGGGCCAATCATAAGGTGCCATGTGGCACCCAGTTGGCAGTCAACAGTGGTCGTTTTCAGTGAAATTGTCATATAGTTAAATTTGGTAGTCAATTTTTATTTAGCAGTCACCATATTAATTTGCACCGCCAACTGTTGTTGTTCAAAAATAAATAGAATGGGGGTCCATGGGTTTAAACTCATGACCCCCAGGTTGTTAATAACCTATTGCTTATTCGCCAGCCAATAAGGCCCAAGTGACCCATTGGAAATGGCACCATGAAACATATATCTAAAGGGCCACTATTTGTGAGACGAGGAATCAACGATAATGCATAACAACATTGGCAAGCAAGAACCAAGACCAAATGGAACCACACGCCCGAAACCTAAAGTCAACATTCTGCTAGGGAATATTCTATGATTCAATATTCCATGAATATTTTGCAGGGGAAACTATAGGGAATACTTTAGATTCCCTAAAGGCTCAAGGGCCATAGTGACAAAAAGTGGTCAACTTTATACTCGAATTTCATGGGTTTTCACCAGGAATCTGATGTTGTAGACGATTTTCTGATGTTAGCAACCCATTTTCATGCCATCCCCAGATATGGAGTTATAAGATGTATTTTTCCATTTAATCATATGATTTTTTATGATATTAATGAAGAGGCCTCCCCATTATTGAAGCAAGGCCCGAAGACGTAGTCCACATTGGATGAACTCCATTATCAAGCTCTTTGTGTTGTTTGTCTTGATGGTTGCCTTTATTTGTCCACTTCTTTGAATTTTATGCATATGTGGTTTTTCATGTTATTTTCCATGCAATTATGAATACATCAATGAAGTAAAAATCATAGATCAAGTCTGGTATTAGAGTGGTTTTCTCGCTAATGTGGACTATGAGTGTGAATGATAACGAGGAACAAGATTTGAAATGGTGACAGTAAAATTGAGTCCTAAATCCAGAAGTGGGACATGTAGCACAAAAAAGGAAAATGGAAGATCATGACAATCATGATGAGGAGGCACAAGATTTTTGTAAGGCTTTTTACACCATGGCAAATAAAGTTGAGAAATTATTTGCAAATTGTGAGGAGAAAATGGAAGGGAAGGAAGAGAAAGCAGATGATCATGCTTTAGTAAATCAAGGAGAAAGAGGAGAGCCTCCTAAACCCCCATTTTCATTTACCAATGGAAGTTCATCTTCTTCACCTTCTCAGTCTTATCATTCTAACAGGCAGTATAAGAATTCTTCTAGAAAGCCTTTTGCTAAATTGGATGCAAAGTTTAATTTTCCCATGTTTAACAGAGAATGTAATGTATAGAAGTTAAACAATTGGATCAAATATATTGAAGTATATTGTTAGATTCAAAAGATTGAAGAAGATGAGGCAAAGATCCAGTTAGCACCTCTTCAGCTTAGTGGCATAGCTCTCATCTGGTGGGAGAGAAAGCTTCATAAAGGTAGTACACAAATGGGTAAACTCCTTTCCTCCTAGTCTAATTTTTTTTTTCGTTGAAAGATCAATTATATCCCTTGGGATATTGGAAAAAGGACATGATGGAAAGGAAATATTTGAGGCAAGGAAAGGGGCAACGTGTTCAAAGCTTCACAAAATAATTTATAAAAAAAAAAAGAATTAACATTGGGCATCCATCTAGTCTATTCACTCGAGACTGTGATAAAATATATTGGTGCATTACAAAGCTATATAAGGCATTATTTATTGTTTATTGAAGCTAGTATTATTGATGTCGCTAGTGTGAAATTCATCATTTTGAATGAAGGGGTAAACATGAAAAGAAATACCATCCCAATAGGTCATCACCCAAACCTCATAACAACAAATTCAAAGGAAAATGAAAGGGAAAGGACAAGAAGGCAACTACAACCAAGAAAGAAGGACACGATGAAGAGAATTGTTGGAAGTTGCATCCAAAATTGAAGCCAAAGAGATTTGGTGGAAAGGGAAAGCAAAAGACAGTGGCAACTATGCAACAGGATCTTAGGTTTGAGTCTGGTGACAAGACGAATATTACAGTAGTGGGCATACAAGGTAAAATTTATCTTCATGTTAATCCAAGATTTGAAATTCATACAAGTAAAATTTCTACAAATGAATCTCTTGTAGATGAACAAAAGAGGAGAGAATTCTTCCATATTAGGGTTATGGTAAAACATACTAAAGTGGAAACATTATTTTACCCTCGCTCTTAAGTAAAATTGATTTCAGAATCAATAGTTAAAAATTTGGTATTGGAGACCAAGCCTCATCCAAAACCCTACCCTCTTGGTTGGGTATGTGACCAAACAAAACTTCATGTAACCAAGCAATGTAGGGTTAGGTTTTTTATTGCATCAAAACTTGTAGATGAGGTTGATCTCGATGTCTTACCATTGTATTAATGTGGCATTGTTTTGTAGAGTCTGTATTTGTATGAAAGGAAAGAAGTCTTCTTCCAGCATGAAAAGAAATACCATCTCACGAAAGGTGAGGTGGAGTATATTGTCAGAGGCCATCGTATGAAGATCAATGCAAATCTTGTTATTGCAGGTCAAATGAAGAGGCTTATTAACTCCAGGGAAAATTTCATGCTCATGGTTGTGAGGGCAAAGGATTCGAAATAATTTAAGGCCTTTTAGGGTTGTGAGGGCAAAGGATTCGAAAGAATTTAAGGCCTTCTAGGGTTGTGATCCTGCTCACAATAAAGAATTGTATGAAATTTTTCTAACTATGGTGGGAATTTTCAGGAACCAAGTGGGTTTCCTCCAAAAATGGAGATATAACATGAAATTCATCTCCAACAAGATGCTCCTTTACCTAATGTGGGTATGTATAGGTTTTCGTCTATTGAAATGGAGGAGATCAAGAAACAAGTGCAAGAATTGTTGAACCAAGGGGTCATAAGACCTAGCTCTTCTCCTTGCAGTTCACCCATATTGTTGGTGCCAAAGAAGGATGGCACATGGAGGATGTGTCTGCACTATCGAGCAATCAACAATAATACAGTGAAAAACTTCTACCCTCTCCCTTGCATTGATGATTTATTAGATCAGTTGAAAAATGTTGTTTATTTCACCAAATTGGATTTGCGCAGTGGCTACCACCAAGTTAGAATTGTAGAGCATTATGTGTGGAATACTGCATTCAAGAAACAGTATGGGTTGTCTGAATGCTTTGTTATGCTATTTGGGTTGTGTAATGCTCAAACTACATTTATGAGGGTGATGAATGATATATTTAGGAATTTTATTGATGATTTTTTTCTTGTGTATCTTGATGATATACTTGTTTTTAGTAGAAATTGGAATGATCATGTGAATCATGTTAAGAAGGTGCTTGATATTTTTCAAAAAGAGAAACCATATGTAAAAATGTCCTAGTGTGAATTTGGCAAAACTTCTTTGGTTTACTTAGATCATATTGTTGGAGGAGGATAGTTGAAATTGACCCTTCACAAGTTGATGTGATTGTTAAGTGGCCTAATCCTAGCAATTTTACACAGCGTTTTGGGTGTAGTGCAATATTGGAGAAGGTTCACTGCAACTTCCCCATCATAACATCTCCCTTGCATGCCTTAACCAATGTGAAGTAGACTTTTCAGTGGGGAGGAAAGTAACAGAAGGATTTATGTTGGGATGGAGTCCCTTGGGTCCGTTTTGGGGTTAAGATAACCCAAGTTTGACACATTTTCATAATTAATGTGTTTGGACAATTTAATTTCCTTAAATTGTCAATCATAAATTATTTACCAAGACAAGTATATCGATGAAGCACAGGTGCACTACATGTGCTAGAAGTTATTTTATGTCATTATGTTCCTATTAGGATCTAAATTTAAGATTAGTATGGAAATGGTAGTGTTAATTATATTAGTGTATTGATCCCTAAAGTTGTTAGCTAGTTTTCTTAGGAATTATTCTCTATTGAATCAATTTATGGATGATATGAGAGTGATTCTAGACTTTACTTGTGTTAGACTGTTTTGGATTTTTGTCTTGAATTTTTATGCTGCAGCCAAATCTAATTTATTATGTGCAGGAGAGATCTATTCTATCAAACTGTAAATGAATAATGTTTGAATTTAATTGCTAAGGAGAAGACTCTCACTCTTTTACTTATTCAATTTCATCCAAACAAGACATTCTGAACAACAACTATGCTATGAAATAAAACAGTTGAACTATACTAAAAAAAAACAAATGAAAATGGCCACACTGTACCAGATAAAAAGAAAATCAAATGGCAGAGTTAAGCTAGGTATAAAGCAAAAGAAATTGCTTATGCATACAATGATTCAATGGTGAACTCATCATACTGCATTTCTTCACACAAAATAGAGCATCTATGATTAAGTAATGAAAGAAATCTAAGTGCAATTGGTTAAAGACCTGTACTGGTCATAGGGGCCCTCCACGAATTAGTTGACAATCTCCAATCAACGCAGCATATAGCAAACATAAAACCAAGTCTATTACTTGCAAACGAGTCTTAACAAATTGTTCTAAAAAATTACATAAATCGGTGCACACCCAAAACACAGAGCGACCATAGTTTTTATAATACTTCTCGACATAACAGTATGAGAATTTCAAGCCTAAATATCTTTATTTCGATCAAAATATATTGCTAAACAATTGATTTTCTATTCAGAAAAGCAAATCGATAAGATTTCATGAAAACTTGGATTCTATCCCGGTGATAATCTTGCAGTTGACTTTGGGGTTGACCATGTTATCATGTGACCTTCTTGATGAATTGGTTTGAGGGAATAGGAAGGAATCTACAAGGGACCTATTCCTTATTGATTTGTATCTTTCTTCGCTGAGCTGGAGCTTCTGAACCCTGTGAACAATGGAGGCAGGTATGGAAATCTGGATTAGCTACAGAAACATGCCAATTCCGTCGCTGAATGCACACTTTAACAAAACAATAAGTTATATAGACAAATATGAAGAAGAAGACTTGTAAATTCTTACCTTTGACAAAAACTTGTGTCTATTGCATTATTTAGGTGATAGGTATAGGAAAAAGGGAAGAAATATAGGCAAAAAGGATGTCAAGGTAAGACAGTCCTTGGACTCTACATTCCCCCATGTTGGAGGTTTTGTATGTCCTCGTACACTTCATCATTGTCAATCACTTGTGCCTTCTGATCATCACCTCCAAGGTTCACTTTCTTATTCTTTTTGGCATCCTTGGTTTTCTCATGAGAATTTTATATTTTAAGTTGATAATTTCTCTTTGCATTGCCCTATTTTCCTTCTTCATCTTTTTGTTCTTTTTGTACCACAAACTCAAATGAAGGATAAGGTTGTCACTTTTTGCAATTTGGATCTCACTTTGTGCCTTCAATGCCTGATTTTCATTCTTGAGATATCTGTTCAATGTCTCCAACTCAAAAATCTCTTGCTTTAAAACATTTGATGTTGAAGGTTCTTGTGGTTCATTGAACTGATTTCTCCCTTCTCCAGGACTTTGAATTGTTTCTTTAATTGATATATCTTTCTTTTGTAATGACTCTATGTAGTCATAAATCTCTTGTTGAACAGGGTCAACACCTAGACTATGCACTGGGCTCCTTAGAGGCGAACTGCAAGGTGGTGGTGACACTCTCGGTGATAATTTTGGTGATCCTCTTGGGGAACCTTCAGGGTTTTCAGTTGGCTTGTTTTCCTCGAGATCAATGTATTCCATAGATTTTAAGGCTGCTTATTGCATTGTGATCAACCTTGTACTCCTCCTTAGTCCCGAGGTATGTAATCCCTATGCTTTCCTTCTTTTGGTTTTTGGCTTTTCTTCTTGGGGAAGGGTCTCAGTTTGTGGTAAATCCTCTGTTCTTTTGCTAGCTTTATTTCTTCTAAGATTTCCATTTTTCATTTTTTGCAAAATATCCACTATGGGCAGTTCATCTTCTAATAATTCTGATTGAGTCTAGGGTTCCTATTCTTTTATTACTTCCATTGTTCTCTTTCTTCCCTTGAGGGTCCTACTGTTGCTGGCTTGTTCAGGAGATCTTTCTTCAAAATGGTTTCTCACCAGAAAACTTTCCCAGTTATCCCCTACACTCCGAAGGTGGAACTCAACCAAGATCTTTATCAAGCCATGATGATACATGGTATTTTCTATAAATTGAATTTTCTTTTGAACGTTCATGGACATTTTCTTGAGACTATGCAAGAGATAATAAGGAAGATTCATCTGGTGATCTTCAAGAAAATGCATCATTATCCTAACATGGTAAAAATACATATATCCAAACCGACCCTCACAAGTGACAAATTTTTGAAGTATAAGTAGTAAATTCCTCCATTTACTTTTAAGGGTTATACTAGGAATACCTTTCTTGAAGACAATGGTGTCCATATTTGGATTTTTCAGGAAGACCTTCCAATATTCTCCATTGATTCCCCTGTTTTTGAACCATTTCTCTTTGCTCCTAGGCAATTTAGTAGCTTCTGCAATCATGGACTCTGTTATGGTGATCTTAATGTCTCCTATTTCAGCCTTCGTTCCATCAAATGAGCGGGCAAAAGTCTTTGTCACTTCCCTATGAAAACCGTCAAATTTTTCTATGAACTGCAACCATTGTTTCTTTTGCAACAACTCTCTAGTTTGAGGATATCCTTCCAAGAGTTTCTTCCTTGCTGGCTCAGTTCAGAAAATGACACCCATTATGGAGGATGATTTGCCTCAAATGCTAGTTACCTAATTGACAAGAGAATGGTGTTGGTAGGGTTTCATTTAGTGGCAGAGGGACAAAGTGGCTATGAGAGTTCAGAGAAATGTAAGAACAGGTGGATTATAATGAGGGTTGTGGAGATGAATTTGACCATTGGGGTGCATTTAAAATGATGATTCAGTGATTACTTCAGCGGATTCAGAATGAGGATGTGACAGGGTTTTTAAGTGGTGGATTATGATGTTTTTGATAAGTGACCATCACCCTTAAATTGTAATGATTTCGTTTTAATTTTTGGCAGTACTATGTCTTCTTAGTCATATATGCAATATATCAATCCCTATTGCTAAATTAAAGTAGCACATACCTGTGATTCACTTTGCTAACCTTATTTGTTGTTCTGAGATCTCCTGCAGGTACTTTGCTCTGTCAATTGTCCTTCAATTCAAATCACCAAGTGTCCCTATAGGCTTAAATTTTTTTATTAGCCTGCAAAAACTTGTCTTAGCTATAGAAACTTGTTTGAGCTGCAGAAAGTTGATGATTCTGCAGCTGAGAAAAAAAAAATTTAATAAGGAACTTTGTTATTTTCTTTTTGAAAAGAAAATTTGAAGTGCCAACAAAAATTGGTTTTCACTTTAAATTTTCTATATAAACATGCCAATAACATGTTGGTTTTCATGCTTATACTTTATTATTATTATTATTATATATACACACATATAATTTATTTTTTATTATTATTTATTTTTTATTTTTTTAAAGTAAAACTGGGTAAAAAGAAGAAGAATTCTTCTTGACCATCTTCGGTTCTAAATTATCTTGGAACATTTTAACAAATTATTCTTTTGTCAATGGCTTCTGGTAAAGTCTAAGTCGATGTCCATTTACTAAAAGAGGAATTTTCTCTTCATCAATAGTCCTGATTCTAACTGCACCATTGTCAAAGACACTTTCAACTTCATAAGGTCCAAGCCAGTGGGTTTGGAATTTTCCTTGAAAATTTTTGAACTTCGAATCAAAGAGTAATGCCCAATCTCTTGGATGAAATTTTCTTTCTTTAATGTACTTATCATGCCATTTGGATCTCTGTTGTTGAACTAGGCTAGTTCTATGGAGGGCTTCTTGTCTGATTTCATAAGGCTCATTAAGTTGTCTCATCCTTTGCTTTTGTGCTTCTGATCAGTCAAGATCTACTTGGATTGTCGTCTTATAGGTCTAGATATGGAACTCTATCGGAAGTAAGACTTGCTTCCCATAAACAAGGTCATATGGAGTATGTCATGTAGTATTTATCCATGTTGTTCTATAGGCCCATAAAGCTTCTGGAAGCTTTTCCACCCAGTCCTTTATGTGCAAATGTATAGTCTTGGTATGGAGTAAACTTACGATGTTTGATCTTGTACTGCTCCACAAGTTTCTACAGTAATCTGGATGTAAACTGTGTTCCTTGATCTGTTACAATTTCTCTTGGAACACCAAAATGAGTGAAAATATCCTCAAAAATAAATGAAACTATAGCATTTTCAGTAGTAAAAGGAAGTGCTTTAGCTTCTACCCATTTAGTAACATAGTCAGTACATACCAGAATATACCTCTTTTGTTTTGAAGGTGAGATTATTGGTCCAACAAAATCTATTGCCCACTTTTAAAATGGTTCGATTAGTACCTATGGTTGCAATGGCATTTCATTTGAAAGTGTGGGTTTGCCCATCCTTTGATAGATATCGCATCTCATAACATATTCCTTGGTATCCCTGAAAATGGAAGGCCAATAATATCCTAAAAGCAAGATTTTATAAGTAGTTATTCTGTCAGAAAAATGTCCTCCACATGGCTCATCGTGGCAAGATTTAAGTATTTATGGTATTTCATCCTCTCGAACACATCTTCTGATGATGAGATCTGGTCCTGTCTTGTATAACTCTTCATTTATCCATGAATAAGATGTGCTATTGTGGACTATTCTCCTCTTTTCTCTAGGAGACAAATGAAATGGCATTTTTCCTGTAGCTAAATAGTTAGCAATATCTACATACCAAGGTGATTTAGTAGATACTACAAAAAGATATTCATCAGGAAATTTATCCTCTACAGGTTGATCATTATTATCATTTTGAATTCTAGATAAAAAGTTAGCAATTGTGTTATGTTTTCAGGCCTATCTAGAATGGTTATGTTGAATTCTTGTAATAGTAAGAGCCATCTAGTTATTCTTCCATTAGTGATTGGTTTATTCATTAGGTATCTAATGGCAGAATGGTCTATGTGAACAAAAGTTTCATAGCCAATTATGTAATGTCTGAACTTGTTAATGGCATGAACTACAACTAAAAACTCCTTTTCAGTTACAGTATAATTTAACTCTGCAGGAGTTAAATTTTTACTAGTATAATAGATTGCATAAGGAGTAAGATCTTTTTGTCCTAACACAGCTCCTAAGGCTGAATCTGAAGCATCCATTGAGATATGGAAAGGAAATTTCCAATTAGGTCCTTTTAAGATAGGTGCTTCAGAAATTCTCTTTTTCAAAGTTTCAAAGGCAGCTTGACATTTAGAATCCCAATTGAATTCACAGTCCTTGGTAAGAAATTTAAAGAGTGGGGATGCAATTTTTGTGAATTTTTCTATGAATATTCTATAATTTCTAGTAAAATCAAGAAAACTTCTAACATCTCATGGACAATTTGGCATTGATAACTTAAAAATGACTTCAACTTTAGATGAGTCTACCTTAATTCCATCTCTTGGAATATGGTGACCTAAAACAATTCCTTCATTAAACATCATGAAAAAAATTTCATGGATTAACGAGAGATTTGTTTCTTTACATATTATTAATAAATTTTCTAAATTTTCCAGTGCTTCATTGAAAGAATCCACATAAACTGTGAAATCATCCATGTACACTTCCACAAAATTGTGAAAAATATCAGAGAAAATTTCGAGGACTTATCTTTGGAATGTTATTGGAGCATTGCATAATCCAAAGGGAAATACTCGGTAAGCATAAGTTCCCCATGGACAAGTGAATGTGGTTTTATCTTGATCTTCAGGGGCTACCTGAATCTGGTTATATCCACTGAACCTGTCCAAGAAGGAATTTTTTTTTCCTGCTAATGTGTCTAAGATTTTATCTATGAAAGGTAGTGGAAAGTGGTATTTTAATGTTGCTTTATTTAATTCCCTGTAATCGATGCATACTCTCCATTTTCTGTTTTTCTTTGGAACGATTACTAGGGGTGAAACCCACTGACTGTCAAATATCAGATAGATGAAATTTACATTTAACAACTTTTGCAATTCCTCCTTAACAATTTCTTTTAAATTTGGGTTCATTCTTCGTTGAGGCTATCTAACTGGTCTTGCGTTCTGTTCAATGTAGATATGATGTATGCAAGTTTTAGGATCAATCCCTCTCATATCAGTGTATTCCCATGCAAAAGCAGAAGAATGTTTCTGTAAAACTTCTATCAATTGATTCTTTTGTAATTCTTCCAAGTTTTCATTAACATTCAAGGTTTTACCTGGAAAGATTTCTATCAAAGAATTCCCAAATTTTTCCATGGAGAGCAATGATACCTATTTAGATGAGAGATACTCATTTCGACTACGATCATAATGTGAGGAAGATTCATTATTTTCTAGTAGGTTTAGAATTTGGTCTTCCTCTCTTACTTGTTCAGTAGTAAAAATAGGTTGTATATCATCTTCATCTTCTATCCATTCTTCATTTTCTGTGTCTATTATTGTTCTTGCAGGAGGGTATAATGTAAATTTCTTTGTAGAATTTCCATCTGAGATAAACATGTCACCTGATATACAACCGATGAAAGCATCAACTGTGGCTAACCAAGGCCTTCCTAGAATTAATGGATGTCCTCCTAAATTATTCTTGGGTGTTAAGACCATGAAATCAATAGATATTCCCAAGAATATAAGGATACACAAGCATCTTCCAACACACCATCAGGTCTAATCACAAACCTATCTGCTAATTGTAATAAGGTTGGTGTGTATTGAAGGTTAGGAAGCCTAAGTGTGTCCATAACTTGTTTACTGATTATGTTTATGGCTACTCCTAGATCAATCAGTGTGTTTGGTATTTTAGTTCCAAAGATGTGAATTTTACAATGGGGCTTCCTAGATCTAGAAATTTTTTGAATTGTCATCTTCCTCATCATAATGTCTACAATTTTTCAGACTAATTGAATTCTTTTTGTCTTGTATTTTCCTTCCTGATCTTTGTGTACTTAGTTCCTTAATTGTTTTCGCAAAGATTGGTATTGCTTTTATGGATTGTAATAAAGGAATCTTGATACAGACATTCCTCAATTCATCCATAATATTGTAATTAGGAAACATTTATTTGTTTTTCTACTCCTTCATCAATTTTCAACTGTTTAGGGAAATGTGGTCTAATTGATATCGAGGGTTGTTCTATGATGGGAGTATTTTTGGAACATTTTCTCTTTGTTTATTCTCTTTTTGAGGGAGAGAGGTCTCTCCTCTTCTGATTGGTTTTTTTTTTTTGAAGATTTAGTCTTGTTTCCTGGATGACAACGGGGGTTTTCTTTGTAACACTCTTCAAGGCCTTAATTGGACATTATTTAGATATAGTGTAGTTATTACATAAGTTTGAGGATTCTTCCCTTCCATGTTGTACATAGGTTGTTGTGGTATTTTATTATTAGGATTCATAAATGATTGAGTGGGTAGTTGATTTGGCTTTTGTGTGAATGGTAGGGAGAGTTTTGGGTTTTGATTTTGAACTTGAATTTGCGATAATTGATTAGCTTGGGGGATTTGATTAGATTGGGGTAGAAATTGTGGTGGAAGATAGGATGGTGAATATTGTTGATATTGAGCATAAGCCCCATAAGGATTTTTCCATCCTTGATTCCATGATTGTGACTATGGTTGAGCCCAAGGCTACCAAGATGGATTCCAATTATTTTGTGAATACTGAGAAAATTGTTGTGGTCTGAACCCTTGTGGTTGATTCGGTTGGGGGTTTTGCCATGGTCTCTTGGCTATAAAGTAAAGAGGGTCTACTTGTTCTGATATTCCTTCATCATTAAATACAACCTTGAGACTTGGTAAAGAAGGACATTCCTTCGTATCATGATTATCTACACATATGACACAAGTTTGTATGGCTTTTAAATCTAAGGGACACTCTCTTAGAGCGTGTTTCTTTCGACATTTAGGACAAAAAATAGATAATGCAACATTTTCATAATTTTGCTTGTTTTGTATTTTAAGGGTGTCTATCTACTCACTTAGGCTCCCTAAAATATTTGTCTTAAAGGTATCAAGAAAACTTCCTAATTATGCTCTGTTGATTGTCCCAGCTGCAGATTTATTAATTCTTGACAAGATAGGGTCTCTAGGACTCCTTCCAACTTGTGCTTTACCCCTTGAGATATGTACACATAAATCACAAATATCTTCAAATGGTAGTTGAGAAATATCTCATTTCTCGGTTTGGTTAAGGAGATCGATCCATTCATATTTAATAACTTTGAGCAAGAGGGATTTTAAAGTTTCCTCATCCAAATTGTCCATTTTTTCTCTTTTAACATTGTAGACAAATATTTCTACTAAATATTCAAGATTTTCATCTTCTTTTTGTGTCATTTTGAAGACTTCATCTTTAAGGTTACTAGGCATACAATAATCTCTATATTTTCCTAAGAAAGCCTCTTTCATTTGTCCCCATGTTGTTATAGAATGCACTCCTAGACTCATAAACCATTTTAATGTTGAGTCCTTTAATGTAGTAGGGAACAATTTTAGTTTTTGAGCATCATGCAAATAGTCATATGACCTGCATAATACCTCAAATTTGAAAAGAAATGTCTCTGGGTCTTCATTTCTTTTTCCGTGGAAATTAGGAAGAATTGAGGGTGATATATTTTTCATTGTGAGGGTTATATCTTCATCAAGAATAGGAAATCCAAAAGGATATTTGTTTCCTCTACCTCTACCCCTTCCTCTGTTCCTATCTCCACCTCCTCCTATAGCTCTACCTCTACCTCCTCCAATCCTATTTTCCTCATCGTTGACATTGTGTACCTATCCTTCCCCTTCTTCAACCATGATAGATTCCTCGGAACTAATATAGTGTTCCTCTAATTCTTCTAGTTCTTTTATCAATGGTTGTTCAAAATAAGTTTCTTGCTCCCCTTCTTCACTAGGAACTTCTAATTCTTCTCCCAAAATTTGTTCACCAGTGGAGGATAGAAAAATTACTCTTGTAGTTGGGGATGTAGGATTTATTCAATTACAGCTTCAGTAGATGAAGTGGGTGAAGTTATGGATTGGATTTCTAATATTGAGACTTCAGGAAGTCTTTGTCGACCTCTGAATGGGATTCAGGTTTGAGTAGGTGGTGTGGAATCTCGAAATCATGGTGAAGTGAGTGGATTTGTGGGAATTAAACTTCTTCCTCACCCTACAAATCTACCTCTAGAGTCTTTATCCCTATGCATATCATGTTTTGAATTAATGATGATATTTTTATTAAATTCTATTTGTACTTCCTTGGCAATGGCACGAAAATGTTTGGTCAATTTAATGTCCTTAAATTTTCAATCATATATTATCGACCAGGGCAGGTATACTAATGAAGCACAAGTGCACTATATGTGCTAGAAGTTATTTTATGTTGTTATGTTCCTATTAGGTTATAAACTTAAGATTAGTATGGAGATGGTGGTGTTAATTATATTAGTGTCTTGATCCCTAAAGTTGTTAGCTAATTTTCTTAGGAATTATTCTCTATTGAATCAGTTTATGGATGATAAGAGAGTGATTATAGACTTTGCCTGTGTTAGATTGTTTTGGATTTTTGCCTTGAATTTTGATGCTGCAGACAAATCTAATTTATTATGCACAGGAGAGATCTATTGTATCAAACTATAAACGAATAATGTCTAAATTTAATTGCTAAGGAGAAGACTCTCACTCTTTTACTTATTGATCTAGGTGGCTCCAAAAAGACAGACAAGACAAAGAGGGTTTATGAACGCTCAAAAATCAAAGTATTCGTAATGATGTCGACCTAGGACCAGAGCATATATCTCGTCATCCTGATTCCAATGGTGCAAACGGCATGCCAATCCAAGTCTGGATGATGAAGTTTTTGCAAAACAAGTTTGCCTTGGTTCCTTTGAAAAAGGAGGCATTTCCTCTAAAAAAGGGTCTAAAAGCCTTATAACGGGAAATCGAAATCGGAGGAGTCCAAAGGGTGGACTTAAGGCTAGGCCTTTAGAACCTCAATCGGCGATCTCCGATATATTGGGTCGGAGGAAGGCGGGCACACAATATTTGGACTCGGGCAGAGCTGACTTGCGATTGCGATATCGGCGATTGGAACGATCGGCCGATCGGCGATCGGCGTCGGTATATGACAAGGGAAGAACCCCCGGGCCACATTGACTATGATATGCCGATCACTGACGCATGATATCCACCGTCGGATCGAAAAACAGATCAAAAACCAGGAATAAATGGGCGGTCGGAAGATCGACAATCCAAGATACCAAGGGGTGATGCGATAGTGACATGTGATGCAATCTGGACTATCCGATCAAGGAAAAAATCAACGGTCCATATCTAATTGGAATATTGGTGATCGGTGGATCAACATGTTGGTGATCCCCCGATATACAGGGCCATTGACATCAGCGAAAGCAACAGCGATAAAAGGGTCGGACCTGATGGATTTATAGACCCGATTTCATGAAATTTGAAGTCTACTTTTTCAGAATTTTCAATGTTTCTGTGTATTTTTATTTTGAATGAAAAAAGGCCATTTTTGGGGTTTTGTTGCACCAGCTGAACCTTCCGTTCAAATGGCTTCTATTCTAAACCAACAGACTCCACGTTTTAAGCGGCCTTGTCACAAAAACGTGTTATAAAACATGATGAATGCAGAGTGCTCAAGAGTTGGAGTGCCTGAGAGCCTGAGTGCCAGAGAGCCAAGGAGGAGGTTGCGCCCGATAGACAGCCACAGAATGAGAGGGCCATAAAAAGCCAGAGATGGCTAGACAGTGCTGCGAGTTACTTAGAGAAGCTTGAAATCCAAAGCATGTGAAAGCCAGAGTGCGTGAAAGCCAAAGCGCGTGAAAGCCAGAGCGACACAGAGCCGTAGAGCCACAGAGCTTGATCAAGGCAGTGTGAGAAGGTGAGCCAAAGAGCCAAAGGTTCAGGCAGAGTCGCAGAGCTGTAGCAACATAGCCAGAGTGCTACAAAGCCAGATAGCCAGAGAGTTATAGAGCCGCAGAGTCCAGGGAAGTCTTCTTCTTGTGATCGATGCTATGAGATCAATGGTTCAACAAGCTTCAGCACTTTGTCAACATTCTATTTCAGATGCCTTGGTTGTGACAAGCCAGAAAACTATCGATGCAAGGGGAGCCAAAGTCTAGATTGGTAATGGGCCCTGCCTGCACATCAACAATGTGAACAATGTTATTCACTATGGATTTTTTTTGCTAAGGATATGAACATCAAGCTTTAGATGGCCCTTTGTTGTGAGGTATATGATGTGTTCATGTACTTCTTCTTTATGCATTATGCTTCATGGATCCTTGATTGATAGTGATGCAGGATCTTTTTTATTACATGTTGTTATGAGTCCTTGTTTGATTTGATGCGGTGTGATGTACTTGCTGTCGTAACTCATCATGTTATGTTTTGAGATCCCTTGTTGTATGTTGTTGGGATACTCTTGTTGTTTTCATGCATGTTTTGTTTTGAAATCCCTTTTGTGCCATGTTGGTGGGATGTTCATCATGCATGTTTTCGTGTCATAGTGATAGGAGTCTTTTGATTGAGAGTTCTAGTTGTGGAATATCTCTTAGAGCCACTCCAGCATGAGGGAATTTTTCCTTCTATGATCATGACATCATCTCTTGTGTACATCACCATTATTGACAACACTTAATGCAGCAGCCTACACCATCTTGACACGGGGGACTGGAGATGTAGTCCCTCCTAAACGAACTCTGTTATCAATGTCTAATGTTTTCATGTGCTGATGATTGTTATGTTCCTCTTCTTTTTCACATGCAGATGTATTCATTAATGTTCTTTTAAAATGCAATTTAACACATCACAAAAGTAAAATGTCTTGAAAGGGTACATCATCACACCTGGACCTAGATCAAGTGGTATTAGAGTGGCCTTTGTGTTGATGTGAATTGCAGTGTGAACAATGATCGAGGATGAAAGTGTGATGTATGAGACCATGGTCAACATTTCCAAGAAAGTGGAAATTATGTATGAAACTCTACAAAAAGAGACAGAGGAAAAGGAGCAATTGTAGCTTCATTTTCCAGCCACAGAAGAGGCCATGAAAGAACTGAAGCAAAACAAACATAATCTTCAAATAGAAAACAGTGAATTGAAGACGCATCTACATGATGAGAAGGAGGAAGAACAAAGTTTGCTATGAAAGTTGCAAGCAAAGGATGAGGCCTTGGAACAGTTGCGTAACCCATGTGAGGTAAAAAGTAGTTTTCCATCTTCATGTATGTCTCCTGATGATGATTCCGTTGTTTTTCAAAATCATACCACAGGAATTGGCTCTAAACTGTTGAAGAAAATGGGGTATGACCTGATAGTGACAAAAATAAAGGGGCCGGACCTGATGGATTTATAGACCTGATTTCATGAAATTTGAAGTCCAGTTTTTTGTATTTTTCAATGTTTCTATGTATTTTGATTTTGAACAAAAAAAGACCATTTTTGGGGTTTTTTTACACCATCCAAACCTTCCATTCAAATGGCTTCTATTCTAAACTAACAGACTGCATGTTTAAAGTGGCCTTGTCACAAAAACGTGTTATAAAACATGATGAATGCATAGTGCTCAAGAGCTAGAGTGCCTGAGAGCCTGAGTGCCAGAGAGCCAAGGAGGAGTCTGTGCCCGAAAGGGAGCCGCAGAAAAAGAGTGTCAGACAAAGCCAGAGATGGCTAGATAGTGCCGCAAGTTACTCAGAAAAGCTTGAAAGCCAGAGCGTGTGAATGCCAAAGAGCGTGAAACCTAGAGCACCGCAGAGTTGTAGAGCCATAAAGCTTGATTGAGGCAGCGCAAGAGGGTGAGCCAAAGAACGAGAGGGTCAGGTAGAGCCACAGAGCTGTAGCGACATAACCAGAGTGCTACAAAGCCAGATAGCCAGAGAGCTACAGAGCTGCAGAGTCTAGGGTAGTCTTCTTCTTATGATCGATGCTATGAGATCGATGGTTCAGCAAGCTTCAACACTTTGACAACATTTTGTTTCAGATGCCCTGATTGTGACAAGCCATAAAACTATCAATGTAAGGGGAGCCAAGGTCGAGATTAGTAATGGGCCTTGCCTGCGCATTGAAAATGTGAACATCATTATTCACTGTGGATTTTTTTTGCTAAGGATATGAACATCAAGCTTCAAATGGCCCTTTTTCTAAGGTATATGATGTGTTCATGTACTTCTTCTTTATGCATTATGCTACACGTATCCTTGATTGATATTGATACAAGATCTTGTTTATTACATGTTGTCATGATTCCTTGTTTGATTTGATGCAAAATCTTCCATGTGATGTACTTGTTTTCATAACTCATCATGTTATGTTTTGAGATCCCTTGTTTTATGTTGTTGGTATACTCTTGTTGTCATCATGCATGTTTTGTTTTGAAATCCATTTTGTTCCATGTTGGCGGGATGTTCATAATGCATGTTTTTGTGTCATACTGATAGGAGTCTTTTGATTGAGAGTTTCGGTTGTGGAACATCTCTTAGAGCCACTCCTGTGTGAGGGAATTTTTTCTTGTATGATCGTGACATCACCTCTTGTGTACATCACCATTATTGACAACACTTAATGCGATGGCCTGCACCATCTTGACACTGGGGCCCGAAGACGTAGTCCCTCCTGGACGAACTCCGTTTTCAATGTCTTATGTTTTCATGTGCTGATGATTGTTATGTTCCACTTCTTTTCCGCATGCAGATGTATTCATTAATGTTCTTTTAAAATGCAATTTAACACATCACGAAAGTAAAAGGTCTTGGAAGGGTCCTTCATCACACTCGAACCTGGATCACTTATTCAATTTCATCCAAACAAGACATTCTAAACAACAGCTATGCTATGAAATAAAATAGTTGAACTATACTAAAAAAAATGAAAATGGCCACACTATACCAGATAAAAATAAAATCAAATGGCAGAGTTAAGGAAGGTATAAAATGAAAGAAATTTCTTATGCATACAACGATTCAATGGTGAACTCATCATACTGCATTTCTTCACACAAAACAAAGAATCTATGATTAAGTAATGATAGAGATATAAGTGAAATTTGTTAAAGACATGTATTGGTTGTAGGGGCCCTCCATGAATCAGTCGACAATCTCCAATAAATGCAGTGTATAGCAAACATAAAACTAAGTCTATTACTTGTAAACAAGTCTTAACAAACTATTCTAAAAAATTACATAATCGGTGTGCACCCAAAATACAGAGCGGCCACATTTTTTATTATACTTCTCGGCATAACAGTATGAGCATTTCAAGCCTAAATATCTTTATTTAGATCAAACTATATTGCTAAAAAATTGATCTTCTATTCGGAAAATAAAACTGATAAGATTTCATGAAAACTTGGATTCTATCCCGAAGATAATCTTGGAGTTGACTTTGGGGTTGACCGTGTTATCATGCGACCTTCTTGATGAATTGGTTTGAGGGAATAGGAAGGAATCCATGAGGGGACTATTCCTTATCCATATGTATCTTTCTTCACTGAGCTGGAGCTTCTGAACCCTATGAACAATGGAGGCAGCTACAGAAATCCGGATTAGCTGCAAAAATAGGCCAATTCTATAGCCGAATGCATACTTTAACAAAACAATAAGGTATATAGACAAATATGAAGAAGAAGACATGTAAATGCTTACCTTTGACAAAACCTTATGTCTATTGCATTATTTAGGTGATAGGTATAGGAAAAAGGGAAGAAATATAGGCAAAAAGGATGTCAAGGTAAGATAGTCCTTGGACTCTCCATAATGTAAAGTCTTCGTGACGTGGATGTGGTGCACGTATAAGATTAGGAGTCAAAGCAGTTTTAGCCCCTTGTTTATGTAAATTTTGAGTCTGTTTTGAGATCCACCCATGGTCCGCAGACCATGGGATTGTATGGAAAAGGCTATAAATAGGTGTGTCTTAGAGATTCTAAGGCATAGATGGGATGTAATGGACATATAGAAGAGAAGTGATAGCACAGAGAAGTGGATTAGGTTGGAGAAGAAAATATTTGGAGCTAAGTGTGAAAATGCCTAGGTAGAGTCTGCAACTGAGTGCGCGGACCCTTGCAACGAAGTGTGCAGGGTAGTTTTGAGTCTGTAAATATGAATTAAAGATCAATAGAGATAGTTACCGAAGAATTCTTGTGTTTTATCACTATTTCTATTAATGATATATGTTTCCTATGAATAATGTGTTTTATGGAATATTGATTGAATGTTGCTTGATTGTACTGAATAACTACTAGATGATGTACACAAGCATGTCTGTATAATTTTGCGAACACTCTGATGAATTATCGGAGGTTTATTAATAAATTAATTTTATCTGCATGAACCATAATTTAGGATAGCTCTCTGAAGTGCGTAAGTGGATATATTAATTAATAAAGTTCTGCAAAGACCGATAGTAGGCCTTCACAAAGGTCGAAAGGCCATTTTGACAGATTTGCAACAGTGTGTCCTAAGAGAGTATCGTTCTGCGCAAAGGTAGATTTGAGGCGCGAAAATACATCAAACTAATCTCTGGATGCATATAATTTTTTCTTGCATCCCCCCATACTACTTTGGGTGAGATTGCAGCTTGCGCTACAGGGGGTTTTTCTCGAAAGGGCCAGTGTTGTAGGGATTTTTTAGTTGGCACAACTAACTTTGAACCTGGGTCAGGACCCCCTAAGCCAAAATGGTTCCATTGTCGGGACTGAGATCTTCTTGAAAGAAATGTGTGATGTCACATCGCTAGAATCTGACTAAGAAAGAAATTGAAAAGTGGTTGGATCGAAAGATTCACAAGTTCGCGGCGCAAGAAAGCAGGAATCCGCGCCTGTCAAAGGAAGAGCGATTGAACTTGTATCTGTATACAGAGGTACATGAAATCTTCTTCTGCACTTTTTCCATTGAATAATATGAGTGGTTAGCTAAATTGACAAACCTCCAAGGAAGGTGGAAGCTTGATAATCCTATAATGTGGACTCTTGAATTGGTGCGATGATTAGAGGCCTTTGAAAACTAGATCGCGTAGGCTATTGATCATTAGCTCGAACGGATTTTGGGAGGATTTGTTACAGAATTCACAGTCGATACCTCAATTAGCTAAAGTGAAGTGGAGAGGAAATTTTTCAAAGGACCACGAGGTAAGTATTTAAGATCTTTGAATACCTAGATTAAAATTTTGTTATGTGAAAAACAAGTTATGCCATTTCCTTGATGTTCAGGTCCAAAATATAGCATGTTTATCGGACCTCCTTCAAGCAACGACGAGGGAGCAGTACAGGCTTCACCATAAAGTGTTTTCTGGCTGATAATGTAGGGTTTTCCACAAACACATCATCCATCCACTTCACCTCCACCGCATACACCTTTGCCCACACCTCCACCTCCACCACCTCCATTCAACATGGCGAACACTGTGAAACTGTCAATTTTCAAGGGCATCAGGAGTGAAGATACAAAGAAGTTCTAGTTTGTTGCGAATATTGTTAGGATAATGCAACATATTACTAATGATAATATTTATAAGGCATAGTTGGTTACTGCTCTGTAGGATTGCACGCTGACTTGGTATATTAAGTACTGTTCTGGTAATCCTCTAGCATCGTTGCCAGAGACTAGGGCAACCCTAAACAAGGAGTTTAGTAAGCTGAAGTCTGATTTACTATTTGTAGTTGGAATTAAGGAAATCATGATGAAGGTTGATGAGACACCTTGGGAATTAGATCAAAAGTTGAAGTGTCATATTCGAGAAGCTAACATGCAACTCATAGATGGTCAACATCGTGAGTGGTCTATAGCTTCGTTGTTGCCCCACCTGAGGATTTCTCTCTTACAACAAAAGATAGGAAATCAGGAAGAAACCCTAGAAATCATGATGAGGTTACATGCAACTTCTATTCATGATGCGACCTTGGGGGTAAAAAAGATCCACTCTCAGTTACAAAGCCTCTACTTAGAATTGTAGAGCTTGAAGAAAGATAGGGGGACTAAACCAGCTGTGCGCGTAGAGGATTGGTGTCTGAAATGCAAGAGGCAGGGGCACGATAAAGACCACTTTCTTGTATTCACAAATTATATTATAGGAGGGGGACCAATTCCCCTTAAGTCGGAAAACCCTGCATGGCCGAGCATGGGGTTTGTGCTACGGTACGCTATTTGTCAAGTAGCTGGACAACATGCGACAGATAATTTCCATTTACTTCAAAAGTTCATCTGGACACCTCAACAGCTATTATGTAACTTCTGCAAATCTATGGGCCATGATTTGCACCACAGTCACAACTATGAGCTAATGAGGGAAAGAACGGCTACATACTAAATGCAAGCAGAAACTCGACCTCCAAATTAGGGCACCAGGGGGCGCGCGAAGATTATCAGGGAATAGGAGAGTTCGAGGAGGAGGAGGACCTGGTAGAGGTCACTACCAGCTCATCTGTTATAATTGTGGAACGCCAGGGCACTATGTGCGAGATTGTTAGAATCAGATGTGCCCGTCGTGTCAATATTGTAGCCAGTTTGACAACACTATAGGGGAATGCCTGGTGCTAATAGCTAAAATGTAATAAAATAAAGTGCAACGTCAATAGCTTGCAAAGAACTTACGTATGATGAAAGCTGAGCACCATGAGGAAGATCAAAGCGTTACTATAGTGTTGAGAAGTCGAATAACAATTGGTGATGATAAAGGTAAGCAACTTGAAGAGGACGGATGGTTCTGCAAGGTCTAAGATAAGGAAGTAGGTTTTGATTTGAATCGGGTGAAGGAAACATTTATGGGGGCTAAGAAAAGGTTCACTGAGGCATCCACCTTAGGAAGTCAGGAAAAGGTACAAGAAACTAGCGTGCTTGCATAGGTTGATCCCTCTGTGCTTACTACATTTTTGGAGACCTGCATAAAGCTATTGTGTGATTGAAAAGTTGTGGAAGGTTTGCAGGAGTTGATAAAAAAATGCACCAGTAAAGAGAAGGTCCCTGATGGACATAAGGTGGTCAGAAAAATTGGCAAACATAAGGGAAGAACCTGATGAGAGATGAGGCTCACCACGCAGATAGGAGATTATGAGATGGAATAGGTCATCTCAGATCTGGGGTCTAATGCGAACGTACTACCAAAAAAAACACGGGAAAGAATGGGGAGACCTGCACTACAGTGATCTCTGATTTAGCTTAGAATGGTGAACCAGTAAAAAATCATCCCCATGGGATGATTATATGGAGTAACAGTTGATATAGAAGCTTCGAGCACGATGGACGACTTTGAGGTGATAGAGATTGCTGATTATAGTAATCCATACCTTGCACTCATGGGAATTTACTAGGCCATTAACATGAACCGAGTCATCAATCTAAAGAAGAGGAAAATGTCGTTTCAGAAGAAATTGCTTCAGGTTGTAGTACTGCTGGACCTTGCAGAAGGAGCACGCTATACTGAACTAGTCCGTGATTATGAAGAAAATGAGGATGAACTAGATCAAATCTACAAGATAACAATGTGAGACTAGGACTAGATCAATCCGACGGCAGATGGATGGATTGCATGGGACTAGTAGAGTTCTTGCACCTCTGATTCAGATGAAGAGTTGGAGCATTAGAAAAATCATTTGCATGAAGTATCCACGTTGTGATGCAATATGATGACGAAGTCGTTACACTGTGTGTCGTTGAAGGTAAGAAAACTACCCTATTATGATGGGTTAACTAACATAGATAAATTTCTCGATGAATTTGAGCACGAAGTCCTTGAGGATCACCGCTTCCAAGCATTAGACTTGGCCCTGAATGCTATGGCTACATGATGGTGGGGTACACATAAAGATAGTTTTGATGAATGATGAGATTACAGACGGATGATAAGATTACAGTTCGGACATCCTAACACTCAATTGATTGAGAAATATAGCCGGAAGGATGATCCATGCGATCTAGCAAAATGGACTAAATCATGGGGGAGATAACCACAACTAGAATGGGTACACATATTTTGGCCATACTTTGGATACAATTCCAATGAACTGGTATCTGGAAAGAAAGCTCTGCCATGGAACTGTGGAGGGGAATATATTGAGGGAAGGGTTTTTATTGACCTTCAGCTTTGAAGATGGCTTCACCAGCATCGATGAAGCCCTACAAGAGATTATGGCATCTATCTTTAGAACACTGCAAGAAGCTATGGAATGGGTCCAACTAAACTGGAGCACCCATCTACGTGATGTTCTAGAATGCTATAATGCGCCATTGAAGAGGAGGATGAAGATCCGAGGAACATTAATATTCCAGAGGTAGAAGGGCATCATGAAGTCGAGGGCCCACAAATAGACAACCTGGACATCACCGCGCCATCGAAAACAAAGCAAGTAAACATTGGAAAAATTGAAGCAGAGTCAAAGTTTGCAAAGATTGGAGATTATTAGGATGACACTATTGTGATTAAAGTTTCTGAGTTACTCCACGAATACCAGGATCTATTCCCTACCAAGTTTTCAAATTTGAAGGGCATAGTAGGAGATTTGGAAGATCAGTCTAAAGCCAGACGTGAAACCTATTAAGCAAAGGCTATATCGCCTTAATCCTAAATACACGGAAAAGGTTCACTTATGTTGGGTTGTGTTATATTCTTTCCACGACTAGCCCATGTAGTTGATGGGGGGTTGGCGCGGGGGGGAGCGCCCCCTTCGTTGCGCCGATTGTGTAGCGAGGGGGGGTCACAGGGGGTTTGAGGTGTACTCATAACCCCACTTTATGGGGTTTGGGGCAATGCCTCAGAAAATTTTGGTTTTGGACCCTATGTTAGGTTGGGCAGACCCACCTATGGTTTTGTGCATGATTTTTGCACATGTTTTTTGTATGCGATGGTTTTCGGTCCATGGTTTTGAACGTGATGGTTTTTCGGTCCATGGTATTGGATGCTTCGGCATGTATAAATATGTATTGTAACATTGAAAGGAATATAATGAAAAATCAAGCTGGTAGTCTTGGTTTTGGGATCCAAGGGAAAATCTCTGTGTATATGTGTTTTATGTGTTATGCTCTCACATTGTTTATTTTATGTGTTTTAGAATTCGTATGCAGGTAATTTCTATACGAGGTTAAAAACCTACATTTGGTATCAGAGCCAGGTTTGGCTTCAAGGGGATGCCTTTGTTGCTGAGGGGTTTTGCTCGGGCCTGTGGTAGACCTTGTTCAGTGGGAGATCTGCGGGATCTATTCTGGTGGTGAAAGACGATGACGAGCAGTGGAAAGTTATTGATCGAGAAATTTAATGGTCAGAGTTTTGAGTTGTGGAAACTCAAGATGGAGGATCTATTGGTTGATAAAGATCAGTGGATCATGGTAGATCTGGGTACTAAACCAACGAGAGTGTCCGATGAAGAATGGAAGAAGTTGGATTGGAAGGCAAAGAGCACAATATGATTGCGTGTCTTAGATTCAGTATTTTTGAATGTATCAAGGGAAGCTACATCAAAGTCATTGTGGGAAAAGTTAGGGACTTTGTACCAATCTAAGTCTTTGGTGAATAAACTATTCCTACAAAAAAAGTTGTATAACCTAAGGATGAAAGATGGAGACTCGGTGACAGAGCATATGAATGCATATAATACTGTGGTAAGTCAGTTAGCATCTGTTGATATTAAAATTTCAGATGAAGATAAGTGCATCAGTTTGTTGTGTTCTCTACCAGAATCATGGGATAGTCTGGTTATTGCAATAGGTAGCAATGCAACTGCCTTGCATTTTGATGAAATAGTCTCATCCTTGCTGATGGAGGAGATGAGACGGAAAAATATGGAGAGCCAGAATGGTGATGCCTTTTCTGTACGAGGACGGTCCCAAAACATAAACAAAAATAATTCATCGAGTGGGAGATCTAAATCTCTAGGAAAACCTGTAAAGGTGGTGTACTACAAATGTGGAAAGGAAGGGCACTACAAAAGGGACTGTAAATCTAAAGCTTCTGTCAAAGGAAAGGGATCTGATGAGGCTCCTTCTGCAGAGGAAAAAACCACCTCAGATGAAGGTGGGGATGTGTACTTGGATTCTTCAAGTACACATGTAAATCATGAGGCATGGTTGATTGACTCAGGTGCATCCTTTCACTTCACTCCCCATAGAGAGTGGTTCTGCGAGTACGAGAAATATGATGGTGGTGATGTCTTCTCAGGGGATGATAGGAAGGTTATAATTGTTGGTCACAGAAAAGTAAAGTTGAAGTTGCAAGGTGGAAGGGTTAGAAAACTTCTGGGTGTTCTTCATATTCCTGCATTGGCGAGAAATCTGATTTCTATAAGCAAGTTGGATGATGCAGATGTACAAACAGTGTTCGATATGGATACCTTCAATATGGTTCGGGGAGCACTAGTATTGATGCAGGGAGTTCAGATTAGAACTCTATACAAGATGCAAGGTAGCATTATTGTTGATGGGTGCAACAATTCTGTGGTTCCTGAAAGTGGAGCAGAAAATCTAGTGGTATCTGGAGAGAAGACCATGTTGTGGCATCAAAGGCTTGGACATATTGGAGAGAAGGGCCTTCGAATACTTCATGGTAAAGGTATGGTAGAAGGTATGAGTAATATCTCTCTGGATATTGATTTCTGTGAAAATTGTGTATATGGGAAGCAAAATCGGGTGAGTTTCCCCTTTGGTGGTAAGAGGGCGAAATAGATATTAAAGCTTGTGCACAGTGATGTGTTTGGACCTGTGAATGTTCCATCACTGGGTAATTCTGTGTAATATGTATCATTTATAGATGAATTCTCAAGGAATACATGGATATATTTCTTTAAGAAGAAATCTGAAGTCTTTGACAGGTTTAAAGAATTTAAGGCTTTGGTGGAAAACCAGACAGAAATGAAGATAAAGGTGTTGAGGACAAATAACGGTGGAGAGTTTTGCAGTAAGGAATTTGAAGAATTTTATAAGAAGTGTGGTATAGCACAACAAAAGACTACTCCATATACACCTCAGCAAAATTGAGTTGCAGAAAGAATGAATAAGACGCTGATGGAAAGGGCAAGAAGCATGCTCAGTGGTGCCGAGTTAGGACAAGAATTCTAGGCAGAGGAGGTGGAGACAGCATGTTACCTGGTCAATAGATCACCTTCATCAGCATTGGAGGGTAAGACTCCACAAGAGGTATGGACTGGTAAGAGACCCTCTCTTTCACATCTGAGGGTATTTGGGTGTGATGCATATGTACATGTTCCAAAGGAGAAATGAACCAAGTTGGATAGTAAATTTGAAAAGTGCATCTTTATTGGGTATAAGGATGGTTTAAAGGGCTATAAGCTTTGGAACCCAGTAAAAAGGAAGGTTGTGTACAACCGAGATGTGGTGTTCAGAGAGGTGAAAGATGTTATTAAACATGAAGTCCAACCAAAGGAACCTGAGAAGATAGAGTTTGAGATAAAGGAGGAATAATTAGACTCTACAACAAAGGAGGAATCAGAAGAAGAAGAGCCACAAACTCCAGGTGTGAGAAGATCAATTCGAGAAAGAAGACAACCAGAAAGGTATAGTCCATCTACTTTCTATTCAAATTTTTCTTTATCTATTATGGATGACGATCCCAGAATTATGAAGGAAGCAGTGGATTCAGAGGATGGAAAAATTTGGAAAGAGACCATGGTTGATGAAATGGCATCTTTGCACAAAAATGAGGCTTGGGATCTGGTGGCATTGCCGGCTGGAAGGAAACCCATTGGTAGCAAATGGGTGTTCAAGAAGAAGACAAATGCAGAAGGAAAGGTGGAGAAATACAAAGCTCAGTTGGTAGCAAAAGGTTATTCCTAGGTGCCGGGAATTGATTTTGGTGACATTTTTTCTCCTGTTGGCAAGGTAACTTCTATTAGATTACTTTTATTTGTTGCTGCTGCTTTTGCTTTTGAGATAGAATAGATGGATGTGAAGACAACATTTCTTCACGGGGATCTGGAGAGGAAATCTACATGAAGCAACCTGAAGGCTTTGTGGTGAAGGGTAAGAAAGAACTGGTATGCAAGTTAAAGAATTCTCTGTATGGGTTAAAACAGTTACCAAGGATGTGGTATCAGAAATTTGATACATTTATACAGGGACTTGGCTTCACTAGAAGCAAAGTTGATCACCGTGTGTATTTTAAATTAATTGGTGACCGTGTTATTTATCTGGTATTTTATGTGGATGATATGTTGTTGGTTGGAAATGACAAAGAAATTGTCCATGATTTGAAGACCCAATTGTCTTCCAAATTCGACATGAAAGATCTTGGTGCTGCAAACTATATTTTGGGCATGGAAATTAAAAGAGATCGGGTAAAGAGGAAGCTCTGGTTAAACTAGAGAAAGTATGTTGAGACAATACAGTAGAGGTTTAATATGCAGGATAGTAAACCGGTGAAGGTTCATATTCCTGTAGGTGTGAGGTTATCTACTGAATAGTGTCCCAAGACACAAGAAGAGGAAGAGTACATGTCTCGTGTTCCATATGCAAGTGCAGTTGGTAGCCTAATGTATGCAATGGTCTATACTAGACCAGACATTACACATGTAGTGGGAGTATTGAGCAAGTTTATGTCAAAACCAGGGAAGGAGCATTGGACAACAGTTAAGCGAGTTTTCAAGTATTTGCATGGCACTTGTGATTATGGTTTGTGCTACCAAGGAAGACCAGGATTGGACAAAATGTTGGATATTTGTGGCTTTGTTGATGCAGACTGGGCTGGAGATTTGGATCAGAGAAGATCTACAAGTGGGTATATGTTTAACTTATTTTGAGGTGTAGTCAGTTGGATGAGTAAGAAACAATCTGTAGTGGCACTATCAACTATAGAGGTAGAATACATGGCAGCCACTCACGCAAGAAAGGAAACAATTTGGTCGCAGAGATTGTGTTCTAGTATGGGGTTACTACAGGGAGTTATAGGGATAGACTATGACAGCCAAAGTGAAATTTTCTTGGCAAAGAACCCCACATATCATTCGAAGACAAAGCACATTGATGTTCAGTATCACTTTGTGACGCATATGATAGAAGAAAAAAGGTGTTGCTGGTAAAGGTGGAAACTTTGAAGAATATTGCAGATGCATTGCCAAAATATGTGAGCTCTGAGAAGTTCTCTTAGTGTAGAGAGACAATGGGCGTTTTAGGGCTAGGAAAATGACTAAGCTCTCTTGTGGTCCCTTGTGGAAATAAAACAACAAGTGGGAGAATGTTGGGTTGTGTTATATTCTTTCCACGACTAGCCCACATAGTTAACTAGGGAGGAGGCGGGAGGGGAGCGCCCCCTTCGTTGCACCGATTGTGTAGTGGGGGGGGGGGGGGGTCACAGGGGGTTTGAGGCATACCTGTAACCCCACTTTATGGGGTCCCGAGCAGCAACCTGGAAAATTTTGGTTTTGGACCCTATGTTAGGTTGGCCGAACCCACCTATGGTTTTGTGCATGATATTCGCACATGTTTTTTGGACGCGATGGTTTTCGGTCGATGGTTTTGGATGCGATGGTTTTTCAGTCCATGGTATTGGATGCTTCAGCATGTATAAATATGTATTGTAACATTGAAAGGAATATAATGAAAAATCAAGCTGGTAGTCCCAGTTTTGGGATCCAGGGGAAAATATCTGTGTATATGTGTTTTATGTGTTATGCTCTCGCATTGTTTATTTTCTGTGTTTTAGAATTCGTATGCAAGTAATTTCTATACAGGGTTAAAAACCTACAACCTAGAGTTGGATAAGATGTTGGAGGCAGGCATCATAGAACCGGTTGAAGGAACTAATTGGGTGAGCCTGATGGTGGTTTAGGAGAAGAAGCAAAAGGGCGAGATAAGGATTTACATAGATCTACAGAAGCTTAATGATGCATGTGTCCATGATCCATTCCTAACGTTGTTTACCAATGAAGTACTAGATAATGTTGGAGTGCAAGAGGCCTACTCATTGACTGACGAGTTTTCGAGGTATCATTAGATTAAGTTCACACTTGATGATAGGAGCAAAACAACCTTCGAAACAGAGTGGGGTTGTTTCCAATACCCTGTGATGCCATTTGGACTCAAGAATGTGCCTATGATATTTTCTCACGTATTCATCGCAATGTTCAAGGAGTTCATTCATAAGTTCTTGGAGGTATACTTTGATGATTGAATAGTATTTGGATTAGTAAAGCACCATGTAGCAAGTCTGTGCAAATGTTGGATACATATCGTAGATACCAGATCACGCTGAATTTGAAGAAATGCATATTCTGTGTTCTCTTTGGAATCTTGTTGGGTCATGTGGTGTGCAAGCAAAGGCTGATGGCGGACTCTACAAATATTGTAGTACTTGTGAATTTGGAGACCCCAAGGAATGTTAAGTAGCTGCGCACGACGCTGGGACATACATGATATTACAGAAAATTTATCAAAGCATATGCTCAAATTACCGTGCTTATGGAGAAACTTTTGAAGAAGGACAAAACCTTCTGTTGGGATGAAGAATGTCAGTGAAACTTAGATGTATTTAAAGAAAATATGGTCATTGCGTCGATCTTGGTGTTCCTTGATTGGAAAAAGAAGTTTCACATACATGTGGATGCCTCTTGCATTGCGTTGGGTGAAATGTTAACGTAGGCCGGTGAAGGAGAAATGGACCATCCTATAGCATTTGTGAGTAGGAAATTATCAAAGGCCGAGAAGAATTACTTAACGAATGAGCGCAAAGGATTGGACATGGTATACGTGCTGCAGAAGTTCAGCATTATTTGTTAGGATTGCATTTTAAAATGTACATAGATCATTCTGCCTTGAAATACCTGGTCAATAAGCCTGTGTTGGGGGGGGAGATATGAAAATGGTTGTTGCTATTCCAAGAGTATGATTTTGAAGTAATTGTGAATCCATAGAGGTTAAATATAAGACCTAGCCATTTGTCACGGATCGAAATAGGAGGGGAGCCGAATAATCTGGAAGAAGGGTTGCCAGAGGCGCAACTCTTTACAGTGCGCGTAGAGAATAATAATTTTGTAGATATCATTCACTTCTTCACTACGAGGATGGCACCGGAAGGGTATACAAGTCAGAAAAAGAAGGAACTAGTAGTGTGCACGACTGATTTTTTAGTGATTGTGGGAAATTTGTATAATATGGGTGCTGATGAAATATTGTGAAGATATGTGCCAGATTTTGAGAGGGATAGCATTCTCGCTAAACCTGATGGAGGGGATGTAGGAGGTCATTATGTAGGAAAGGTGACTACGTAGAAGATTTTGTGTGCAGGTCTGTGGTGGCCAACACTGCACAAGGATTCCGAGGCGTATTGTAAGGCATGCGATGCATGTCAAAGAACGGGTAAACCTTCGTGAAGGGATGAATTACCATTAAAACCTCAAGTATCTTTGTAGCCATTTAAAAAATGGGTGATTGATTTCGTTGGGCCAATTTAGCCCCCAAGGAAGAAAACTAGGGCACACTATATCATCGCTGTGAAAAAATATCTAACCAAATGCACAGAGGCACAACCAGTTAAGGATTATACAGGGGCTACAATATAATTTTTTTTGTTTGACTTTGTCTTAACCAGATTATTCTACCCGAAAGTGTTGATGAGAAATAAAGGTACGCACTTTCTGAACGAAACAATTAGCACGTTGAAAGAAGAATTCCAAGTCTACCATAAGAAGAGTACACTGTACCACCCACATGTCAATGGAACCGTAGAATCCTTCAACAAGATTTTGGAGAACACGCTGATGAAGATCTACAACACGCAAAAAAATGACTGGGATGTGCATGTACCTAAAGTACTATGGGCTTATAGGACTACTTGCAAGAAGCTGACAGGACAATGTCGTGCAGATTGGTCTATGGTGCAGAAGCTGTAATGCCAATGGAGTATATTGTGCCTAGTTTGTGCATAACAAGTCTCATAGGTATGACGGGTCATGAGGCCTTGGAGGAACAACTCGCGTAGCTGATGGAGCTTGAAGAGGACTGATTTTGGCAGGATTTCATCAACAAGTACAGAAGGAACATGAAAAAGCATGGCACGATTGCCACATCAAGCTAAGCATGTTAAAGGTAAATGATCTTATCCCATTATATGATAGTAACTTCACTAAGTTTCCAGGAAAATTCCAGATGCACTAGCTAGGGCCATATGTTATCAAAGAAATTACAGATGGAGGTGTAGTTCAGCGCATGAAGTTGAATGGAGAACCTTTTTCGGGAAGAGTGAATGGGAGCCGATTGAAGCTATATACAGGGGATCCTGTGCAATGACTATATGGCGGCAGGACAGTCTTAGTGCTCCAGGAAGTTGCAAGGGAGAGTGGGACTATAAACTACACTGCCAGGGTTGGAGGACTACGTAGCAAGTGGGCTGTGCAGAAAATAGTGAAGCTGCAACCTAGGAAGTTGTGCCATGGAGGGAGGTGCCGCGGAAAACAACAAAAAAGTGACCGTTGGAGTCATTTTTCATGACTTGAAAGCCACAAGATGGTTAAAAGGAGTGGGTTAGCAGCATTTAAGGAAAAAATATTTGAAGATCTGCTGCCAAAAGAACATTAATTGTCAAAATTTGGGGGGAACGATCGAATTTGAATTTAAAAAACCCCATAAATTACGCATGCTAGTTCAATATAGAACACTTTACACTCTCATAATTGTTAGTAAGATTTTTTGTATGTTGCCTATGAATCGATCGTATTGGGAGGATTTAGTCGTGAGCCCTACATTTTCTAAGTTGTCTAAGATAAATCAGAAGTTCATTCTATAGAAAATGCTTAGACCAAGCCCTGCAGAAACTGTGAGTATTGGTGGCAATGTTGCCTCTGAGGGAGCTACCCCAGATGTTGTGAGTATGGAAACTTTGACTCCTATGCCTATAGCGTCGATGTCACCTAGGACAAAACCTACCCCTACCAAGGAGACCCAAACAACCAAGCCAAAGAAGGACAATTAGAAGAGGCCAGTGCCAGTGTGCGAGTCCCCTAGGAAGCATTCTATAGTGCAGAAACAAAATAAAGACAAGCAGTCAGAGCAAGTCATGGACCTGGAGGTAGAAGAAGGCCAGGGAACATAATATATTGATGCTGAAGGATTGGAACCTATAACGAAGTTACCCGAATATATCCCTCCGTGGAAGGGGAAGGCGAAGATCACAAAGGACCGAAATTCAGAGAAGTTTACCATTTCCACGCCCCTACTACCTAAGCAGGTTCCCTTTGAAGGTCTATGGCTTGCGTGGATCGCACTATTAAAAATGGAGGATTGGGACATCACATGTCATGCTAGGTTTCCACACTTAGCGACAAATAACTACATGAGGCGCATCTACTACACAGAGTTAGGTGTTACGACATTAGAGACGGTGGAATGGGTTCGCATTATCAAGAACTCGAGGTTACTTTGTTGTGGGTGCCCCATTATCACCGCATCCCAATTAACACAATTTGTGTGCGCCAGCTGATTCGGTTGGTGCATGATGGGTGCCTATGGCTAGGTGGGCCTATACCCATCAAAGATATGCTCATTCATAGAATTACGCACCTACTGTATGAAGGTCTGAACCCGACTAAGGAGTTTGGCAGAAAGACACGGAAAAAGGTCCTTGCAGAAAGAATGAAGAGAGATTACAAACTTCTGAAGACTTCTTGAGAGTATTCAATACTCTCTATCACAAATTTGACAGTTCAATTGGCCAACCAAATTTTAGTAGGAAAGGTGATGAGGAAATGCCACACAGATAAAGTTCCAATGCCCGTAGTATCCCTAGCTGGACAATGCGTGAAGGGCGTACAATTCAATTGGTCAAGGTACCTCTGTTAGGAGTTCCTAGTGAAATACTGAGATGACCAAGATGAAACCAAGCCATTTCACTATGCTTGGTTGTTTTTGTCGAATGTACTTGTTGCCTGGGAATTACTAGAGGACAGCCAATTCCCTCCGCTTGAGGAAGGATTACCAGAGGCAGCTCAATTCACTTCCTTATGGGCTACAAAGGACCTTGTACGGATCACAGAGATGAAAATATTTTGTGTCCTTATGGAATCGAGTCTCCGCATGGCCATTAACCAACGTCCAAGGTTGTCCCCAACCTTGTACATGCAGTTGTCATCCTACACATATTCAAAACTAACTTCCACAGAGTGTATATTCAAGCGCGGAAGGATCCACAATAGAAACACCATGACTTTCCATATTTGGTGATGAAAATAGATGTGCAGGAAGTGATTGTGAGACGAGCTACAGAGTGGCATGCTCCCTTAGACTTAGATGCTGGAACGAGCAAGGGTGCAAGAATTTCTACAGTGCAAAAGAGAAATGAGGCAACTAAGCAAGCTACGTGTACACTCGTATAATAGAAAATAAAGGAAGCCATAGAGAAGGCTCCAGTGGAGCAAGAGCGCGCTACCAAGGAGTAGGCAGAATAGGAGCAACATGAGTCACAAAAAAGTGACAAGTCAGCTTTGCTGAAAATAGAGGAGGAGGAACTTTCAGGTAAAGGCGGTGGAGGAGATGAGGGGAAACGCACCTCATTTGTTTTGAAGAGATGTAGCAAGGAAAAACAAGGAGGTACAAGGAAGAATCAGAAATCGGATAAGTCACAGGGTGATCCCATGGTCTTGACGGAGGGAGATATCAATGAGATTGGGGATAAAATCAATGATGCCAAAAATGAATTGTTACAACAGTTCGAGCAACGATATCTACAAATGTTGGGGAGCGTCAAAAAGGATTTGCATGAGCTTTAGATCCATGCAAGAAGAATATAGGTGGGCACCAGACAAGTGAGGATAGAACAAGAAAGCTTGGCACTTGAGATGAACCAAGAAATCGAGTTGGTAACGACCCTAGACCTTAGGACTATTGCATTGCCAGATGGGTCCCTTCGCGCGGAGTCAGCTGATGATTGCATCATCCTGAGCACAATCAAGAACATTGGGTTGAACATAGTAGCGCTCCCCAATGAGATCCTCTATGCATTGCATCCAGGGGTGACAGAGGAATTGAGAGCTTGGGAGCAGTGACTCCTCAACCTCATCAACGAATACAAAGTGAACAATGAGGATATTTATGATGAAAAGACAGAGGCTCTGAAGGAAAAGGATACATTGCAAGTGCAGAGTTCATGACTAGAGTTAGCAGTCATAGAATCATGCAAGACAATGCCTGAGATTCATATCCTTGAGGATGCACAATCAGAAGAAAAGATTAGAAAACTAGCCGCTGGTATGCGCAAAGCCAAAGTTGAGGTTGGCGGAGTTCAATTTAAACTCAACATGAAGATCACAGAGGTGAAATTAAAGTTGCATCCCACAACTCCAAGTGAGGTCTGGGAGTAGCGAGGAGCTATGATAAAAGAAGGAGTGACCACCTTGAATGCCCTAATCGCTAACTACATGACATTGTTTGAGCAAGAAATGGAATTGGTGACCAATCTGTAAGAGGATCCGAACCTGCAGACACTGAATACAGAGGTCAGGGAGCTGCAGCAATAGTATGATGAAGTTAGGGCCATGACGTGCTCCATAGCACCAGCGTAGCACCTAGCCAAATTACAGGAGGTAAAGCAACTCCTCGTGCAGGTAGAGGAAGAACAGAAGAAGGAGGCCTTGCTAAAGGCCATATTGCAACCATGGTTGGAAGAGGCTTATCATGTCACAAAAACCATCTATAATAAGCTTAAAGGCTTGCAACAGGCACAACAAAAAATGAGGCTAGCTGCCAAAGGACTAGCTACAAAAAAATTGGTTGAGGAAGTTAGGTAGGCAACAAGTCATAGCGTTGCCGAAGTTGCAGTAATCCTAGTGGAGCTTGGAGGTCTTCGCAGCAATATCATAATGCTAGCCAAGTGACTCAAGGGAAACTCACAATCTTTGTGTTGGGGGCCTCTTAGGATAGGGTCCCCTAGGTCAGTTTTGGGGTTAAGATAACCCAAGTTTTGACACATTTTTGTAATTAATGTAAAGTCTCCACAACTTGTGGATATGGAGTGCATAGATTATTAGGAGTCAAAGGGGTTTTAGCCCCTTGTTTATGTAAATTTTGAGTCGGTTTTCAGATCCACCCATGGTTCATGGACCATGGATTGTATGAAAAAGGCTATAAATAGGTGCGTCTTGGAGATTCTAAGGCACAGATGGGATGTAATGGACAGATAGAAGAGAAGTGATAGCGCAGAGAAGTGGGTCAGATAGGAGAAGAAAGGATTTGCATCTGAGTGGACAGAGGCCTAGGTAGAGTTTGCAGCTGAGTGCGTAGACCCCTTCAACATAGTGCGTACGGTAGTTTTGAGTCTGTAAATCTGAATTGAAAGTCAATAAAGACAGTTCCCTATGTTTTATCTCTATTTCTATTAATGATATATGTTTCCTATGAATAATGCGTTTTATGGAATATTGATTGAATGTTGTGTAATTCTATTGAATAACTGTTAGATGATGTACACAAACATGTTTATATAATTTTGTAAAGACTCTAATGAATTATCTGATGTTTATTAATAACTTAAGTTTATCTGCGCGAACCACAATTTAGGATTGTTCTATGATGCACGTATGTGGATATATTGACTAATAAAGGTCTGTAAAGACCAATCGTAGACCTTCGCAAAGGTCTAAAGGTAATTTTGATGGAGTTGCAGCAGTTTGCCCTGACATAGTATCAATATGCGTGAAGGAAGATCTGAGGCGCTAAAAGACATCACACTAACCTCTAGATATACAAGCTTGGTTCTTGCATCCCCCCATACTGCTTCGGGTGAGACTGTAGCCTACGCCATGCGGGTTGTTGCTAAAAGGGCCAGTAGTGTAGGAATTTGATGGTTGGCGCAGCTAACTTTGAACGTGGGTCAAGACCCCCTAATCCAACACTTTCAACACCTTGAAGGAGAATATTAGTACCGCACCACTCTTAACCTTGCTTGACCTCAAACAACCTTTCGAAATAAAAAGAGATGTTAGTGGTTACATCATGGGTGTAGTGTTGATGTAGAAAAGGAAACCAATATGTTACCATTCAGAGACTTTCTCCCAAGCCATTATGAATTATCCTTATCCCACTTATGACAAGGCGTTGTATGCTTTGGTTCAAAGCATCAAGAAATGGAAACATTACTTGATTGGTAAGGATTTAATTATTCATACAAATCATCATCCCTTACAATACCTCTAATCTCAAACCAAGTTGTAGTAGGCACATCATTTTAGGTGGATGGTATTTCTTCAAAAATTTCACTTGGTAATCAAATACAAAAAGAGCACAAGAAACAAAGTAGCAGATATGATCTCTCATATCCTATTTTCGCATCTGTGATTTTGCAAAATGCTTCTTTGTCTCATGAAATTTATGTTGTTGATGAAGATTTCAAGGAGATTTATGAGAATCTAACCCATGGATCGCAGGTAGACAATTACCATTTGCAAGGAAAGCTCTTGTACCATCTTGGAAAACTTTGTATTCCCACCAATGAAAGAGTCCATGTAATCAGAGAAACACACACTTCTCTATTGTTGGGTCATTTTGGTTTAGGGAACACTATGTCTCATTTGAAAATGTTTTTCTATTGGTTAAGAAATTGTATCAAAATACGGAAAGGGATGTGTGATGTGTTTTCTTTGTAAGCCCACTAATAGAAAATTGGGGCTATACACACCACTCCTTATTCCTTTTCATCCTTGGGAAAGTGTCTTTATCGAATTTGTTAGGGGTTTTCCTTTATCACTAGAAAGGGTCAAGTTTATTTTCATGTCTTGGTGGATAGATTTAGTAAAAGGTATATCTTAATTCCTTGTAAAAAACACGATTACTACAGAGTATATTGCTCAGCTCTTTCTTTCGATATGGTCCTTTCACCATCTTGGAGAATATTGGAGACAATTCTTTTCACCTTGACTTGCCAACTTATATGTAGATTTATTACTTGGTGAATGTTGAAAACTTGAAGCTCTATGAGCCTTCTATGATCATAGACACAAAAGAGATTGGACAGGTACCTTCATTGGATGATTTTGCACTAGAGTACTTGGACAAACTGCTTAAAGAAACCATTTTTAAAGACAGGAGGACCAAGACTTCATGATAGGGAGATGTGGAGTAACTTCGTGTTGGTTTCAAAGGGATGCATCCAAGTAAGGCTAGATGGATTGAAAAGGATAAAGTGAGGGAGAAATTCTCTCACTTTCCAATTAATTGATGAGGCTTTTGGAGTCTCAAAAGCTTCTCAGTGGGGAGGAATGATCCAAAAGGATCCAAAAAGGCCAATTTTTTGAAGTCTACAAAACTCAATAAAACCTATGTCAAATTGAAGATCTTGTCATTCTCAATCCAACAACATGAACAACACCTCAATTCAAAACTGTATGTGAAAGTTATGGCTTGCTGATTTTTTTGTAAAATAATAAAACAATTTGTAGACATGATAACACATGGTAGTCCTGCCACATGGTAGTACGATCAGCAACCATACCGAAGAATTAGTGTTTGACATGTGGCAGTAATAAAAAACAACCAATAGGGTATAGAGTAATCATATTTTAACACATGGCAGTATGGATAGCACATTCAACAGGGTGCATACCAATCCACTTTTGACACATGATAGTATGGATGGCATAGTTTGAAGGCGTATGGACCAATCAGGCATTGACACACGGCAACCATGTCAGCATCAATGTCAACAGTATGGTCCAATCAAATTGCGCTACCTGTCATTGAATAGACATGGTTGGGTGTGAAGTGGCCCAATGATGTGGGGCCACATGGGCTAATTAGAAGTGTCATGTGTCACCCAGTTGGTAGCCAAATTGGGCCTACCAGCTATGCGACAAACTAGAAGTCAGTGGTGGTTGTTTTCATTCAAATTATTGGATAGTTTAATTTAGTAGTCGACAATTTTTATTTAACAACAACTCTATTAATTTGCGTCACTAACCATTGTTGTTATTTAAAAATAAATGGAGTGGGGCTCTATGGGTTTGAACCTGTGACCCCTGGGTCGTTAATAACATATCCCCTATCTGCTAACCAACAGGGACCAAGTGTCCCATTAGAAATGACACCATGAAACATATATTTAAAGGGCCATTGTTTATAATATAGAGAACCGATGAGAGAGCAGAATGACGCACGCAGGTGAAAACCAACAACAGGAACCTGGACCAAATAGCATCGCATGCCCAGAACCTGTAGTCAGGGTTCCACAAAGGAATATTCTTCTAAGGAATATTCTGCAGGGGAATTTTCAAGGAACCTTTTAGATTCCCTAGAGGCTCAGGTTACTAGGCATACAATAATCTCTATATTTGCCTAAGTGTTGGGTGTGGAGCCTGATTATCTTATATATTCAAGGTATTGCCACATAGGACCCCAGTTCGAAATGGGGGCGGCAACGCCTCCCGTAAAATATTCGCTGCAGGGGGGGTCCAGGGGGGGGCAACCCCTCTCTTTGTATGAGGGTATTGTATTTGAGGCTGTGTGATAGATGTGTATTCTGTGAGCGAGAAACAGAGAGGTGAGACTGTGAGAGAAAACAGAGGATATTACAACGGATTTGTTGTAGGTTGTGTCTCTTCATTTTGCTGGATAATAGAAAGGAAGGACTGGCTGTTCGAGGTGGACGTAGCCCAAACTGGGTGAACCACGTATATCTGTGTCTCTCTTGTTTTGTGCGTTTTCTGTGTTTATATTTCTGCAATATTTTATGTGTTCCATTGCTCCATAATATATAATTTTCTAACAACTGGTATCAGATCCGAAGGTCTATTTGGCTGATAAACTCGCAGGAAAGAAGGGTTCCTGGTTCGAGTGGGAGCAATGGCAGAAGATGGTAAGTTTAGGGTCAAGAAATTTAATAGCAAAAACTTCTCGCTGTGGAAGATGCAGATGGAAGATTATCTGTATTAGAAAGATCTATACCTACCATTGGGCGGAAAATCAAATATGCCGATGGGTATGACAGACGAAGAATGGAACCTTCTCGATAGAAAGGTACTCAGAAGAATACAGTTGTGCCTTGCTGCATCAGTCGCCTTCAACATTTCAAAGGAAACCACGACAGAGGGTTTGATTCAGACGCTGTTGAAACTATATGAAAAACCATCGGCCTCAAAATGGGTATTTCTTATGAAACGGTTATTTAATATGAGGATGTCGGAAGGTGGATCTGTTGCAGACCATTTAAATGATTTTAATATAGTTACAAGTCAGTTAAGTTCTGTAGGGGTAAAATTTGATGATGAAGTTAGAGCTCTGTTATTCTTGTGCTCATTACCAGAAAGTTGGAATGGTTTGGTAATGGCCATTAGTAACTCCGCTTCTAGATCTAGTACTTTAAAGTTTGATGATGTTGTCAGTGCTATCCTTAGCGAGGAAATGTGACGGAAAAGCTCTGGTGAGACATCGGGAAATGCTTTGAGTGCAGAGTTTAGAGGAAGAAAAATGGAAAGAGGAAAGAGCTTAGGATATTGCAGTAAATCAAGGAAAGGAAGATCCAAGTCCAGATCGGGGATAGTGTGCTGGAAATGTGGAAAGAAAGGACACCTAAAGAAATATTGTAGATCTCGAAAGGGAAAAGAAGGAGATGCACGGCAAGAAAACAATCATGAAGAAAATGTGACAGGTGAGGTGTTACAAGATGCTTTGATTCTTTCTTTCGAAAATATTACTGATTCCTGGGTGGTAGATTCAGGGGCTTCATTCCATGCCACACCTGATAAGAAATACTTTCATGACTATGTTCAAGGAGATTTTGGACAAGTTCGTCTGGGTGATGATAAACCCTGTAAAATCGTTGGAATGGGTAAGGTTCTTGTAAAACAGCAGAATGGAAACCAATGGCTATTAAAGGAGGTAAGGCATGTTCCAGATCTAAAGAAAAATATGATTTCAACAGGGCAGTTAGGCGGTGAAGGTTGTGTGACAACTTTCAAAAATAAAGCTTGGAAGGTCACCAAAGGAGCCCTGGTAATAGCAAAAGGTGAAAAGGTTGGTAAATTGTATTTATGCAATGGTATTTCTAACTCTGTTAATGGTTTAACTTCCAAAGGAGCAGATGCAGCATTATGGCATCATAGGCTCGGACACATGAGTGAAAAGGGGATGAAGATTCTTCACTCAAGGAATTTGTTGCCAGGTTTGAAGAATGTTGATTTGGACTTCTGTGAGAATTGCATTTATGGAAAGTAGAAGAGAGTCAGATTTCTCAGAGTTGGGAAAGAAAAGAAGAATGAAAAATTAGACCTCGTGCATACAGATGTATGGGGACCTGCTCAGGTATCATCTCTCAGTGGCTCTCGTTATTATGTTAATTTTATTGATGATGCAACTAGAAAAACTTGGATTTATTGTATTAAGAATAAATCTGATGTATTTGATACTTTCAAGAAATGGAAAGCTTTGGTTGAGATTGAGACGGGAAAGAAATTGAAGTGTCTTAGATCAGACAATGGAGGTGAATATTGCAGCAAAGATTTTGATAGATACTGTTCAAATCATGGAATTCGCAGAGAGATGACAGTTCCAAGAACACCACAAGAAAATGGTGTGTCAAAAAGGATGAACAGAACAATCATGGAGCGTGCAAGGTGCATGAGATTGCATGCAGGATTGCCTTTACATTTTTGGGCAGATGCTGTAGATACTGTTGTGTATCTAATAAACAGAGGGCCTTCAAGTTCCTTGGATGGTGGTGTTCCAGAGGAAGCATGGACAGGTAAAAAGGTAAACTACTCTATTTTAAAGCCTTTTGGTTGTGAGGCCTTTGTCCATATTGATAAAGAAAATAGAACAAAGCTTGAGGCAAAGTCAAAGAAATGTACCTTTATTGGATATGGCGTTAATGATTTTGGTTATCGCTTATATGATTACGAAAATCACAAAATCATTAGGAGCAGAGATGTAATATTCAATGAAAAGGTCTTGTATAAGAATCAGTTGCAGGAAAAGAAACAGGAAAAGGAAAACAAGGAATATGCTGTTCTTGATGAAATCACTGAAAAAGTAAAGGTGCCAGAAAATAATAATAATCAACAACCACAACAACAGCAACCACCACAACAACAAAAGGCACCCCAAACACCTGAAAGTGGTGTTAGAAGATCTACCAGGATAAGTAGACCCCCTGAACGATACTCTCCTTCATTATATTATTTATTGTTGACTGATTCTGGTGAACCCGAATGTTATGAAGAAGCAATGCAGGTTGAAAGCAGGAAGAAGTGGGAGGTAGCCATGGAAGAAGAGATGGACTCCTTAATTCATAACTAGAATTGGGATTTAGTCAAGTTGCCTGTAGGAAAAAATACATTGAAGAATAAATGGGTTTACAGGCTGAAGGAAGAAGATGGAGAAAAACAGAGGTATAAAGCTAGACTTGTGGTGAAGGGGTTTGCACAGAAGAAAGGTATTGATTTTGATGAAATATTTTCTCCTGTTGTTAAAATGACCTCAATCAGAACTATTTTAAGTCTTGTAGCAGCTGAAGATTTGCATCTTGAGCAGTTAGATGTAAAGACATCCTTTCTCCATGGGGATTTGGAGGAAGAGATATATATGCAGCAGCCACAAGGATATGTGGTGAAAGGGAAGGAGAAACTAGTGTGCAGGTTGAAGAAGAGCTTGTATGGCTTAAAATAGGCTCCAAGGCAGTGGTATCTAAAATTTGACAAGTTTATGTCTGAACAAGGTTATACTAGATGTCACTCTAATCATTGTGTTTATTTGAAAAAGCAAAATGATGGCAGCTATATTATATTGTTATTATATGTAGATGGCATGCTTGTTGCAGGATCTAACATGCAGGAAATAAATGTGCTTAAAAGAAAATTGCCAAATTCATTTGCAATGAAGGATTTGGGAGTTGCAAAACAAATCCTTGGTATGAGAATAACTAGAGACAGGAAAAATCGTAAATTAACATTGTCTCAGAATGAGTACATACAAAAGGTGTTGAAAATATTTAACATGCACAATGCAAAACCAGTTAGTACACCTTTTGCTAGCCATTTCAAACTTAGTAAGGAAATGTGCCCAAAGACCCAAGAAGACATGGATTATATGTCTAAAGTTCCATATGCATTAGCAGTTGGAAGCTTAATGTATGCAATGGTCTGCACAAGGCCTGATATTGCACATGCAGTGGGAGTTGTAAGCAGGTACATGAACAATCCAGGAAAGGAACATTGGATGGCAGTGAAATGGATTCTCAGATATTTGAAAGGTATCACAAATCAAGCATTATGCTTTGGTGGTTCAAAAATCTCCCTACAAGGATATGTTGATGTAGATATGGCAGGTGACAGAGATAACAGGAGGAGCACTACAGGATATGTATTTACTGTTGGAGGAACAGCTTTCAGTTGGGTTTCAAAAATCCAAAGTGTTGTTGCACTTTCAACAACAGAAGCAGAGTATGTTGCTGCTACAGAGGCTAGTAAAGAAATGATTTGGTTACAAAGGTTTATGGGTGAATTGGGTAAGGAGCATGATATGGTCACGTTATACAGTGATAGCCAAAGTGCCATTCATCTTGCAAAGAACTCAGCATTTCATTCCAGGACTAAACACATACAGCTCAAGTACCATTTCATACGATCAGCGTTGGAAGATGGAGAGTTGAAGCTGGAAAAGATACACACTAGCCAGAATCATGCAGATATGCTAACAAAAGTTGTAACCAGGGAGAAACTAAGAATATGCTCAGTTTTAGTTGGTCTTCAAGGATGACGATGAAGATGAGAAACAGCCAGGTCCAAACAAGAGTCATTTTCTAGCAAATGGAGCAGCGGTGGAGTTGCTACAATCAATCTCCAAGTGGGAGATTGTTGGGTGTGGAGCCTGATTATCTTCTATATTCAAAGGTATCGCCACATAGGACCCCAGTTCGAAATGGGGGCGGCAACGCCGCCCGTAAAATATTCGCTGCAGGGGGGGTCCAGGGGGGGCGACTGCGACCTTTGGGAGCCCTCCCCTGGCGGGGGGTTTCGGGGGAAGCGCCCCCGAAGCTAAAAACAACTGTAAAATTTCCTTGTAAAAGTATAGTAATTTCTAGTCAATCTGAGCCGTTCATTAGGCAGATGATCTGACGGTAGAACTTATGTTAAGTTTAGGGTTTTTTTCCCTAGAAGGCAACCCCTCTCTTTGTATGAGGGTATTGTATTTGAGGCTGTGTGATAGATGTGTATTCTGTGAGCGAGAAACAGAGAGGTGAGACTGTGAGAGAAAATAGAGGATATTACAGCGGATTTGTTGTAGGTAGTGTCTCTTCATTTTTATGGATAATAGAAAGGAAGGACTGGCTGTTCGGGGTGGACGTAGCCCAAACTGGGTGAACCACTTATATCTGTGTCTCTCTTGTTTTGTGCGTTTTCTGTGTTTATATTTCTGCAATATTTTATGTGTTCCATTGCTCCGTAATATATAATTTTCTAACACTAAGTAAGCCTCTTTCATTTGTCCCCATGTTGTTATATAATGAACTCTTGGACTCATAAACCATTTTAATTTTGAGTCATTTAATGTAGCAGGGAACAATTTTAGTTTTTTAGCATCATGCAGATAGTCATATGACCTATATAATACCTCAAATTTGACAAGAAATGTCTCTGGAGGGTGATATATTTTTCATTGTGAGGGTTGTATCTTCATCAAGAATAGGAAATCCAAAAGGATCTTGGTTTCCTCTACCTCTACCCCTTCCTCTATTCCTATCTCCACCTCCTCCTCTACCTCTACCTCTACCTCCTCCAATCCTATTTTCCTCACCATTGACATTGTGTACCTCTCCTTCCCCTTCTTCAACCATGATAGATTCCTCAGAACTAATATAGGGTTCTTCTAATTCTTTTGGTTCTTCTATCAATGGTTGTTCAAAATAATTTTCCTACTCCCCTTCTTCACTAGGAAATTCTAATTCTTCTCCCAAAATTTGTTCACTAGTGGAGGATAGAAAAATTACTCCTGTAGTTGGGGATGTAGGATTTTCTTCAATTACAGCTTTAGTAGATGAAGTGGGTGAAGTTCTGGATTGGATTTCTAATCTTGAGACTTCAAGAAGTCTTTTTCGACCTCTAAACGAGATTCGGGTTTGAGTAGGTGGTGTGGAATCTCGAAATTGTGGTGAAGTGAGTGGATTTGTGGGAATTAAACTTCTTCCTCACCCTACAAATCTACCTCTAGAGTCTCTATCCCTATGCATATCATGTTTTGAATTAATGATGATATTTTTCTTAACTTCTATTTGTACTTCCCTGGCAATGATGCCAAAATGTTTGGCCAATTTAATGTCCTTAAATTGTCAATCATAAATTATTGACTAGGGCAGGTATACTGATGAAGCACAGGTGCACTATATGTGCTAGAAGTTATTTTATGTCGTTATGTTCCTATTAGGATCTAAACTTAAGATTAGTATGGAGATGGTAGTGTTAATTATATTAGTGTCTTGATCCCTAAAGTTGTTAGCTAATTTTCTTAGGAATTATTCTCTATTGAATTAGTTTATGGATGATATGAGAGTGATTCTAGACTTTACTTGTGTTAGACTATTTTTGATTTTTTTCTTGAATTTTATGTCGTAGCCAAATCTAATTTATTATGTGCAGGAGAGATCTATTATATCAAACTGTAAATGAATATGTTTGAATTTAATTTCTAAGGAGAAGACTCTCACTCTTCTACCTATTCAAATTCATCCAAACAAGACATTCTGAACAACTATGCTCTGAAATAAAACAATTGAACTATACTAAAAAAAAAATCAAAATGGCCACATAGTACCAGATAAAAAGAAAATAAAATGGCAGAGTTAAGCTAGGTATAAAGCAAAAGAAATTGCTTATGCATACAAAGATTCAATGGTGAACTCATCATACTGCATTTCTTCACACAAAAATGGAGCCTCTATGATTAAGTAATGAAATAAATATAAGTGCAATCAGTTAAAGACTTGTACTGGTCGTAGGGGCCCTCCACGAATCAGTCGAAAATTTCCAATCAATGTAGTGAATAGAAAAAATAAAACCAACTCTATTACTTGCAAACAAGTCTTAACAAACTATTCTAAAAAAATTACATAAATCGGCGTGCACCCAAAACACATAGCGGCCATAGTTTTTATAATACTTTTTGGCAGAACAATATGTGCATTTCAAGCCTAAATATCTTTATTTCAATCAAACTATATCACTAAATAATTATCGATTTTCTATTTAGAAAAGAAAAGTTATAAGATTTCATGAAAACTCAGATTCTATCCTGGCAATAATCTTGGAGTTGACTTTGGGGTTGACCGTGTTATCATGTGACATTCTTGATGAATTGGTTCAAGGGAATAGGAAGGAATACAGGAGGGGACTATTCCTTATCAATCTATATATTTCTTCACTAAGCTGGAGCTTCTGAACCCTATGAATAATGGAGGCAGCTACGGAAATCCGGATTAGCTGTAGAAACACACTAATTCCATAGCCTAATGCATACTTTAACAAAACAATAAGGGATATAGACAAATATGAAGAAAAAGACATGTAAATTATTACCTTTAACAAAAACTTATGTCTATTGCATTATTTAGGTGATAGGTATAGGAAAAAGGGAAGAAATATAGGCAAAAAGGATGTCAAGGTAAGACAGCCCTTGGACTTTCCCTAATGTAAACTCTCCATGACTTGTGGATGTGGTGTGCGTAGATGATTAGGATTCAAAGCAGTTTTAGCCCCTTGTTTATGTAAATTTTGAGTCGATTTTGAGATCCACCCATGGTCCGCGGACCATGGGGTTGTATGAAAAAGGATATAAATAGGTGTGTCTTAGAGAGTCTAAGTCATAGATGGGATGTAATGGAAAGATAGAAGAGAAGTGATAGCGTAGAGAAGTGGGTCAGATAGGAAAAGCTCCCTGCAACTGAGTGCACAGAGTAGTTTTGAGTCTTTAAATCTGAATTGAATATAAATAAAGACAGTTACCAAAGGATTCATGTGTTTTATCTTTGTTTCTGTTAATGATATATGGTGCCTATAAATAATGTGTTTTATCGAATATTGAGTGAAAGTTGCGCGATTCTATTGAATAGCTGTTAGATGATGTATGAAAGGATGTTTATATAATTTTGTGAAGACTCTAATGAATTATCTGATGTTTATTAATAAATTAAGTTTATCTGCACGAACCCTAATTTAGGATTGTTCTCTTATGTGAGTAAGTGGATAGATTTATTAATAAAGGTCTGCAAAGACCGATCATAGACCTTCATGAAGGTCTAAAGGCCATTTTTGATGGAGTTTCTGCAGTGTGCCCTAAGAGAGTATCAATTTTCATGAAGGTAGATCTGAGGCGCTCAAAGACATCACACTAATCTATGGATGCATGAACTTGGTTCTTTCATCCCCCCATACTACTTTGGGTGAGATTGCAACTTGCGCTACAGGGGGTTGTTCCCAAAAGGGCCAATATTGTAGGGATTTGTTAGTTGGTGCAACTAACTTTGAACCTGGGTCAGGACCCCCTAAGCCAACAAATGGTTCTGTTGTCGGGACTGGGATTTTCTTGAAAGAGATGTGTGATGTCACATCACCAGAATCCGACCAAGAAAGAAATTGAAAAGTGGTTGGATCGGAAGATTCACGATTTTTTCGCGCAAGAAAACAGGAATTCATTCTTGTCGAAGGAAGAGTGGTTGAACATGTATCTGTATACAGAGGTACACAAAATCTTCTTCTACACTTTTCCCATTGAACTATATGAGTGGTTAGCTAAATTGATAGACATCCAAGGAAGGTGGAAACTTGATAATCCTACAATGTGGACTCCTAAATTAGTGCGACAATTAGAAGCCTCTGAAAACCAGATTGCGCAGGCTATTGATCATTGGCTCGATCAGATTCTAGGAGGATTTGTTACAGAATTCGTAGTTGATACCTGAGCCAGCTATAGTGAAGCGGAGTGGCCATTTTTCAAAGGACCACGAGGTAAGCATTTAAGATCTTTGAATACAAAGATTAAAATGTTTTTATGGGAAAAAATGGCTATGCAATTTCCTTGATGTTCGGAGCTATGCGAAGTGGAAGTCTCTTTAGAGATCGAGAGAGATTAGGTCCAGAATATAGCCCATTGATCGGACCTCCTTCGAGCAATGATGAGGGAGCGATATAGGCCTCACCACAAAGTGTTGTCTAGTTGGAACGCAGGGTTTTCCGAGAACACATCATCCATCCACTCCACCTCCACCTCCACCTCTACCGCATACACCTTCGTCCACACCTCCACCTCCACCACCTCCATTCAACATGGCGAACACTATGAAGCTGTCGATTTTCAAGGGCATCGGGAGTGAATATACAAAGCATTTCTGGTTTGTTGCAAATGTTGTTTGGACAGTGCAACAGATTATTGATGATAATATAAATAAGGCACAGTTGGTTACCACTCTGTAGGATTGTGTGCTGACTTAGTATATTAAGTATTGTTCTAGTAATCCTCTAGCATCGCTGCCAAAGACTAGGGCAATCCTAAACAAGGAGTTTAGTAAGCCAAAGTCGGATTCACTGTCCGTAGTTGGATTTAAGGAAATCATGTTGAGGGTCGATGAGACACCTTGGGATTAGATCAAAGGTTGAAGTTGTAGATTTGATAAGCTAACTTGCAGCTCACAGATGGTCAGCATCGCGAGTGGTTTACAGCTTCGTTGCTGCCACACATAATGATTTTTCTATTGCAACAGAAGATAGGAACTCAGAAAGAATCCCTCAGAATCACGATGAGGTTACATGCAATGCCTATTCAAGATGCAACCATGGGGGTAAAACAGATCAAATCTTAGTTAGAAAGCCTTTGCTTAGAATTGTAGAGCTTGAAGAAAGACAGGGAGACTAAACCAAAGGTGTGCGCAGAGGACTGGTGTCTGAAATGCAAGAGTCAGGGGCATGATAAAGACAACTTTCCTGTATTCACAAATTATATTACAGGAGGGGGACCAATTCCCCTAAAGCCAAAAGCCCCTGCATGGCCAAGCATGGGGATTGCGCTATGGTGCGCTATTTTTTAGGTGGCTAGACAACATGTGACATATAATTTCCATTTACTTCAGAAGTTCATCCAAACACCTCAGCAGTTGTTCTGTAACTTCTATAAATCTGTGCGCCATGATGAACACCACTGTCACAACTATGAGCTAATGATGGGAAAAATGCCTACATACCGAATGTAAGCAGAAACTCGACCTCCAAATCAGGGCAGGGGGGGCCGAGAGGTTATCAGGGAAGAGGAGAGTCTGAGGAGGAGGAGGACCTGGTAGAGGTCCTTGTCAGCTCATTTGCTATAGTTGTGGAATGCCAGGGAACTATGCGTGAGATTGTCAGAATCATACGTGCCCGTTGCGTCAATACTGAAACCAGTTTGATCATACTATAGAGGAATGCTCAGTGCTGATAGCTAAAATACAAGAAAATAAAGTGCAACCTCAAAAACCTACACAGAACTTACATATGATGAGAGCTAAGCCCTGCGAGAAAGATCAAAGTATGAATATAGTGTTGAGGAGTCGAATAATGACTAGTGATGATAAAGGTAATCAACTTGAAGAGGAAGGATGGGTTTGCAAGGCCCTAGAGAAGTAAGTGGGTTTTGATCTGAATCGAGCGAAGGAAACATTTATGGAGGCTAAGAAAAGCTTCATTGTGGCATTCACCTTAGGAAGTCAAGACGAGGTACAAGAAACCAATGCACCTACAGAGTTTGATCTCTCTGTGCTTACTACGTTTTTGGAGACCTGCACAAAGTTGTTGCAAGATTGAAAAGTTGTGTAAGGTTTGCAGGAGTTGATAAAAAAATGTGCCAATAGAGAGAAGGTCCCTGATGGACATCAAGTGGTCCAAAAAATTGGCAAACACAAGGCAAGAACAAGATGCGAGATGAGGCTCACAGCGCAGATAGGAGATTATGAGATGGACCAGGTCATCTTGGATCTGGGGTCCAATGTGAACGTGCTGCCAAAAAAACATGGCAAAGAATGGGGAGACCTACGCTACAGTGATCTCTGATCCAGATTAGAATGGTGAACCAAAAAAAAATCATCCCCATGGGATGATTATATGGAGTAACAGTTGATATAGAAGCTTTGAGCGTGATGGCCAAATTTGAGGTGATAGAGATTTTTGATTATAGTAATCCATACCTCGTGCTCCTGGGAATTGACTAGGCCAATGGCATGAATGGGGTCATCAATCTAAAGAAGAGGACAATGTCGTTTGAGAAGAAATTGCTTCAGGTTGTAGTACTTTTGGACCCTGCAAAAGGAGCGTGCTATACTGAAACAGTCTGTGATTATGAAGAAAGTGAGGATGAACTGGATCAAATATACAAAATAACATTGTGAGACCAGGACTGGATTAATCTAATGGAATATGTATGGATTGCATGGGACCGATAGATTTCCTACACCTCTGATTTAGATGAAGAGTTGGCGAATTGGAAAAATTGTTTGCATGAAGTATCCATGTTGCGATGCAATATGACGATGAAGTCATTGCACTTTGTGTCATCGAAGGTAAGGAAACTACCCTATTATGATGGGTTAATTGATGTAGATAAATTTGTGGATGAATTTGAGTTTGAAGTCCCTAAGGATCACCACTTCCAAGTGTTAGACTTGGCCCTGCGCTATGCCTACACGATGGTGGGGTACGCATAAAGATAGTTTTGATGAATGACGAGATTCCATAGGGATGATGAGATTACGGTTCGGGCATCCTAACACTTTATTGACTGAGAAATATAATGGGAAGGATGATCCACGTGATCACCTAGCAAAATGGACTAAATCATGGGGGTCAAAACCACAATCGAAATGGGTACACATGTTTGGCCATACTTTGGATACAATTCCCATGAACTAGTATCTGGAAACAGAGCTCTGCCATGGCACCGCAGAGTGGGATATATTGAGGGAAGGGTTTTTATTGACCTTCATCTTTGAGGATGGCTTCACCAGCATCGATGAAGCCCTACAGGAGATTAAGGCAGTTATCTTCAAAACACCGCAAGAACCTATGGAATCTGTCCAGCTAGACTAGAGCATCCATCTGTGCCATGCCCTAGAATGCTATAATGTGACCGATGTTATGAAACTAGCTCACAAAAAGATAGAAAAGATAGATGAATGCCTTATGAATAAGCCTCTTCGAGGGGGAAACCTCCTTTACATTACACAAATGCACAATTCTTAGATGATACAAATGACAAGACCTCCTTTCTATATATAGGAGTCTAAGGGGTCATAATATAATTAGAGCCGACATAATAATAATACTGTAAGGGCACAATAATAATAATGGTGGGCTTCTATGGGGCACAATAACAACAATATGGGGAATACATGGGAACAACAGTATAATAAGGGGGTTGTACTAATAACAATAAGGGGTTACACTAGTAGTATAGGGACCTAACATGCCCCTCTCCTTCAAAAAGTGTTGTTGTCAACGCTTGAGTAGTTCTTGATGCTTTTGTATAAAATTATTCTCCTCCCATGTGGAATATTCAGTAGGTAAGTTCTTCCACTTGATGAGACACTCTGAAATTGATCGATTTGGTAGTTGTCGGGTTCTTTTTTCTATGATTTCTCTAGGTTCCAATATGGTTTTTCCTTCCTTGTCAAGTTCTGGCAATATTGTTTGAACTGGGATCTTCTACAACTTTTGAATGAGTGGCCACACTTCTTTGTCTTTCTTCCATTCATCCCCTGATACGTTTATCCAATCTAGTTGGATAATAGAAATAGCACAAAACAATGCTTCCACATCCTCATGCTTACTTGAGAGTGCATCTGCAACAACATTTTTCCTCCCTTTTTTGTATATGGTTTCAAAGTCATAACCCAAGATATTTGTGACCCATTCTTTTTGTTCTTCTAAAGATAATCTTTGTTCTGAAAAGTATTTAAGACTATCATGATCCATTTTTACCTTGAAGTGTCTTCCCATTAGGTAATGTCGCCATTTATTAAGTGCATGTAGTATTGCCAACATTTCATTATCATAAATAGCTTGCTTTAGATGTAACTGTAAAAATAACCAGTCGCCTACATCAAAATTTATTTCACTGCAATGTTGATATACTTGTTGTTTCATTCGATTTTGCACCAAAGTGGTGTTATCCTTTAAAAGTTGGAGAACTTGTTCGTCATGCTCGATGTGATCTTTCACTGCTTGAATATTTTTCTTCTTGATACGTCCTTCTATATTGAGAGTTTGAGGAGTGGTAATTTCTTCCAATGCATTACAAGACATGGTCGGATTCATTTTTTGATGCTCGATGTGATCTTTCACTTCTTGAACATTTTTCTTCTTGATATGTCCTTCTATCTTGATAGTTTGAGGAGTGGTAATTCCAACCAATGCGTTACAAGATATGGTCCAATTCATTTCTTCTTTCTCTGGGGTTGGTTCCTGGTGAGTATCCTTTTCTTTTGATGTTTCTTGATACTTTTCTTCTTGATATTTCACTACTTGAACCTTCTTCTTCTTGATATGTCCTTCTATCTTGAGAGTTTGAGGAGTGGAAATTCTTTCCATTGCAATACAAGATATGGTCTGAATCATTTGTTCTTTCTCTAGGGTTGGTTCCTAGTGTATATCCTCTTCTTTTGACTTTTCTTGATCCTTTTCATCATTAGGAAGCCTTTCTTGTAGCATCTTTGTCCCATCTTCCTTCAAACCTTCCATGTCTTTCTCCAAATATTCCATGCCTTTCTTCCAATATGCTTTCATATCATTGATATCAACTTCCATGGCATAGATAAAACTATTTATCTTTTTTCTTATCTAGAATATCATTTACCGTTATATTCAATTTTTGAAAGTCCTCAATTTTCTTTGCCAGTGAACCCTTTTGTTTGAGATTTATCAATTGGCTAAAGAAGGTGTTGCTCTTGGTATCCTCATAATGTGCTATCATTTCCTCCATGAAAATTGACCACGTGACAAGTGGTTTACGAGAACAAAGCCCTTTATACCATAAACATTGATTTGGTTCTTAAAAATTAGATGCAATATGTACCTTTTGTAAGAGTGGTACACCATGTAGATCAAAATATTTCTCCATATGTAGTACCCAATTTACCAGATCCTTGCCATCAAACTTCCTCATATCGCATTTTCTTGATTTTGGGAGCTCGATCTTGAAATGACTGTAACTTTGTGCTATCATATCTTCCAATTCCAAAATCGCGACTTGTAGTAGCTCTCTGTGTCCTCCTTCCAATGCCACCAGTCTGATCAAAATTGGATTCTCCAAGAAAGAGTTATGCAAAATCCCCCAAGATGACCTGATTATATACCTTTTCAAAAGATCGAACTTGTATGAAGTGCCACGTGTCAGTGTTTTGACCTTCGGATCCGAAAAATATATACAGAAAACTACAGGCCATCCTGTTTTAGTAACTTCTTACGAAATTTCAATTTGATACTCAGAGATATAGTTATGATGATTTTCCCCATGTCACCTGTTTAAGATGTAATTCACGTGTATTCCAAAACCCTAACTTACTCAGATCATATATCCAGCAATATAGCGAGACAATATTTGAAATTTAGACCCAAGGTTCAGATTGAATTCTTCTCAAATGGTTTTTTTTTAGCTTCTTAAACTTTGTATCAATAAAGTTATAGCGAAAATTCCATGATGACCTGCTTTAGAGGAAATTCACGATCTTGGAAAAACCCTAACTTCCTCAGATCATATCTCTGAAAATATAGTGAAAAAAAAATATTAAATTTAAACGTGAGGTTTCGCGAGATTTTACCTAAAATGGGTTTTCTTTTTTAGCTTCTGAAAAGTCGTAGAAAAACAGTTATAGCGAAAATCCCACGAAGACCTGTTTGGGGTAGCCAAACCTTAGAATCCAAAGTTCTGATACCAAATGTTAATAAACCACCTCACAAAAAGATAGAAAAGATAGATGAATGCCTTAGAAATAATCCTCTTTGAGGGGGAAACCTCCTTTACATTATAGAAATGAACAATTCTTGGATGATACAAATGACAAGACCTCCTTTGTATATATATGAGTCTAAGGGGTCATAATATAATTAGAGCCGACATAACAATAATAATGTAAGGGCACGAGCCCCAAGAGTTAGCTCAATCGGTCAAATCAAGTGCCTCGCCAATGGGAGGTCACAGGGTCGAATCCCGAAAGCTCTTGGGGTTAGGTCAGTAAATAGGCCGAGGGGTGTTGATGCCCTTCGGGTGGCGTCCACTCAGTGTTTAAAAACCCTAGACGTAGCGGCTACCCACTGACCCGGGTATCCGTGAACCAGTAAGTGAAAAAAATAATGTAAGGGCACAATAATAATAATAGTGAGCTTGTATGGGGCACAATAATAACAATATGGGGACTACATGGGAAAAACAATATAATAAGGGGGTTGTACTAACAACAATAATGGGTTACACTAGTAGTATTGGGACCTAACAACTGAAGAGGAGGATGAAGATCCGAGGAACATTAATATTCCAGAGTTAGAAGGGCATCGCGAAGTCGAGGGCCCACAAATAGAAAACCCAAACATCACCACGCCATTGAAAACAAAGAAAGTAGACATTGGAACTGAAGCGGAGCTGAAGTTTGCAAAGATTGGAGATTATTGGGATGATGTTGTGTTGATAAAGTTGTTGAGTTACTTCGTGAATACCAGGATCTATTCCCTACCAAGTTTTCAAATTTGAATGGAATAGTAGGAGATTTGGAAGATCACTCTAAAGTTGAATGCGAAGCCTATTAAGAAAAGGTCGTATCGCCTTAATCCTAAATACAAGGAAAAGGTTCATCTAGAGTTAGATAAGATGTTGGAGGCAAGCATCATAGAACCGGTTGAAGAATCTGATTGGGTGAGCCCAATGGTGGTTCAGGAGAAGAAGAAGAAGGGAGAGATAAGGATTTGTGTAGATATGTAGAAGCTTAATGATGGGTGTGTCCATGATCCATTCCTGACGTCGTTTACTGATGAAGTACTAGAAAATTTTGGAGTGCAGGAGGCCTACTCATTCACTGATGGGTTTTCCGGGTATCATCAGATTAAGATTATGCTTGGTGATAGGAGAAAAGCAACCTTTGCAATGAAGTGGGGTTGTTTTCAATACACTGTGATGCCGTTTGGACTCAAGAATGTGCCTGCAATATTTTCTCATGTAGTCATCGCAACGTTCCAAAAGTTCATTCATAGTTTCCTGGAAGTATACTTTGATGACTAAAAAGTATTTGGATTAGTAAAGTGCCATGTAGCAAGTTTGTGAAAATGTTGGATACATGTCACAGATACCAAATCACGCTGAATTTGAAGAAATGCATATTTTGTGTTCCCTTTGGAATCTTGCTAGGTCATGTGGTTTGCAAGCAAGGGTTGATGGTGGACCCTGCAAATATTGTAGTACTTGTGAATTTGGAGGCCCCAAGTAATGTTAAGCAGTTGCGTGCGATGCTAGGACATACATGATATTATAGAAAATTTATCAAATCATATGCTCAAATTATAGTGCCTATGGAGAAACTGCTGAAGAAGGACACAACCTTCTATTGGGATGAAGAATGTCAGTGCAACTTAGATGTATTGAAAGAAAATATGGTCACCGCGCTGATCTTGGTATTCCTTGATTGGAAAAAGGAGTTCACGTACATGTGGATGCCTTTTGCATTACATTGGGTGTAGTGTTAATGCAGGCCGGTGAAGGAGAAATGGACTATCCTATAGCCTTCGCGAGTAGGAGATTATCAAAGGCCGAGAAGAATTACTCAATGAATGAGCACGAAGGATTGGCCATGGTATATGTGCTACAGAAGTTCAGGAATTATCTATTAGGACGACATTTCAAAATGTACACCGATCATTCTACCTTGAAATACCTAGTTAATAAGCCTGTGTTGGGGGAGGAAGATCTGCAAATGGTTGTTGTTTTTCCAGGAGTATGATTTTGAAGTAATTGTGAAGCCATGGAGGTTAAATGCAGGACCTGACCATTTGTCACAGATCGAAATACGAGGGGAGCCAAATAATCTGGAAGAAGGGTTGCCATGTGCGCAACTCTTTGCCGTGCACGTAGCGAATAATAATTTTGTAGATATCATTCACTTCTTGACTACGAGGATGGCACTAGAAGGGTATACAAGTCAGAAAAGAAGAAACTACTAGTGTGCACGACTGATTTTTTAGTGATTGTGGGAAATTTGTATAAGATGGGTGCTGATAAAATATTGTGAAGATATGTGCCAGATTTTGAGAGGGATAGCATTCTCAATAAAACTCATTGAGGGGATATAGGAGGTCATTATGTAGGAAAGGTGACTGTGTAGAAGATTTTGCGCGCAGGTCTATGGTTGGCAACACTGCACAAGGATTCTGAGGCATATTGTAAGGCATGCGATGCATGTCCGAGAACGGGTAGACCTTCGTGAAGGGATGAATTACCATTACAACCTCAAGTATCTTTGTAGCCATTTGAAAAATAGGTGATTGATTTCGTTGGGCCAATTTAGCCCCCAGGGAAGAAAACTGGTGCATGCTATATCATCACTATGACAAAATATCTAACCGAATGTGCAGAGGCACAACTGGTTAAGGATTGTACAGCAGTTACAGTAGAATTTTTTTTGTTTGAGTATGTCTTAACCAGATTTGGCTACCCGAAAGTGTTGGTGAGTGACAGAGGTACGCACTTTCTAAACGAAACAATTAACACATTGAAAGAAGAATTTCAGGTATACCATCAAAAGAGTACACCGTATCACCTACGGAACAATGGAACTGTTGAAGCCTTCAACAAGATTTTGGATAACACGTTGACGAATATCAACAATGCGCAACAAAATGATTAGAATGTGTGTATCTGAAGTACTATGGGCTTATAGGACTACTTGCAAGAAGCTGATAGGACAAACGTCATGCAGATAGGTCTATGGTGTAGAAGCTATGTTAAAATTGGCAACTAGGGCCAAAGTTCATGTGCGTCACCTTATTCATGGATGATAATGTTTTTACTAGATTCCTCTCCTCAAGCGCTGTAAGATTGATCTAAATATCATCCGATTCTGATAAGTATTTATGGAGATATGAATTTATTTTGATTATGGACTAATTGTCAAAGTCAGCCAACAACTTATGTAGGCTTAGAAGCCCAACAGTCACATCCATTCAACCCAAATATTTTGCATATAAATACAAGGAGTATTCTCCTCATTTCGACACTTCACTCTCAACACATCTCTCTCTCTCCTGCGTAGAAAAGAGTCTCTTCTCTCTCTTACACAGAAAGGACTCTTCTCTCACATGTGTGGAAGGAAGGATGCAGATTTTAGGGCTGCAACTGCATATCAGAAATTTGACCAGCGTGGACCATCATTCTCTCTCTCTAGACTACGCAATAGATGAAACTGACTCTCCTTGTAAGGCCACATTTTTGGTGAAGAAATCAAGGTGATCCAACCACCAATTTGACATATACTGACTGCCCTAGTTTAGGGTTGATGCCGATGCTGTTGATGTTGATGATGCCGATGATATTGATGCCACTGATGCCAATGATACTGATGCTACTAATGTCGATGATACTGATGTCATTGATGCCGATGATACTGATGTCACTGATATCGATGATACTGATGCCGATGATGTTGATGTCATTGACGTTGATGTCGCTGATGATGATGACGCTGATCTAGGGTTTGTTGTTGCTGATATAAATCATATTTTTGTAATATTTCTCTCTGCTGAATTATTGAAGATAAAAGAAGATTTGATCAAAGGGTTCCCCATATCGAGGTTTGTCCCTAGCTAGCTGCCACATCTTGTGTCTCTTGTCTTGGCTTGTTTTTCTGTTGATCATTTAATGTTATATCTACACTTTACTTATGTACATGTGATTACTAATCTGTGGATAATAATAAGAAAGATAAGTAAACTGATCTAAGCATAGAACATACCATAAAGTAACATGGTATCAGAGCTGATGTGAAGACAAAGCCCGAGCAAGAGCAAGAGCAATCACCGAAGAGAAGGCTATCCTAAAATAACTATGGGGTCCTCAACACTCTTCCCTGCCGAAGACAAGCTCCGTGAGAAGTCTGACTATCATGGATGGAAGATGTCTCTTGATCTGACTTTAGAAGATCAGGATGTGTTGGACCATGTGAGAGGCAATATTTTTGAGCCTCCATCAAATGCATCAACTGCTACCAAGAAAAAATGGAAATCCAAAGAAGTCAAAGCAAAGAAGATCATTTGGGACTCTATCGACAAGCGCTTGGTGGCCTATGTTTCTGAAATAAACACCTCCAAGGAAATCTACGATAGAATGGATGTATTATATGTACCTGATCTCAAAAGGAACCTGGTGTCCATTTCGAAAATGGAAGACAAAGGTTACAAGGTAGTTTTCAGCGATGACAAGGTACGTGTATAGAAAAACAATATTAAAGATGACTTCACTCTTGGGTTTTGAGTTGACTCATTATATTAAGTGTGAGGAAGTCCGCTAGGTGTCATGTCTTGTGACACATATCTTTAGTCCAAACTATGGCATCAGAGGTTTGCTCACCTTCATTATAAATATCTACCTGATGTAAGAAAAATGGTGACCGGAATGCCTGAGTTCAAAATAGAGCAAGAAGGTGTATGTCCCAGATGCACCGTAGGAAAGCTAAAAAGGGGATCATTCCCCTCAAGCCAAAGCAAGACCTCCGATATATTGCAGTTAGTTCACTCAGACGTATCTAGTATGATGCCTGTGAACTCCTTGGGAGGATTCATATTACCTCATTATTACAGATGACTATTCTTGCAAGACTTGGATATGCTTCTTGAAAAAAGAAGGATGAAGTGTTCTCCTCGTTTCAACACTTCAAAGCCTTGATCAAGAATCAAACCGAAAATAAGATCAAGATCTTAAGGACTAATAATGGGACTGAATATGAATCTAATGAGTTTCATGACTTTTACAAAGAGGCTAGCATTAAGAGGGAGACTACTACATTGTACACTCCTGAACAAAATGGTGTGGCAAAAAGGAAGAACTGTACGATTGTGGAAGCTATCCATGCTATGCTCCATGATCAAAGATTTCCGAATTTTCTATGGGCTGAAGCTACAAACACCACCGTATATGTACAAAACCGATGCCCCCACTAAGCATTGGGTTCCAAGACTCTCGAAGAAATGTTCACTAGTAAGAAACCTGGCGTATCTCATTTTAGAATTTTTGGAAGCCCAGTATATTTTCATGTACGGAAAGAGAAAAGGAACAAATTTGGTGCATCTGGAAAGAAAGGAATCTTCGTGGGCTATAGTGAAAATACTAAGGGATATAGAATCTATGTAGCCAGTAAAAGGGAATTCGTGATTAGTCATGATGTCACCTTTGACGAAGATATGGATCTCAGCAAGGTGAAAAATCTTCCTACTGTGAGGAGCTCTCCAAAAATTGACACTAAGGAACCAAAAGAAAAAGATGATGAAACAATGCACGATGTGGAAGAACCCATGCATCCTATTGATCCTCCTCCACCTGAGCCTTCCTCTTCTAGGAAGAGGCCTTCATGTCTAAGGGGGACACTTGATGATGCTGAAGGACATGCTACACCCTGAGGAACCTTCCATGAAAGTAAGAAACCAAACAAATATCAGGGATACCTGACCATCATGAGCACGATCATTCAAAATGAGCCTTCATCATTCTCAGATGTCGTCAAGCATCAAGTATGGAAGGATGCTATGACTGAAGAATATGAGTCTATTATGAAGAATGATGTCTGGGAAGTGGTTCCAGACCCCTGGATAATACAATTGTCACTTCTAAATGGATTTACAAGATAAAGCATGCAGTTGATGGAACTACGAAAAAGTATAAGGCTCATTTTGTCGCTCGTGGCTTCTCCCAGAAGGAAGGTATATACTATGACGAGATATTTGCACCTATTGCTAGATATACCACCATCTGCTCGATTATAGCTCTTGTGGCTTCACAAGGATGGAACATACATCAAATGGATGTTAAGATCATGTTCTTGCATGGTTCGATCAGAGAAGAGGTCTATGTGGAGCAACCCGAAGGATTTGAGATTTATGATCGAAAATTTCATGTGTGCAGGTTGAAGAAGGCCATCTATGGGTTGAAGCAAGCACCCTGAGCATGGTATGAGAGGATCGATAGCTACTTGATGAAGTTGGGATTCATTAGGAACGAAGCTAATCCCAACCTTTACTTTAAGGTTGAAGATGACAAACCTCTCATACTTGTGTTGTATGTTGATGACATCTTTCTAACAGGTGCAGACCCTCTCATTCACAAATGTAAGAGGGAGTTGGCTTTTGAATTTGAAATGAAGGACCTTGGACCGATGCACTATTTCCTAGGACTTTAAGTTTGGCAGAAGCCAAGGGAAATTCTCCTATCTCAAGGAAATAATGTGGTGAAGATATTGGAAAGATTCGGTATGGTGAACTGCAAGCCTGTAACTACCCCAATGGATCTTGACTTCAAAAATTTAAGCGATAGTGCTGCTGGACCTATTTTAAGAAATTCCATTGAGTATCATCAACTCATCAGAGGATTAATTTTCTTAGTGAACTCCCATCCAAATATATGCTTTGCAGTCAACACGTTGAGTCAACATATGGTTGAACCTCACCACATACATTAGATTGGTGCCAATAATCTGTTGAGATATCTTCATGGCACAATTACTTATGGGTTAAGATACACTGTTGGAGATGTGAGACTACTTGGATATATTGATGTTGATTGGGCATGTAGTGTGGTGGACCGTAAGAGCACTTTTGGGTGTTGTTTCTCCTTGGGATCTGCTTTGATATCTTGGATGAGCAAGAAGCAGAAATCGGTGGCTTTGATCACTGCTGAGGCAGAGTATATTGCTACTAGCATGGCCTCCTGTGAGGCAGTCTAGTTGCGAAAGCTCTTCAGTGAGCTATTTGGATTTACATTGGATACCATTGTGATTCTATTTGACAACCAGAGCAGGATCTGTTTATCAAAAAATACCATATTTCATGATCGCTCCAAGCATATTGATATCAAGCACCACTATATTCGAGATATGGTGCAGCAAGGAGCAATAAGGCTCCAACATATCGGTATAGATGAACAGGTTGCCGACATTCTGACAAAGCCCCTAGGAAAGGTCAAATTCCTAACTTTCTGAGAACGACTTGGTGTCATTCAGAGACCCTCTGATGAGGGTCAAGTATGATGTACTGATCTTTGGGAGCTCCAGGGGGGCGTAGGGTACTTCTTGGAACGACATATGACCATAGGGTGACTCACCATTCCCTGTTGGTGCACTTTGTACAAGGTAAAAGGTTCAACCTTCCCCTGTGACAACCGGTGGCGACTATGGAACAAGATGATTAGTTCTCTTGTGGGCCTGGATGGTGTGTTCTCCATGGCGATTGTGGAATAGGATGATTCGTTCTGTTGTAGGCTAGGATGATTAGTTCTTTGTGGCAACCACTGGAAAAGATGATTATCTCTCCTGTGGACATGATGATTCACTCTCTTGTGGACAGGATGATTCACTCTCCTGTGGAAAGGATGATTCGCTCTCTCGTGGACAAGATAATTTTCTCTCTTGTGGGACACGATGATTCACTCTCCTATGGACTGGATGATTCACTCTCTTGTGGTCAAGATGATTCACTCTCCTGTGGACAAGATGATTCGCTTTCCTGTGGACAGGATGATTCACTCTCCTATGGACAAGATGATTCGCTCTCTTGTGGGACAGGATGATTCACTCTCCTGTGGATGGGATGATTCGCTCTCCTATGGACAAGATGATTTGCTACCTTGTGGGACAGGATGATTCGCTCTCTTGTGGATAGGATGATTAGTTCCCGGGTTGAGGCATCCTACACATGCAGTTTGGGACTCATGTGAAGTACCTCTCACCTAATCAATGAGCAGGGAAATGAGGATAGGGACCATAGTAGTATCGATGGATGCATCGTTCTATCTACCGTACTCCCTATGCTAGGATGACCTTCATTGATCTGGGATCAATGATACTGGTATGGGACTAGTGAGAGTGGTACCCACTATGACACTGACTTCAAGTTAGTAGAGGACTAGTCTAGGACCAGTAGACTGACTTCGGGTCAGTGGAGGATGGTATGATACATCCTCAATCACTTCTTCTTCTTCTTAATAGTTCGAACAGAGCATAATAGAGCAGAGCAGAGCATAGCAAGGCAGAGCATAGAATAGCAAGGTAGAGCAAAGAATAGTGAGGTAGAGTAGAGCAAAGCAGAGTAGGGGTCAAGCTTTTCAGGGCAGTACATTTGATGGATGAACAGCAATGACGGTCCGACAGATTGCAGATGAAGTTATCCCTAGTTGAGAGGGAATGTTAAAATTGGCAACTAGGGACAAACTTCATGTGGTTCACCTTATTCATGGATGATAATATTTTTATTACATTCCTATCATCAAGAGGTGTAGGATTGATCTAAAGATCATCTGATTTCGATAATTATTTATGGAGATATGAATTTATTTTGATTATGGACTAATTGTCAAAGTCAACCAGCAACTTATGTAGGCCGAGAAGCCCCAAAGTTGCATCTATTCAACCCAAACGTTTTGCATATAAATACAAGGAGCATTCTCCTCATTTGGACACTTCACTCTCAACACATCTCTCTCTCTCTCCTGCGCAGAAAAGGGTCTCTTCTCTCTCCTGCACAAAAAAGAATCTTCTCTCACACGTGTGGAAGGAAGGACACAGATTTTAGGGATGCAACTGCAGATCAGAACTTTGACCAGCGTTGACCATCACTCTCTCTTTTTGGACTATGCATTAGGTGAAATTGACTCTCCTTGGAAGGCTTCATTTTTTGGTGAAGGAATCAAGGTGATCCAACTACCGGTTTGACAGATATTGACTGCCCTAGTTTAGGGTTGATGTTGATGATGTTGATGTCACTAATGCCGATGATACTGGTGTTGCTAATGCTGATGATACTGATGTTGCTAATGCTGATAATACTAATGCCACTGATGCCAATGATGTTGATGCCAATGATACTGATGTCGCTAATGTCGATGATACTGATGCCGCTAATGCCGATGATACTGATGTCGCTGATGCTGATGATACTAATGCTGATGATGCTGATGCTGATGATGCTAATGCCACTAATATAGGGTTTTCTACTGCTGATATAAATCATATTTTGGTACTATTTCTCTCTGCTAAATTATTGAAGATAAAAGAAGATTTGATCAAAGGGTTTCCCGACATTAGGCTTTGTCCCTGGCTAGCCGCCACATCTTGAGTCTCTTGTCTTGGCTTATTTTTCTGTTGATCATTTAATGTTCTATTTGCACTTTACTTATGTACGTGTGATTGCTAATCTGTGGATAATAATAAGAAAGACAAGTAAACTGCTCTAAGCATAGAACATACCATAAATTAACAAGTTGTAATACCAATGGAATATATTGTGCATAGTTTGCACATAACAACTCTCATAGGTACGTTGGATCATGAGGCCTTGGAGGAATGGCTTGCGTAGCTAATGGAGATTGAAGAGGACCGATTCTGGCAAGATTTCATCAACAGGTATAGAAAGAACGTGAGAAAGCATAGCACGATCACCACATCAAGCTTTGTGCATTCAAGGTAAATGATCTTGTCCCAATCTATGATAGTAAATTCACTAAGTTTCCAGGAAAATTCCAGATGCACTGGCTACGGCCATATATTATCAAAGAAATTACAAATGGAGGCATAGTTTAGCTTGCAAAGTTGAATGGAAAACCATTTCCAAGAAGAGTGAATGGGAGTCGATTGAAGCTATATACAGGGGATCCTCCGCAATGATTATATGGTGGTAGTACAATCTTAGGGCTATAGGAATCTGCAAGGGAGCGCGGGACTATAAACTATACTGCCAGGATTGGAGGACTACGTAGCAGTTGGGCCATGCCGAAAATAGTGAAGTTGCAACCTAGGAAGTTGTGCCATGGAGGGAGGCATCGTGCAACAAAACATAAAAGTGACCATTGGAGTCACTGTTCATGAATTGAAAACCAGAAGACGGTTAAGAGGAGTGGGTTGGAAGCATTTAAGGCAAAAATATTTGAAGATCTGAGGCTAAAACAACATTAATTGTCAAAATTTGGGGGGAATGATCAGATTTGAATTTAAAAACCCTATAAATTATGTGTGTCAGTCCAATAAAGAACACTTTGTGCTCTGACACTTGTTAGCAAGATTTGTTGTATGTCGCTTATGAATTGATCATATTGGGAGTATTTAGTCACTAGCCCTACATTTTCTAAGTTGTTTGAGCTAAATCAAAATTTCATTCTAGATAAAATGCTTGGACCAAGCCCTATAGAAACTGTGAGTACTAGTGGTGATGTTGCCTCTAACGGAGTTGCCCTAGAAGTTGTAAGTATGGAAACTCCAACTCCTATGCCTACGACGTCGAGGTCGCCTAGATCAAAATCTACCCCTACTTGAGAGATCCAAACAAACAAGAAGAAGAGGCCAGTGCCAGTGTGTGAGTCCCCTAGGAATCATTCTACAGGCAGAAACAAAAGAAAGACAAGCAGTCGGAGAAAGTCATGGACCTGGAAGCAGAAGAAGGCCAGGGAACAGAAGATATTGATGCCGAAGGATTGGAACCTATAACAAAGCTACCTGAATATATTCTTCTATGGAAGAGAAAGGTGAATATCACAAAGGACCTAGATTTAGAGAAGTTTACCATTTCCACGCCCCTACTACCTAAGCAAGTTCCCTTTGAAGGTATGCAGCTCGCGCGGATCGCACTGTTAAAAATGGAGGATTGGGACCTCGCAGATCATGCCAGGTTTCCACACTTAGTGCCAGATAACTACATGAGGTGTGTCTACTACACAGAGTCATGTGTTACTGCATTAGAGACAGTGGAATGGGTCCCCGTTGTCAAGAACTCTGTGTTACTTAATTTGCTATGGGTGCCCCATTATCACCACACCATAATTAACACAATTTGTGTGCACCAGCTACTTCGGTTGGTGCATGGTGGGTGCCTATGGCTAGGTGGGCCTATACCCATCAAAGATATTCTCATTCAAAGAATTACACATTTGTTGTATGAAGGTCTGAACCAAACTAAGAATTTTGGCAGAAAGAAAAGGGAAAAGGACCTTGTAGAAAGAATGAAGAGAGACTACAACCTTGTGAAGAAGTCGCGAGGATATTCAATACTCTCTATCACAGATCAGGCAGTTCAGTTGGCCACCCAAATCTTAGCAGAGAAGGTGATGAGGAAATGTCGCACGGATAAAGTTGCGGGGCCCGTAGTATCCCTAGCTGCACAGTGCGTGAAGGGCGTACAGTTCAATTGGTCTAGGTACCTCTGTCAGGAGTTCCTAGCAAACTACTGAGAGGCCCAAGATGAAACCAAGTTGTTCCATTATGCTTGGTTGTTGCTGTCGATTGTACTTGTTGCCTGGGAATTACCGGAGGATAGCCAATTCCCTTTGCTTGAGGAAGGATTACCAGATGCAGTGCAATTCGCCTCCTTATTTGCTACAAAGGAACCCGTGTGGATCACATAGATGAAAATATTTTGGGTCCTTATGGAATGGAGTCTCCGCATGGCCATTAGCCAACGTTTAAGGTTATCCCCAACCTTATACATGCAAATGTTAGCCTACACATCATTCAAGGTTGACTTCCATAGAGTGTACATTCAAGCGCGAAAGGATCCACAACAAAAACAACATGACTTGCCATATTTGGTGACGAAAACAGATGTGCAGGAAGTGATTACAAGATGGCCTATAGAGTGGCATACCCCCTCAGACTTAGATGCTGGAACAAGCAAGGGTGCAGGAAGTTCTGTAGTGCAAAAGAGAAAGGAGGGAGTTAATCAAGTTGCATGTACACTCATAGAATAGGAAAATAAGGAAGCTATAGAGAAGGCTCGAGTGGAGCAAGAGAGTGCTGCCAAGGATCGAGCAGAATAGGAGCAACATGAGTCACAAAAAAGTGACAAGTCTCATTTGACGAAAATGAAGGAGGAGGAACTTTCAAGGGAATGCAGTGGAGGAGATGAGGGGTAGCGCTCCTCATTTATTCTGAAGAAATGTGGCCAGGAACAATAGGGAGGTACAAGAAAGAAGCAGAAATCAGACAAGTCACAAGGTGATCCCATGGTCTTGATGGAGGGTGATCTCGATGAGATTAGGGATAAAATCAGGGATACCAAGACTGAAGTGTTGCAACAGTTCAAGAAACAATATCTACAAACATTGGGGAGCGTCCAAAAGGATTTGTGTGAGTTGCAAATCCAGGCAAGCAAAATATAGGTGGGCACTAGAAAAGTGAGCGGAGAATAAGAAATCTTGGCACCTGGGATGAGCCAAGAAATTGAGTTGGTAACGACCCTAGACCTTAGGACTATTGCATTTCTAGATGGGTCCCTTCGCATGGAGTTAGCTGATGATTGCATCATCCTGAGCACAGTCAATAACATAGGGTTGAACATAGTAGCACTCCGCAATGAGATCCTCCATGCGCTACATCTAGGGGTGACAGAGGAATTGAGAGCTCGGGAGAAGCAACCCCTAAACCTCATCAATGAATACAAAGTGAACAATGAGGATATTTTCAATGAAAAGATCGAGTATCTGAAGGAAAAGGATACATTGCAAGCGTAGAGTTCATGACTAGAGTCAGTAGTCACAGAATCATGCAAGACAATGCTTGAGCTTCATATCCTCGAGGATGCATAGCCAGAAGAAAATATGAGAAAACTAGCCACTGGTGTGCGCGAAGCCAAAGATGAGGTTGGCCAAGTTCATTTTGAAGTCAACATGAAGATCATAGAGTTGCAATTAAAGTTGCAGCCCACAACTCCGCCTCAGGTCTGGGAGTAGCGAGAAGTGCGATAAAAGAAGGAATGGCCATCTTGAATTCCCTAGTCGCTGACTGTAGGACATTGTTTGAGAAAGAAATGGAATTGGTGACCAATCTACAGTAGGATCCAAACCTGCAGACAATGAATACAGAGGTCAGGGAGCAGCAGCGACACTACAATGAATTTAGGGCCACGACATGCTCCATAGCACCTGCGTAGCACCTAGCCAAATTACAAGAGGGAAAGAAGCTCCTCACGTAGGTAGAGGAAGAACAGAAGAATGAGGCCTTGCTAAAGGCTAGATTGCAACCATGGTTGGAAGAGGCTTATCAAGTCATAACAACCATCCAGGATAAGCTTAAAGGTTTGTAGAAAACACAAAAAACAATGAGGTTGGCTGCCAAAGAACTAACTACAGAAAAATTGTTTGAGGAAGTTAAGCAGGCAACAACTCAGAGCGTTGCTGAAGTCACAGTAATCCTGGTGGAGCTGGTGGATCTTCACAGCAAGATCACAATTCTAGCCGAGTGACTGGAGGGCGATTCACGATCTTTTTGTTGGGGGCCTGTTAGGATGGGGTCCCCTGGGCCAATTTTGGGGTTAATATAACCCAAGTTTAGACACATTTTTGTAATTAATGTAAAGACTTTGCAACTTGTGGATGCGGAGCACGTAGATGATTAGGAATCATAGGGGTTTTAGCCCCTTGTTTATGTAAAATTTGAGTCATTTTCAAGATCCACCCATGGTTTGTAGACCATGGATTGTATGAAAAAGGCTATAAATAGGTGTGTCTTAAAGAGTCTAAGGCATAGATGGGATGTAATGGATAGATAAAAGAGAAGTGATAACACAGAGAAGCGGTTCATATAGGAGAAGAAAGGCTCTGCAGTTGAGTGCTCAGAGGCCTAGGTAGAGTTCGCAGCTAAGTGCGCGTACCCCTACAGCAGAGTGCGTAGGGTAGTTTTGAGTCTGTAAATCTGAATTGAAGATCAATAAAGACAGTTACCAAAGAATTCCTGTGTTTTATCTCTATTTCTGTTAATGATATATGTTTCCTATGAATAATGCATTTTATGGAATATTGGTTGAATGTTGTGTGATTCTATTGAATAACTGTTAGATGATGTACACAAGCATGTTTATATAATTTCGTGAAGATTCTGATGAATTATCTGATGTTTATTAATATATTAAGTTTATTAGTGTGAACCATAATTTAGGACTGTTCTCTGATGCGCGTAAGTGGATAGATTGACTAATAAAGGTCCGCAAAGATCGATTGTAGACCTTCGCGAAGGTCTAAAGGAAATTTTGACGGAGTTACAGCAGTGTGCCCTAAGATAGTATCAATCTGCATGAAGGTAGATCTAGGGCGCTAAAAGACATCACACTAACCTCTGGATGTAGAAACTTGGTTCTTACATCCCCCCATACTGCTTTAGGTGAGACTATAGCCTACGCTATGCGGGTTGTTGCTAAAAGGGCCAATAGTGTAGGAATTTGTTGGTTGGCACAACTAACTCTGAACATGGGTCAATACCCCCTAAGCAAACACTTTCAACACCTTGAAGGAGAATATTAGTACCGCACCACTCTTAACCTTTCTTGACCTCAAACAACCTTTTGAAATAAAAACAGATGTCAGTGGTTACATCATGGGTGTAGTGTTGATGTAGAAAATGAAACCAACATGTTATGATTCAGAGACTTTCTCCCAAGCCATTATGAATTATCCATATCCCACTTATGACAAGGAGTTGTATGCTTTGGTTCAAAGCATCAAGAAATGGAGACATTACATTTATTGGTGAGTTTATTATTCATACAAATCATCATCCCTTATAATACCTCTAATTTCAAACAAATTGTAGTAGGCACATCATTTCAGGTGGATGGGATTTCTTCGGCAATTTCACTTGGTAACCAAATACAAAAAGAGCACAAGCAACAAATTAGCAGATATGTTATCTCATATCCTATTTATGCATCTGTGATTTTGCAAAATGCTTCTTTGTCTCATGAAATTTATGTTGAAAATTATGTTGTTGATGCAGATTTCAAGGAAATTTATGAGAATCTAACCCATGGATCATAGGTAGAAAATTACCATTTGCAAGGAAAACTCTTATACCATCTTGAAAATCTTTGTATTTCCACCAATGAAAGAGTCCAAGTAATCAGATAAACATGCACTTCTTTATTGTTGGGTCATTTTGGTGTAGGGAAGACTATGTCTCATTTGAAAATGTTTTTCTATTGGTTAAGAAATTGTATCAAAATATGGAAAGGGATGTCTGATGTGTTTTCTTTGTAAGCCCACTAATAGAAAATTGGGGCTATACACACCACTCCCTATTCCATTTCACCCTTGGGAAAGTTTCTTTATCGAATTTGTTGGGGGTTTTCCTTTATTACTAGAAAGGGTGATGATTAGTTTCATGTCATGGTAGATAGATTTAGTAAAAGGTATATCTTAATTCCTTGTAAAAATATGATTACTTCAGAGCAGATTACTCAACTCTTTCTTTCGGTATGGTCCTTTCACCATCTTGGAAAAGATTTGAGACAATGCTTTTTGCCTTGACTTTCCAACTTATATGTAGATTTATTACTTGGTGAATGTTGAAAATTTGAAGCTCTATGAGCCTCCTATGATTATAGACATAGAAGAGATTAGACAGGTATCTTTAATGGATGATTTTTCACTAGAGTACTTGGACAAACTGCCTAAAGAAATCATTTTAAAGACATGAGGACCAAGACTTCATGATAGGGAGACATGGAGTAATTTCATTTTGGTTTCAAAGGGATGTGTTGAGCCTCAAAAATGCCCTTTCCTTGGCAACTCTTCTCATCCCTTTTCTTTGTTTTTCCATGAATAAATGCATTCCCATCACCAGTGACCATTATATATTGCCTTAAGGAGGACATTTAGTGATTTACATGTTATTCTTTTATATTTTGTTGTCTGAATAAGTTTTTGTCTTTTAGCTACGGAACGTAGCTTATTCTGCAGCTAATCAGCTGTTCCGCAGCTACTTCCATGCTTTAACAGGTTCCAGGTGTCAGAAGGAGAAACTAACTACATGGGCAGCTTGGAAATCATCATGACGTGGATCGTGTCTTATTCACCTAGCCCAGGTTGACAAGGAAGATGGTACAAGATTCTGGTCAATGGAGAAGTCAAATGTAGAGACCGAAGGAAATAGGACTTTGTTTTGTGGATAATCAACACGTTTCATAGTGATGAGATCCGAAACTTCCTGAACGCACAGACTCAAACAGACATCTGTGCAACTGAATCCAACAACCATTATCTTAGATTTGTGTCTCCAGCAGCTGAGGAAGAAAATTTTGTGTGCCTGTCTACTATGTGTTTTTGGTTGTAGCTTATTTTTCTCCACAACAGTTGCATAATTTTCTTATAATTACCTGTGTAAAGAAATCAGAAGGAGTTCGAATTTCCTCATGTATTAAGCTCAAACTACTGCTCTGTAATTTTGAAAACTCATTTCCTGTGTTTTTTTTTTAAATGAAGACCGCAAGTTTTATGGATATGTGAAGGAGTTTCTTAGAGTTTTGATTAAGTACGCATAACCTGATCAGTTGCAGAGGGCCCCTCCGTTGACTGAGGTTTTATTTCTTTTTGTTTTGTCTTTTCTAGTTAACTGTAAATTCATCATTTATTCCATAGTGTTCATAACCATTTTTCATACTAACCTTGTTTACAATGCAGTCTTTATCATTCTTTTACTAATGCAGAATAACTTCTTTCAGTGCAGAGTACCTTCTCTCTACTTAAATTTCTTTCAATCATTTAACGGTTAGAAGTTGAAATTCTGTAGCGTAGTGTAGTTTTGTTTCACTTGTTGTTTCATTAGTATTTAGGTTTTCAATTAAACTAATCAGTACCATTATTTCTCTTGCCATTTTGTTAATAGTTTATTGACTCATGGTGTAGATGAATGCTTCTAAAGAGCCCTTCTAGTTGATAACTCATCTTAAACTAAGCACTTCATTTAGTTTTGTTTCCATAATACATTAGACACTAGTTGCAATTTCACTTTCAGTTTTAGTATTTCATTTAGTTTTGTTCTTGTAATAGATTAGACAATAGTTGCAATTTCACTTTTAGTTTCCAGTATTTCATTTAGTTTTGTTTTCTTTTGTAGTTGAATAGACAGTAGTTGCAATTTTACTTTTTAGTTTATAGCTCATGATTTGGAAATAATGATATGAGTAGAAATAGAAGCTTTGTTTTCATTTCTTGATCAAACTTTGCTTCCAAATCTTACTTAAGCTTTTTAGTTCTCATTTCTTTAGGTTCGTAGCAGTCTTTACAGAAGTTAGATTTAAGATTTTGCTAAGTACATTGTAAATCATTATGGATTAAAGGACCAAAAACCCCCCAAAAAACATAAAACACAAAAACAATAAAGTAAGAAGGGTCATCTAGCACAAACAGTGCACTACACGTCATCAGTTTATGATACCTGGATTGATAATTTACGTAGAGCAATTCAGAACACTAAATTGCCCAAACATTTTGGTTTCATTGCCGGGAAAGTGTAACTAGGTAGCCTTATCTCTTACATCCAAAAAAAAAACAACAAAACAAAACAATGACATGCATAGAGAAAGAGACTCTAGGGATAGATTTATAGCTAGAGGCTGAAATTCGATTCCTACAACACCACCTACTCCACCTAGAGCAAGGAAGGACACACCTCCATCCCAGACTCATACTCCCAGCCATAGGATTCCTAGAATTCAAGGGGCAGAAACTCAATCAGAAGAATCTCCTACTTCATCTATCAAGACAGTTCTAGGAGAGGAAAATTTCGAATCTCCAACAGCATGGAAAACCTCTTTCACCTCCACAGTACAGCCTATTGTAGTTGAAGAATTAGGAATACCTGGTGAGAAAGAAGAAGCAGAAACTCTCTCCCATAGTCCATTAATAGAAGAACCAGAGGAGGAGGGAATAACCTTGTAGGTTGAACCCTATATTGAATCTGAAGAAACCATAATGGCAGAAGAAGAGCAAGATGGAGAATTCCCACTGTTTGGAGGAGGGGGTAGAGGTAGAGGTAGAGGAAATAATGGAGGAGGTAGAGATAATAATGGAGGAGGGAGAGGAAATAGGGAAGTAGATAACTCTTTTGAATTCCCTATTGTGGATGAGGAAACACATACCACAATGAAAATTATCTCACCATTTGTCCTCTCAAACTTCTATGGGTTGAGAAGTGAGGACCCTAAAACATTTTTGTTTGAGTTTGAAGTCTTGTGTAGAACTTATGATTATCTAGAAGACTCTAAAAAACTTAAATTTTTTCCTTCAACATTGAAAGGAGCTGCTTTGAAATGGTTCGTTGGGTTAGTCACTCAATCCATTAGAACATAGAATGACATGAAAAAGGAATTTTTGGATAGATACTTGGATTATTGCATGCCTACCAATCATAAAGATGAGGTGTTCAAAATTATGCAAAGGGAGGATGAAAATGTAGAAGATTTGATTGAGATATTCAATTATAATTTGAAAAGAGCAAAGATGAACAATTTAGATCAAGAAACTTTGAAATCTCTTTTGTTAAAGGCCATTAAAGATGAGTGGATAGATATCCTTAACATGATGGGGAAGGGAGATAACTCTCAACTTCCATTGGGTGACTTAAGAGAACTATGTGTTCATCTCTCAAGAGGGAAATCAAAAACAAGGAAAGGGCCGAGAGATCCTTCTCTTGTTAGAGAAAACAAATCTGCAACTGGATCTGTAAACAAGGCAGAAATTGGCAATATGTTTGATGAGTTTAAAAATGACATTCTAGGGAGCCTTAGTGAGCAACTAAACACCCTTAAAATTCAAAACTAGTAGAAAACAGAGGTTGATGCTTTAGCCATTTTTTGTCCAAAATGTAGAAAGAAACATGCTCTAATGGAATGCCCTTTAGATGCAAAAATTGTAGAAACTTGTATGATTTGTTCAGAAAGCCATGATACCAAGGGTTGTCCTTCAATCCTAGGTCTTAAGGCTGTATTTCAAGAGGAAACTGTCCCAAATTCTACAGAATATCTTTGGTTTTTTTACAAGAAGACATTGGTTGGGTCCACAAAATCAGGGATTTAACAATAAAATGTATCTTCAACTCCTACCAAACTAGAATTCTTGGCGGCAACCTTGGCCTCAACCTCAACCTCAATCTCAGTATCAATCTCAACCATGGACACAAGGGGTACCAAATCCTTATGGTAGATTTGTTCAATATTATCAATATCTTCCATCCTATCAGAATTGTCCTCCCCCACAAAATCACCAACAAAATCAGCAACCACGGCTTCAAAATCAGAACCCTCCACTTTCATTGCCATTTACACAACAACCTCCACAACAAAGTCAAAATCCTCAACTCTTACTGCCATTTCAGCAAAAACCAAATCAGCTACTTGCCCAACCATTACCAAACCCCAACAATAAAAACCCTCAGAATGCTTACATGGTAGAAGGACAACAATTTCCAACTTACATGATTACACCGCTAGATATTAATGATGTTCAACTAAGATCTAGTAGGATATTAGAAAAGGAAAGACCTTCTGTAGTTATTCAAGAACAAGACACTTCTGAGGAAGATTCTCTAAAAGTCAATTAAAGTTTTGAGGAAACATCTCTCCAAAACCAAAACATTAAAAAAGAAAAACAAAAAGGACCAGTGAACACAACTCCTATCATTGAGAAACCAGCATCCACTTTTACACCTCCTTTTCTTGAAAGACTACAAATTGATAGAGGGATAGAAAAAAAGATCTTATTTCCCAATTATGATTTTCTAGATGAATTGAAAAATGTCTGTATCAAAATTCCTTTGTTACAAGCCATTAGAGAAATTCCAATTCTATCCAAAACCATAAAGGAGTTGAGCATCAAAAGATCAGGAAGAAAATCAAAAGAAACAAAAAGAATTCACTTGGTAGGAAAGATAGCAGACATAATGATGGGAAAAATTTCCATGCAGAAATATGTGGATCCAGGAAATCCAATTGTCAAGACACATATAAATGTAATTGAAATTCCAAATACATTGATTGACTTAGGGGCAGCAATAAACATTATGAGTAGACAAACTATGGAGCAGCTTAAACTTCCCAATCTTCTTTACACACCTATCTTATTACAACTTGCAGATAGATCAGTAATTAAACCAAATGGTGTGCTAGAAGATATTTCAGTTCCTTATATTCTTGGGAATATCCTGTTGATTTCATGATCTTAACTCCCGAGAATAATCTAGGAGGACACCCACTCATATTAGGAAGACCTTGGCTAGCCACAGCTGATGATTTTATTAGTTGAAGATCTGGTGACATGTATATTTCTGATGGTAATTCAACAAAGAAATTTACTCTGTATCCTCCACAAAAGGCAATCACAGAAATAGATTACAAGGAATGGATTGATGATGAAGATGATATTCAACCTCTCTTTACTATGTCAGAAATTAGTGAAGATAGTCAAATTTTGAATACATTGGAAAACTTTGAAATATCTTCAGAGTATGATCATGCATAATTTCAAGAAAAATCTAATGTTGAATACTTTTCATCTAGGCATATGTCTCTCTATTCTATGGAAGAGTTTGGTAGCTCTACAATTGAAATTTTTCCAGGTAGGACATTGAACCTAAACAAAAACATGGAGAAACTACAACAAGAAGGGCTAACCAAAACATTACAAAAACATTATGCTACATTTGCATGGGAGTACACCGACATGAAAGGCATTGATCCTAAGACTTGTTTCCATCATATCTATATTTAGGAAAACATTAGACCAATCAGATAACCTCAGAGAAGAATGAATCCAAATCTTAGGGAAATTGTAAAATAAGAGCTCCAAAAATTACAAAATGTAAACTTCATTTACCCAATTTCAGATAGCCAATGGGTTTCTCTTTTGGTAGTTGTGCCTAAAAAGAATGGTAAATGGAGGGTGTGCATTGATTACCGAGAATTGAATAAAGAAACCCTTAAAGATCACTTTCCTTTGCCCTTTATAGATCAAATGTTAGATACATTAGCAGGTAATAAGTATTTCTCATTCTTGGATGGTTTTAGTGGTTATAATCAAATTCAGGTAGCACCTGAGGATCATGATAAAACGACATTTACTTGTCCATGGGGAACTTTTGCCTACCGGTACTTCCTTTTGGGTTCTGTAATGCACCTGCAACATTCCAAAGAGAAGTACTAGGAATTTTTTCTGATCTAATACATGATTGTGTAGAGGTATATATGGATGATTTTACAGTCTATGGAAACACATTTGAAGAAGCTTTGGAAAATTTGGAAAAAGTTCTTAAAAGATGTAAAGAAACAAACCTTTCACTAAGCCATGAAAAATGTTTTATGATGTTTACAGAAGTTATTGTTCTAGGACATCACATTTCAGGAGATGGGATTAAAGTTGACAAATCTAAAGTTGAAATCATCTCTAAGTTATCAATTCCAAATTGCCAAAAGGATGTTAGAAGCTTTCTAGGATTTACAGCATACTATAGAAGGTTTATAGAAAACTTCACTAAAATAGCATCTCCACTCTTCAAATTGCTTACAAAATATTGTGAATTCAGTTGAAATCTTGATTGCCAAGTAGCATTTGAAACCTTGAAAGAAAAAATTTCTGAAGCACCTATTTTAAGAGGTCTAAATTGGAAACTTCCTTTCCATATTTCCACAAATGCTTCATATACAACTCTGGAAGCTGTATTAGGACAGAAATATTTGATTCCTTATGCCATTTACTATACAAGTAAGAATTTGACTCCCACTAAGTTGTATTATACTGTGACTGAAAAGGAATTTTTAGTTGTTGTTCATGCAATTAATAAGTTTAGACACTATATAACAAGCTATGAAACCTTTGTTCATATAGATCACTCTACAATTAGATATTTGATGAATAAACCTGTTACTAATGGCAGAGTTACAAGATGGCCTTTACTTTTGCAAGAATTCAACATTACTATGCTAGATAGACCTAGAAAAAAAAACACAGTTGTTGATTTCTTGTTGAGGATTCAAAATATCAAAGAAGATTCTCCGGTTGAAGATAAGTTTCCTGATGAATATATTTTTGCAGTAACTACTCGAACTCCTTGGTTTGTAGATGTTGCTAATTACTTAGCTACAGGGAAGTTACCTTCACATTTGTTTCATAGAGAGAAAAGATATTTTTCAAGCAAGTGCAAGATATTCATGGATCACTAACGAATTGTATAAAACAAGGCTAATCCTTATGATCAGAAGGTGTGTTAGGGAAGATGAAATGCCTGATATTCTCAAAGCATGTCATGATGAGCCGTGTGGTGGACACTTTACTAACAAGAGGAAAACCTATAAAGTCCTTTCTTTAGGATATTATTGGCCATCCATCTTTAAATATGCTAAAGAATATGCCAGGAGGTGCAACAGCTGCCAAAGGGTAGGGAAACCTGCTCCCTCAAATGAAATTCCATTACAAACTCAGGTACTTATTGAACCCTTTGAAAAGTGGGCTTTAGACTTTATTGGACGAATCAATCATCCATCTAAGCATAAAAAGTATATATTGGTATGTACTGATTATGTCACCAAATGGGTAGAAGCCAAAGCATTACCTTTTGCTAACGAAAAATTTGTAGTTAATTTCCATTTTTAGGACATATTCACTAGTTTTGGTGTTCCAAGAGAAATGTGACAAATCAGGGATCTCAATTCACATTCAACGTGATGGAAAGGCTTATGGAGGAGTACAAGATCAAGCATAGGAAATCTACTCCCTATCATCCACAAGTAAATGGTTAAGTGGAGTCTACAAATAAAGTGATTGAAGGAATCCTCACCAAGACTATGCATCTACATAGAAGAGATTGGGAAAAAATGCTTCCTGAAACCTTATGGGCCTATAAAACTACATGGAGGAACAAAATGAGACATGCACCCTATGAACTCGTTTATGGGAAGCAAGTCTTGTTCCCTATAGAGTTCCAAATCAGAACTTTCAAGATGGTAGTCCAGTTGGGGATGGATTTATCAGAGGCTCAAAAACATAGGTTGAAGCAATTAAATGAACTTGATGAAATTAGGCAAGAGGCAGTTCAAAAGACTGGTATAGTCCAACAACAGAGGGCTAAATGGCATGGCAAATACATCAAGGACAAAAGGTTTCAAGAGGGAGAACGGGCACTGTTATTTGATTCAAAGTTTAAGGATTTTCAAGGGAAGTTTCATACTCATTGGCTTGGGACATATGAGATTGAATTTTTTTTTAGTAATGGAGCAGTGAGGATCAAAACAATAGATGAAAGTCAAACTCCTCTTCTTGTGAATGGTCATAGATTGAAAATATATCAAAAACCAATTTCAAAGGAGGAGTTCATTAAGATCTTCTAGAACAATTCTGAAATGAAGTTGGTGAAGAAGAATCCTTCTTCTCCACCAACTTAGTCTTTATTTTTCCTATATAAAAAAAAATAAAAACTAAAAATAATTAAAAAATAAATAAAATTGTATAAGGTTGAAAACCAATCATTGATTGGCATGCTTATATAAAAAATATAGGGTGAAAACCAGAAGTTTCTGACACCCTATATTTTTCATTTCCTTTCTAAAAAAAAAAAAAAAAAAAAAAGAGAGAGAGAGAGAGAGAGAAGAAAAGAAGAAGAAGAAGAAGTGGTGACAAAAAGCCACAGTCACTCTGCATTCTACAAAATTCATTGTCTCATTTCATTTCACTCTGTTTTTCCTTTACAGTTTCACTTCTTTCCATTGCCATATTTCACCAATAAATTTTTCCTTTCCCAACATTCCTTTCATCTCCATTTGCATTTATCATCTTGTCTTTTTCACTTACACAACCATTTCCATTTCATTCATTCATAAGCCATATTTTAGTCTCTGTTCCACGTTCTACAGCTGATTCCATTCTGCAGTTGATCCTGTTCTGCAGCTAATCTGATTCTGCAGCAACAATTTGTTTGTCAGTCCAAGCATAAGTGTCCAGTTCATAATAAAATCATGTATGCAAGTATTTGAAGAAAAATCAACTTTGAAGAGAAATCATGCCTAACGTACCTGTGGAGCAAACATCAAAATATTATCAAGTGGAAGGTAAAGGTTCCAAAGGTAAATACAAAAATTTATTTCAAAAAGAAAATCGAAAACATAAGCTTGTATAACATATATGATCACATGTGTCCTTAATTAATCATCATGTGATTTTCCTGCCACGATGTCTTTGCCATATCTTCTGCCTTCAATGATAAATGGTCCAATGGTTCCTTCATAACTGATCTTCGCTTCAAACTCCATAACTTGTACTTAACCGGTCCTCTACAGCTACACCTATTAACGATCAAATTAACGACATGACCTACCTATATACATCTCTTTAAACCCTGAATGTTTATTTATTACATGCCAACTCTTAAGTTTTTCTCTCATATTTACGCAGCCATTTTGCGTATACAGTCACTCTATTTCCATATATTTCATATATACAGTCGATCTATTTCTATAATTCACAGTCATTATGCTTCCATATACCCTGTCTTTTTGTTTCCATATCCATAATCATTCTACTTCTATATACCCAGTCACTCCATTTCCATTTACGTAGTCATTCCATTTCTTAGACAGTGAGAGTAGTTTTGAAGGGTAACCAAGAACAGAGGATATGGGGCTTATTGTTAGAATTGAACCCATAGGGGTAAAATACATGGAGGGGTATCCACAGCTCAAGGGGATGTTACAAAAGGCTGGATGGTTGTGTTTTATTTAAAAATTTGATGGCTACCATAAGGAAATCACTAAATCCTTTGCAAGGTCATTTGATGGCACGGAAGTGCAAATAGTGGATATCAAATTTGTAGTTATCAAATCCTTCATAGCAGAAGCAACAGAACTCCCAAGACTAGGAGAAAGATGATTCAAAAACAAAGAGTTTCATGATGAATCTTGGAAGGTGATTCTTAAAAACCCAGGTATGGATGTTTCATTATTTAGAAAAGGAATTCCAATTTCAGCACTCAAAAACAAATGGAGTAGCATGTTGTTAATACAACAAAAATTCATTACATGTGAAGGCAGGTTTGGGTCTATATATGTTTATCATATATGATTGTTAATTAATTTTCTAGAGAATGGAACCCTCCATCTTCCCTTTTTCCTTCTAAATAGTTTGAGAAGAATGGCAACTAATGTCCAAAAGAAAGTTGAATCAATAGAAACAACTTTATATCACCATGATTAGTGAAGATTTAGTTGAATTTCGTTTGAGAAGTGTAGGGGATGCATGGGAGGACTTCCTGGTAAGGAATTTCTTCCAAGATGCTCCAGATTTATCTAAGGGAAGTCATGTTAAAATAAGTAGAAGAAGAGATCAGCATTAAAACCTCCTCACAAAAAGATGATGCAGAAATGGCTCCTAAACCAGAGGTTAAGAAGAAGACTAAGCTGAAGAGAAAAAAGAAAGAGAGGGTTGAAGAAGTCAATAAGGACATTCCTGAACCTTCATCACCCCAAGAAGATGAACAAATTATTTCTGAAATACTAACCAAGATCAAGGAGAAAGGAAAGAGGAAAAAGGACACAAAAGAAGAAACCATAAGCTTCCAAAACTTGAGGAGGAGCTCTAGACTCCAAGGCAAGGTGAAAAAGGTGAAATAAAAAGAGGTCCAGTTTATAAACTTAGAGGAAGAAACTCCAGTTCAGTCCCCTAACAGTATACCATATGAACAAAGTCCACAAAACTCTCCTCCACAAAATTTTGAAGGTAGCCCAAGTAGAGCTTCTCCTAGCATAGATCCAATACAACAACAAATCTATGACTACATAAAGTCATTAGAGAAAAATAGCACCTCAGTAGACCCAGGGACTTTAGCTAATCTAGAGCAGCCTGTCACCTCACAAGAAACTCTAACTAGCTCCCTCAAATAGGAGATCTTTCAACTAAAAATTCTGAACAAGCACATCCAAAAAGAAAATGAAACCTTGAGGGAACAGAATAAGCTGGATAGAGCTATTCATGACAACATAATGCTACACTTTGGATTATGGTACAAAAATAACAAGAAACTGAAAAGCAAAAATAAGAAGCTGAACAGAACACTTATTAATCTCAAATACAAATTTCTTATGAGGAAGCCAAGGAAGGCAGTCAGTGCAAAGAAAAGCAAGAAGAGGAAGTTGGATGTGTTGGCTAAAATATCAGAACAAATGCAATAGGAGGAAGTTCACAATTTTGATTGCATGGGGACATGCAATGGTTTTGCAATGGGGGTATGTTGAGCTTCAAAACTGCCATTTCCTTAGCAACTCTTCTCATCCCTTTTCTTTGTTTTTCCATGAAGAAATGCATTCCTATCACCAGTGACCATTATATATTTCCTTAAGGAGGACATTTAGCGATTTACATGTTATGATTTTATGTTTTGTTGTTTGAATAAGTTTTTGTCTTTTAGCTACGGAACACAGCCTATCCTGTAGCTAATCGGTTGTTCGACAGCTACTTCCATGCTTTAGCAAGTTCCAGGTGTAAGAAGGAGAAACTAACTACATGGAAAGCTTGGAAAACATCATGACATGGATCGTGTCCTATTCACCTAGCCTAGGTCGACAAGGAAGATGGTACAAGACTACGGTCAATGGAGAAGTCAAACGTAGAGACCTAAGGCAACATGACTCTGTTTTATGGATAATCAACATGTTTCACAATGATGGGATACGAAACAACTTCTTGAACCCACGAACTCCAACAGCCATTTGTGCAACTGAATCCAACAACCATCATCTTAGATTTATGTCTCCAGCAGCCGAGGAAGAAAATTTTGTGTGCCTGTTTGCTATGTGTTTTTTGCTATAGCTTATTTTTCTCCACAAACAGTTGCATAATTTTCTTATAAATACCTGTGTAAATAACTCAAAAGGAGTTCAAATTTCCTCATGTATTAAGCTCAGACTACTGCTATGTAATTTTGAAAACTCATTTCCTGTGTTTTTTTTAATATGAAGATCGCAAGTTTTATGGATATGTGAAGGAGTTTCTTGTAGTTTTGATTAAGTACACATAACCTAATAAGTTGCAGAGGGCCCCTGCGCTGACTGAGGTTTTATTTCATTTTGTTTTATCTTTTCTAGTTAACTGTAAATCCATCATTTCTTCCATATTATTCATAACCATTTTTCATGCTAACCTTGTTTATAATGCAGTCTTTATCATTCTTTTACTAACGCAGAATAACTTCTTTCAGTGCAGAGTAGCATCTTTCTACTTAAATTTCTTTCAAGCTTTCAGCAGTTAGAAGTTGAAATTCAGTAGTGTAATGTAGTTTTGTTTCACTTGTTGTTTCATTAGTCTTTAGGTTTTCAATTAAACTGATTTGTACCATTATTGCTCTTGTCATTTTGTTACTAGTTTATTGACTCATGGTGTAGATGAATATTTCTAAAGAGCCCTTTTAGTTGATAACTCATCTTAAACTAAGTGGTTGAATACTTCATTCATGCAATGAGTCTTTTTTTCATTTTTGCATTTATTTTCTTAGAATAATGAAATACAAAATTCCTCAAAATGTCATCACAAGGAGGTTTTTCTCCCAAAATTGAGAGGCAAAGTAACTAAGCACTTCATTTAGTTTTGTTTCCATAATAGATTAGACACTAGCTGCAATTTCACTTTTAGTTTTAGTATTTCATTTAGTTTTGTTCTTGTAATAGATTAGACAATAGTTGCAATTTCACTTTCAATTTCCATTATTTCATTTAGTTTTGTTTTCTTTTGTAATTGAATAGAGAGAAGTTGCAATTTTACTTTTTAGTTTGTAGCTCATTATTTGGAAATAATGATATGAGTAGAAATAGAAGCTCTGTTTTCATTTCTTGATTAAACTTTGCTTCCAAATCTTACTTAAACTTTTTAGTTCTCATTTCTTTAGGTTCTTAGCAGTCTTTACAGAAGTTAGATTTAAGATTTTGTTAAGTACATTATAAATCATTAGGCGTTAAAAGACCAAAAACCCCCAAAACAACATAAAACACAAAAACAATGAAGTAAGAAGGGTCATCTAGCACAAATAGTGCACTACACTTCATCAGTTTACGATACCTAGATTGGTAATTTATATAGAGAAATTTAGGACACTAAATTGACCAAACAAGATGCATCCAGGTAAGGCTAGATGGATTGAAAAGGATAAAGTGAGGGAAAAATTCCATCACTTTCTAGTTAATTGATGAGGCTTTTGGAGGCCCAAAAGATTCTTATTGGGGAGCAATGATCCAAAAGGATCCCAAAAGGCCAATTTTTTGAAGTCTTCAAAACTCAATAAAACCTATGTCAAATTGAAGATCTTGTCATTCTCAATCCAACAACATGAACAACACCTCAATCTAACACTGTATGTGAAAGTTATGGCCCGCCGAATTTTTTGTCAAACAATAAAAGAATTTGCAGGCATGATAACACATGTGAGTCCCACAAGCTGCCACGTGGTAGTACGATCAACAACCATACTGAACAATTAGTGTTTGACATGTGGCAGTAATAAAACACAGCCAGTAGGGTATAGAGTAATCATATTTTGACACATGGCAGTATGGATAGCACATCAACATGGTACATACCAATCCAATTTTGACACATGACGGTATGGATGTCATATTTTGAAGGCGTATGGACCAATTTGGAATTGATACGTGGCAGCCATGTCATCATTAATGTCAACAGTATCGTCCAATCAAATTGTGCCACCTATCGCTGACTAGACATGGCTGGGTGTGAAGTGGCCCAATGATGTGGAGCCAGATGGGCTAAACAGAAGCATCACGTGGCACCCTGTTGGTAGCCAAATTGGGCCTGCCATCTATGCGACAAACTAGAAGTCAGTGGTGGTTGTTTTTAGTCAAATTATTGGATAGTTTAATTTAGCAGTCGACAATTTTTATTTAACGACAACTCTATTAATTTGCATCACTGACCATTGTTGTTATTTAAAAATAAACGGAGTGGGGGTCTACGGGTTTGAACCTATGACCCCTGGGTTGTTAATAACCTATCGCCTCTCTACTGACCAACAGTGCCCAAGTGGGCCATTGGAAATGTCGTCGTGAAACATATATTTAAAGGGTCATTGTTTATGAGATAGAGAACCGATGAGAGTGTAGTATGACGTATGCAGGTGAAAACCAATAGCAGGAACCTGGACTGAACAGAACCACATGCCCAGAACCTGGAGTCAGGAGTCTATAAAGTAATATTCTTCCAGGGAATATTCTGCAGGGTAATTTTCAAGGAATCTTTTAGATTCCCTAGAGGCTCAGGGGTCACAATGACAAAAAGTGATCAACTTTATACTCAAATTTCATGATTTTTAGCTAGGAATCTGATGGTGTATGCGATTTTCTGATCTGTAACCCATTTTCAGACCATCCCCGAAATGGAGGTATAAAATGTATTTTTCCATGTAATAACTTGATTTTTGTTGAGATTAATGAAGAGACCTCCCCACTATTGAAGCAAGGCCCAGAGATGTAGTCCACATTAGACAAACCTTGTTATCAATCTCTTTTTGTTATTTGTCTTGATGGTTGCCTTTATTTTTCCTCTTCTTTGAAGTGCATGCATATGTGGTTTTTCATGCTCTTCTCCACACAATTGTTAATACATCAATGAAGTAAAGATCTTGAATCATCTAACAAGAAAAAAAATTATCATTCTCTTTTACGACGAGGAAGGTATAGAGGGTGTAACTTCAATTATGTTTTTGACATACATGGAATATTTGATTTATAAATATTGATTAAATGATGTCACTTTTTTCCAACATATTTGGAAGGGTAACATACACATGCAATTAATATTACATGAAATTTGGACAAAAGAAGTATGTATTTATGTTGAGAATGGACATGCACAATGTTTAAAACATCTAGGTATTGAGATTGTAACAACATAGGATGGCCCAACGACTTTAAGTATTGTGGACTTTTTCTACTTTTGAAAAAAAAAATGTTAAAAACAAAAAATCCTAAAATATTTGTATCTTCATAAAAAATATATATATGATTATACATTGGAGAGCAACATTTTGTGAAATATTTTAGTATCATACAGTGGACTCACATGTGTGTCATTGGATGTACATGCATAAATATCCAATGGTGCATATATACCAAATACTACAAGAAATGTGCCATAACTTGGTGCATAAGGCTCACAATTAGAAGTTAGAAAATAAAATGTCAATGCTAGTGTTTGATAATATCACCATTTAACCGGAAAAGAAATACTAATATATACTCACATCATAGAAAAAACTATCCACCCCTCAACTTGTAAATTAAATGAAAAATGGAATCATGTAACTTTGGCACTTAATTTACACGTTCAAACTTCTCCACTCTCTTACTTCAAAGTTCCACAATGCTAGTGTTTGATAATATCACCATTTAACTTGAAAAGAAATACTAATATATACTCACATCATAGAAAAACTATCCACCCCTCAACCTGCAAATTAAATAAAAAATAAAACCATGTAACTTTGTCACTTAATTTACACATTCAAACTTCTCCACCATCTTACTTCAAAACTCCACAAGTTTAAAAATGTAGATAATTTTTCTTTACCTATGTAAGCAATTTTTTTAATTAATTTAAATTATCACCTCCCATCATTTAATAAATATTTAAATTAACATCACAAGTAAAGCCTAAAAATATATTGGCTGATATTGGTTGAGTTATTACATCACTTAGAAGATCAGTATACACTGGGTCAAATTAGAATATCACAAGCAAATTTCAATATACACTGGGTCAAATTAGAATATCACAAGCAAATTTCAATAGTTTACAATTGTTCCAACTTAGAAGTGGCAATTTTAGCTTGCACCATAACCAAAGCCTTAGTTAATTTGGAATACATATCACATCATTTAAAAGGGGTTAGGATTTCGTTTATTAAAAATATCATAACTAAAGCCTAAAAGCATAATGATTGAGTTTTCATTAATTTGAAATATAATATCGCTTCTTTTTAAATGATGTTTATAAGTTGAACATTACAAAAAGAAAAAGGAAAAAAAGAGGACAAAAAGCACATGCAAAATTCAAACTTTTGATAACTATGATATAAACCCAGCCTTGTTATTTGCGAGTGCAGAGGAAGTTATCCCGAAACTTCATTCATTTAAATATTTATATACTTTAGTTTAATATATACTGATATAAAAATTTATGATTACGATTTGACTAAATTTCATAAACATTTTTGAATTGTAAACATGCATCTGAATTACATTATGGATTATTTGATTTGGAATTAAAAATTAATGATATCGGTATTCTTTCTTTTAGGTTGTGTTTTTATTTTGAATCATTTCAGGACTTCGTTATTCTCATTGATCCAAAAAACTGATTGCAGAAGAATTATTACAAGATATTACTTCACTTTCGACAACGGATTATGGTAAATATAATCCGTTGGCTTGGAGATTTGTCAACGAAGCTGATTCGTTGGCTGGTTTTGGCTGATTTTGTCTTGGCATATGCTGTTTTTATGTCAAAATTTTTCTGGGTTTGATATGGAGATTGATATGGAGATTGTCATGATGCTGTTTATTCTGGCTTATGCTGTTTCGATGGGCGGTTTTGGACTTTATATGTGGATTTTTTATTTTTACTCCTGACGCATGCTTGGGTAAAGTTTTTTTAATGTGTTTCTGGTCTAGAGGAACTGTTCTTCGTGTAATATTTATATTTATGATATAAATGAAATTTTGCTTTTTTTTACTTGAAAAATATAATTAGTGAATAATAAAGCTAAAAGTCACATTCATGTCTATAACGCTCTGTATACCGTTACCAACTCGAGAAACTCCCTGCATTCTAACGTCAATTCACACAGTCTTCTCGCAGGAGAGGTTGTTGGCCTGCATTCTATAAGATGTTTCCCTATCATTGATTTCAATGAACAGACAGCTAGCCATAGTTACAAAAGAGAGGAGAATCAGTGTGAAGGTAAGAGCCCACATTGGTTTTCTACTATTGTTTAGCATATATACAGATTCAAAAAACCAAATGTTTTCATAACAAAATATCGTAAAATAGGAATATCTAAGAAGTAGGAATGGTGCCAGTGGCAGTTCTGAGTCTTGGTTATATTTAGCAAAGTGAATGATCCCAGGTGTTGATGAAGCGCTTCTTTTTTAGATAATCAGCGATATTATTCTGTTCTCTGTAGATATGCTTGAAGTCGATGAGATGAAACGATCCAATCAGAATGTGGACGTGTTTCATTCAATATGCCAGTAGAGCAGGTTGAAAGCACAAGAGTCCCTTGATCTCGTCTATGCAATTTTTAGAATCTCCGAAGCATAGAATCTCCGAAAACTTGAAGTGTATTGATGTTAAGCCAATTAGCAGTAAATAGTAGCCCCCATAATGCAATGATTTTCACTTTGTTATTGGTAACTCTACCACCCTCCCACCAGAAATGATGATAGTTGCCAGGCGCAATAACAATGAGGACACCATATCCATATTGTCCATTATTATTCGCCTTGTTATTGGTACCTCTACCACCTTCCCACCAAAAATGATGATAATTACCGAAGTAACAATGAGGACACCACATCCACATTGTTCATTATTACCGGCCCAATAAAAAAAACTGACCGAAAACTTGTGTAAGACATCCTACAAAATAATCTACCACAAATTTTTAACATATTTCATGAACCTTGTTTCAAAAAAATATGACACAATCCCTAAAACAAAGATGAAACTTTGATTAAAGTCACAAAAACACAATAAAATAATATAAACTCAAAACACAATAAAATAATACAAACTCAATACACTTTGACCACGATTTCATCACTCTACCATATACATTCTTAACCTTTTGTTACTCCTCACTCTAATCGAGCAAAGGCATAATGAGGCATAAGGACTTGTATCTTATAAAGGACCTTTCTAATTGAGTTGTTGTTAAATAATGCATTGTGTAATGTATAATTTAATACACATTAAATATAAGATAATTGAAGTATTGAAACATTAATCTTGGTAACCTATAACTAATATAGATGAGAGGACATTCACTATGGCATAAATTTTGTAATTTATATTCGTGGGCACTACATGTAATGAATGCCTAAATGAGATGTTACCCACAAATTGTTTAGAATAATGCCTTTACGGTGAGTTTGTCTCATGGTTTTAAATAATTATTAATCATTTTTTGAATGATCACTCCACACTGCATTATGATTTTTCCAATAAAGTAGTTTGAAGCATTGTATTTTTTTCATTTTGTTTGTTTTATTTATTGGTTAGGTATTGATTTTTGAATTTCATATTTTTTAAGAGGTTAATTTTTTACAAGTGTATTGTGTTGAATTTTGTAGCTATGGTTTGTCTTCATAATTAATATTTTCACCTTTTATTTATATGTAATAATAAATATGAGACATGTTCTTCATGTTAGCCTCAAAAGAGAAAATTTGAATTTTGAAATTTTTGAATTTTAGCCTCCAAATGTAAGGTCCGCTTCAAGTTAGCCCCAGTGGAGGGGCACACCAATTTAGCCTTCCAGAATCACTATATATATGTCATTTGACTCTCTCATCGTGGGAAACTCGTATCTCTCATAAAAGATAATTTATGCTCATCTAGATGAATAGGATAAATAAGGCCAAAGTTTTCCAACAGTTGACCAAGTTTTCTCTCTTATTTTACCTCACATAACTGTCATCCTTCTCTCCTTGCAGTTTCACACGTGTGGAATTTCTAGGCACTTGTGGGTAATAGGTTTGAGTTTTTCTATGCACAAGAGAAGGCTGAAATTCGTTCCTAGTAGACCTAATCAGGCTGAGTTTGTTGGGAAACTTTATGACTTGCCAAGAGGGCAATTTAACCAAGTTTGACCTAGATTTTTTTTAGTTAGTTTAACTATATTATTGACTAAAAGGATTAGATGTATCTCTTGTTGAATTTAATATTTTCTCTAAGGAAAAGGTTGTTGGGTTTTTCCCCCATGTGGGTTTTCCTAGGGTAAATACTTGTGTCTCTTGATTGGCTATCTCTTTATGATCCTACTATCATAATTTTTACTCTTGATGTCTTTTGTATAATGGCTTAATGATGACTAAAGAGATTAAAAATACTAAATGTTTAGAAGTAATTATCAATTTAGAATACCTATGAAAAATCAGCATGGTATTAGAGCAATGGTATGAGAGTAGCCTTGAAGAAGTCAGCTTGTTCCTCTAGGGTTTATTGTAGCCCTAGAAATCCTAGCCTGTTTTTGAGAATGAAGGAGTATATCCCAAAAGAGGCCAAGATTTGTCTCTTTGTTTGTGCCTTAGAAGAACGATGGTAAAACCTACCTTTGTGAAAAAATACAAGACCAAAAGTCTAAATTTTGTTAAAAAGTTCGAAGCTTGTGAAAAGGGACTAAATGGCCTTAGTCCATCTTTTCCGGGCCCAGAAAGTCTCAGACAGGTTGTAGGAATCTAAGATACCTTGGGAGGGTCAAAGAATCTTAGACTAGTCCATAGGCCTAGTAGAATCTGAAAGGAGGCCAAAAGAATTCAAAGTTGATTTCCTTAAGGTCTATAGACTTATATTATCTCTATAAGACTTATTTGAGATCGTAATCCTCTTGGATATAACTATTTATCTCAAAAAGACTAAGATGACTCGGAAGACTAAACACAAGTTATTGATGATCTTTGCAAAAGAAAGTTTACCTCTCAAGATTGAGATTCATTGTTTTAAGAAAATTCTATGTCAATTCATACTTCAAGGTTACCTATCTTAGTCCAAGCCACTAGAAGCTCTAGTCCAAAACTCTGAACTAAGGATAAAGGCCGAGGTTATTTGAGAAGGTACAAAAAGTGCCTCATTTTTGCCCACAGTAAGGCCAGAATATATCAAATGAAAGATACAAATACATATTCTTATGAGGTGATCCAAATTATTATGGGATGCATCAGTCAGTGAAAAATCCAACAAAGGTGTCTTCAATTCAAGAAATCTACTAAAATATGCTTGCATTGCAAGATCAAAGGATTCTATCAATATTTTGGAAATGCCACCTTACAAAAGATATGCATTATATGAAGGGATCCTTGAAGAAACTATTAAGGACAAATATGTATAAAGAGTCCCTTCACCTACTTGTGCAAGAAACTTTCAGTGATTAGATTCACAAGTAATAAATGATCATCAACAGTGCTTGTACAACAATAAGAAAATTTTAGATACATCTACTCATCTATAGCATGTAAGCCATCTTAGTATTGGAAGAAGAAAGGACATGGACCAAGTGTATCTAGTTTGAATTCAGTGACTAGTGTAGGACATTTCCTTTGATATGAGTTCAATAAATTGTTGCCTTGAAGTTGCAAAGTTTGTGATGTCGTATACTTTGTACTACATTGATATGTCTTGTATTGCAGTGTTATGAGTATGATTGTATTGAATGAGATATAATGCAATGAAAAATGATTACTTGAAGTTTCTAGAACTGTGCGTAATCAATAGCTTGATAAGGCTTGAACGAAGCCTTCTCTCAAAAATGTATCTTGGATAACTGCACAAGCATGTTAGTAATATAAGGATGAGCTATGAAAAATTATTATACTTGCGCCAAGAAAATTTGACAACCAAAAGTGTCATATATTGAATTTAAATTTTGGCTCCTATGGAAATATTACATTTCATTTCAGAGTGCATTAAAAAGAAGAATGATGTATTGATGCCATAAACCCTTAATGATGCCTTGCATATGATGCTAGTTGAGATATGTTTCCCTACAAAAGCTATAATGGACTATTAACCCTAATAACTTCTTGATTGATTTCATCACATATGTAAATTCATAAGGATTTTATGGTATTGGGCATTTGGATTTTGGAAAGAAAACTTGGATATGACAAAGGTGTAGATAAAATTGGAATTCTAGGGTTTGTAAACCCTAGCAGTCTACAAGGCTTGGATAAGAAATCCCTAGGGTTTGTAGATAAAACCCTAGAGCTAGACCTAGATCCATGTTTCCGCTGAAAGAAGAAAAATTGAGCTCATGCAAGGAAGAAATGACATCATACTAATGATGAGGAAGAGGTTGATAAATTTGTAAGATGGATGCAAGAAGGATAAGATCAAGAGGGAGCTAACATTTCCCTATAATTCTCAAAAGATAAGTAACTTATATCTCTCTTCCTTAATTATTATTGTTATTGTTTTACTATTAATTAGCCTCTTGTCTTTGTATTCTTTGTTGGGTTATAATTTTTCTTCCATGGTCTCCAAGTGAGAATTGAAAGTACATAGTCAAGGCTACCAAGGCTCTGGAAGTAGATGGAAGTGGTGGAAGAATGAATGAAATCTTGTGACAAGAGGACTCTTCCAGAATCAATGATTTTTGTTGAGAGATATTGTGTTATATGAGATACAAGCTCAGAGGGAGTAGACAGATCAACTAGTTTGAAGTATACCTTGACTGTGTCGAAGAGAAGTCAGCGATAACTTCCAAATGGATCTACAAGATCTAGCATGAAACAAATGGTAGGATAAACAAGTAGAAGAGAGAGTTGATACTAGAGGGTTCTCCTAGAAAGAGGGAGAGGATCATGAAAAGTCATTTTCTCTATTTTCCAGGTACACATGTTTTAGAATTATTGTTTCTTTTGTTATGGAATTACATCATATGGATGTAGAGGCCATTTTTTATCCATAAAGAAATTGTTGAAGAAGTGTACATAAGGCTTTAAGGGTCATGAAGAAGTCTCTTGATTGAAAATGGAAGAATGTACCTCAAACTTGGATTGATGGATCAAGGTTGATCCTATATGATTTGTTTCTGACAGATGCATAAGGACTCATGTGATAGTGGGAGAAATCATGGCTTCCTCGGGAAGCCTTGTTTTAGCTTTAGAAGGAATTGACCTCTGAGTTAAAGATGAAGGACCTTGATTTGATACATTACCTCCTTGATCAAAAGAAGGATATTATTGAGATCCCTCAGAAGTTTTTATTGGAAACAATGTTTAATAATGAGGGGGGGGGGGGGTTGAATTAGTATTAAGGCTAATTTTTACTTTTTTGCCAATTTATATTCAACTTTCAATCTTGGAAATTTTTATTTGTGAACCACCATCATATTATGTGAAACAAATTAAATTATCATACATATACATACACACCAAAAGCATGAGTAGCAACCAAATAGAACACATAGGATTTAACGTGGAAACCCAAAAGGGAAAAACCACCAAAGCTTATTTGTTATATGATGTAAATATAAGCTCCTACTCTATTACATCAAATGTTTTGTGAGCCACCACTCACAGGAAGCACCAACTCCCTTAGATTGTTTGCTAGAACCCACTAGCAAGAAGCGTCCACTCCCTTCTTTTATAGACACTTGACCATATTACTAGAAGCACCAACTGAAACATTGAATTCTTGGATTTGTTGCAAGTACCAAATTGCAGCTTCTTGGATTTATGTAATCACCAACTTGCAGGAAGCACCAACCCCCAATATCTCTTCAGATATCCACTAAGATGGAAGCTCTAAATCCTTGTTTTTTAGGCTCAAACCCACACTCAATAAGGAAATGTATGCTCTTTGTAATTGGCAACCACTCTATTTGATTTGAACACCTTATTAATAAACTCAACCTTTTTTTCTTAGCTACATACAATCAACTCATACAATCCTTGACTCATTCAATTCACTATGCAACAGCACATGTTGGTACCAATTTATGACTGATTATTTTATGTAAAAACCCTCTTTTATTCATCATTTTCCTTTATTTAGCCTTTAAATTTCCTCCATATTCCTTATAAACTAATTGATATAATGTTATTTTCATTATTTTTATCTTGGAATTAATCTTAGGAATTTTTTTTTTGAAATTGGAAATTTCCAGAAAATTACAAGTTGTTGTAACTTCTTGTAATGGCTCCATGGTTTGACATGTTGTAGGACAAGTTGGAAAATTTGAAGACCTAGGGTTTGATCCTAAATGTACAAGGATGGTGGAATACCTGTCCACTCTCGGATTTGAAGATTATAGGTGGTTGGTCAACGCCGGTCAAACCTAGCCATTTTAGAAGAAATTCCATATTTTGTGAACAAACTTTGCTATTTTTGGGATTTTGCTCAAATTGAGGATATGAACTAATTTGACCTCGTTTGATGTAATTGTTAGGATTTCATTAGGATTATGAGGAGTACGAATAGCTTCCTCTTGTTGTGAAGATTCATGATAAATAACTCAAAAGGAGAATTATGTAGTTTAGTAGTTGTTGATACATGAAAAACTTGGGAACGCAGTTTATCTATCTTTGATTTCCATACATGAATACAGAGATACAGTGTTGGAGTCCATATTTGTGTTTCAGATCCAGCAGTTGTCTTCATTTGAATTAGTATAAGGTATGCTTGCAGAGTGTGGAGGGCCCCCACTACAAAGCTGGTACACTTTTCCTTGAATTTTCTTTTACAATTGCATGGATAGATCTGATATTTAGAATTGTCATTTAATTCATATGCTGCAATATTACAAAATTGGAAATTGTTAATTGAAGAGATCCATATCTATTGTGAAAGAGTTTTGTAAGAAAACCTCAATTGATATTCATCTCAAAATTGATAATTGTGCTTGCTATTTCATGGTTTTTTTATCTCATAGTTTGATCTATATTTTTCTATTCATTGGTTATGATTTGTAGTTGTAGAGCTCAATTGGTAGTTTGATGACTGAACCTTGTAAGATGTTCCACTATTATTGATCTCCAAAGCTACATATTTCATTTACTGTTTTGTGTGATAAGTAATTAGGACTCTATTTTCCATATAGACAATTACATTTGTTTCATTTAAGTAAATTCTTAAGTGTTAAAAAAAGACAAAGAAAAACCTCTTGTAAAAGAGCATTGTCGATTTTTCCACACTAAGATAACATTTAAAAACCAAATCCTTCTAGATCTATTTATATTAGATAGCACCTCTAAGTGTACCTACTAGAGTTGACAGAGAAATTGAAACCTGATATACATCATTAAGTAAGGCCCAACATTTTGGCGTCACTGTCGGGGAGGTGCAACTAGCAAGCTTTTAAAAAAATCTAAAATAAACAAAACAACAAAAACGCAGATTTAGTTTTAATTCTTTAAGCCATGATTCTTTATCTCTATACCTAGGGATGAAAAAGGAAGATTCACAAAAACCCCCCACCTAACAACTAACCCTCCATTGGGAGAAGAAACTTTAGAGAGGATTGAGTACACAACACCAACTGGAAAAGTTATTGTGGGAGAACTTGAGGAAAAACAAAGATCAAGCCAGAGACTTACTCTCGTTGACGGGGCTGCACAAGAGACAGGGTGCAGTGGGGGGTTGTATTACATATAAATCATCATCATTCTTACAGCATGCTCATGGGTTTCAGACGTGGAACTAATAATTTTGCAGAGCTTTTAGCTGCAAAACACCTCATTCAATTTGCATTGGAGAGAAATTGCAGAGATTTACAATTATTTGGGGATTCCAAAATCATATGTGACTGGCTGAATAGAACATCTAGATGCACTACTTATTCATTGAATCATATACTAGACGAAACTCTGAGATTACTTTCATCATTTGATTCCTTTACATGTAATCACATTTTCAGGGAACGGAACGGGGCTGCTGACAGCTTATCCAAAGAAGCTGCGATCGGGGAGCCGGGCATCTGGATGATCCGAGAGCTTCGTGATGGAATTCACTATCAATATTACCATCGGCCTTTTATGGACATACAAGCTTAATATTTGCTGATTTTTTGCAGACATAAAAACATTTATTTTTTGTGTATATATTTATCGTCGGATAGTCAAACAATTTCTATTACTATTGGTTTACAGTCTTATATATTGCTGCCTCCCTGCGTGGATAAAGGCAACAAATTTTGATCTTCTGTTAGTTGTTGATAGTCATGTCCTGGATATGATCTGAATATGCACATATGCATCTACAAAATGTAATTTCCTTTTATTAATGAAATTATGATTTTTCCTTAAGGGAAAAAAAAAGTAAGAATTCTTAAGTGATAGACCAGGTATTAATAATTCTTAAAATATAAGTACAGATATTTGGGTATGGCGTAAACCTTTCAAAATTTTAAGGATATTATCATATTTAAAGTAAATAATTTGAACTGTTGCATATTCATTTCAAGTTAGAAAGGAATTTTGGGAAGAAAAAGACTTCAGTGATGATATTCAGCTCATAAAATTTTCAATTGTTGAGGCAGTGGAGGGGGAGTAGTTGCAGGGGTACTTGCAAAGGCTGGCTATAGATTTTTAGTTCTTGAAAAAGGAAAGTACTTTCCCAAGAATAAATTGTCTCTACTGGAGGGTCCAACGTTGGATCAAATGTACAAGGGAGTGGGTTCTTTGGCTATCGATAACCTTGGGGTTGTCCTCCTGACGGGATCAACAGTGGGTGGAGGGTCCTTTGTGAATTGATCTGCTTCAATTCACACCCCTAAGCATGTCATAAAAGAGAGGAGTGATTAGCTAAAATTGACCCAATTTGCCACTAGGAAATACACAAAAGCCATGGATATAGTCTTAGAAGAATCAGAGTGGAGAAGGAAATTTGCAGTGAGGGTTCCATGAACAAGGTTCTGAGAAAAGGTTGTTAGGAATTGGGGTATACTATAAATAACATACCTTAAAATGCTGGTTCTGATCATTTCTGTGGATGGTGTTTCTTTGGATTCAAAGATGGTAAGAAACAAATCACATATGAGACATGGCTAGTGGATGCACTTTCTTCAAATTTTGTAATTTGTTTAGGATGAAAATCCACAGGGGTAGTACAAGAAGAGAAACAAAATGATGTTAACAGGAAGAAAAGAGAAATGGGATTTATTTTGGAGACAAGGAATAGACCTTAGAATATTTATGTGGATTCTAAAGTCAATGTTGTTTCATGTGGAGCACTGTAAAACCCTAGTTTGTTAAAGAAAAGTGGGCTTAAGAACCCCAATATTGGTAAAAATATTCATCTTCATCATCTTTGGATGGCTTAGGGTTATTTTCCTAAATCAAAATGGCCACAGGGAAAGAGGTATGAGGAGGAATATTGACTACAATGTCTCATATTTTTTACCCTTCTAGTTACGAAACTATAATTCAAATGCCTTCATTGCATCCTAGCCTATATTTTTTTCTAATTTCATGGACTTCTAATTTATATATGAAGGAGAGAATGCCCATTTTTTATAGAATTGCTCATATATTTTATTTGGCCAAGGATAAGGGCTCAGTAAAAATATACTTCCTTGGGCATATCACTTATAGGCTAGATCCATATGATGAAATAATCTTAGTAAAGGAATAGAGAAGGTGTTTATAATAATTATTGCAGTTAGACCAAAGGAAGATGGTACCCACCATTCTTCTAGGGAGCGTTTGAAGCCAAAAACATCTTGTCTCCATGAGATTGATAATTTTATAAAGAATGCAAGCTCAAGGATCCTAAGAGATTTATCGCCTCCTTTGTGCTCTGCACATCAAATGGGTAGTTGTAGAATGGGCATTGATGATATCCACTCCGTTGTTGATTATAGAGGGGGAACATGGAAAGTGGAGGGCTTGTTTGTGGATGATGCTAGTGTTTTTTCTACTACTCTTGGTCTCAATCCCATGGTCACTATTCAATCTATAGCTTATTGCATTGCCAATTTCTTTTTGGAAGCTCTCAAGAGTAGAGAGGTCAATTAGTTGACTTAAGCCTTCATTTTCAATGATAAAAAGAAAGGCAAACAAATGATTAGTTAAGAATAAAAGATACAAATTAATGATAATATTGAAAACTAAATCATCAAAGGTGGCTTGTGAAAGCAAGTACATAATATACCCCGACTAGAGTTCAAGTCCTGCCAATGACATCCTTATGCTTATGGATGCAAACAAACACACAAAAAAAACAGTTAGAACTTGGGGCCATGTGCAAATTCTTGGCTACTTTGGTGGGATAGATGGACCCAGTTGTGGCTTCTAAACTAAAGGTGAATGAATTGAATGATTCTAATGATTCCCCTATAATGCTAGAGATAGGCACACTAGGCTCATCTTGGTAAGAGGAATTTAGTTCCCAAAATATGGAAAGTTGGGGTGTGGTCTATGATTTCACAGCAAGGTGGAGGACTTGCAGCAATGATGACCAAGGATCAAATCCTAGCAAGCTTACTACCCATGATAATGCAATCAACCTAAGTCATTTAAGGTGTAGGTCATGCTAATTCCATAATGTTGGATTCAAAATAATGTGGAGGTGCTAACCCACACATGAAGAAACAACTCATCCTATTCAGGATATGTTTGCTTCCTTGGAAACCCTCTAAGGGGATGAGCCCCTTACAAGGGAATTGAGCCCCACCTTGCCACAATTAGAGAGGCTAAGGAGACATAGAATGAATAGCCAACAAATTTAGTGGAAAAGGAAATGCCTCAAAGCGTAAGGAAAATCTAAGAAAATTCACTCAAGAGAAGAAGAAACTAAAACAAATATACACATAGTCATTATTGCTTGGTAGAATTGAATGGTGATGTAGAAGCAAAATCCACTCCCAGGTAAATATCACATGAATAAAGGAAGTAGAAGAAAATTCAGTAATTCTGACAGAGGAAATGATCTCGTTGCAATTAATATACTATTGGTAGGAATCCCTTCAAATCCAGAAGCATAATCTAGAAGGATAATTGAACATGTTCTTCACATGAGGAGTGAAAAATCAAAAGATGATATTAGGGAGGAAGAACTTGAAAGAATAATTCACATTCCATATTGAGTTTTTCCTTCTTTGAAAGTAAAATTGATATAAAGTAGCTTCAAAACTACTATTGAAAGTTGAAATGTATGTTTTTTGTATCTTGTTATGTAATCAATTCATAAGACAATATTTTTGTACTCCTTGCAAAGAAAGAAAGTCCGCTACTGGAAAAATCAGACTTTTTTGTGAGAATCATGATTAAGGTGTATTACAAACCATCATGAAGCTAGAAGTTTGATTGAATCTTGTATTGCAACGATAAGGATAAAGCCATGGTAGTTTTTTAACTCAATATAAAGTTATTACTTCTTGAATAATAAGGAAATTCTAATAAATATGGTTATAGTGCTAATGTAGTGTTTCTATGTCGATGGAACTAGGTGCAACTTTGGAATGACGTTGACGAAAGAGATACTCCTCGATGGTGGCCTTATTATGAAGGTTAGCATGATTGCAAGAAAATTCTTGGACGGAGTTTCATAACCTCTTAAAAAAAATCAAGGGGGGGTAACTAGCTGATAGTAATGATAGTTCACGGAAGACATGTTCTATCAGTTAAATTGTTGACTTGATTGACTTGACTTGGGGAGAAGTTATGCTTCAACCCAAAAAAACATGCAACCATGTTAGTGCGTTCAATGTTCTAATACAACCATACTAAAGAAGTTTTTAATGAAGTCGATTGAACATTGTTAAGTGCCCTCTCTAGATTAAAAGGGTTTTTGCATTAATATTAATTATGATACAACAAAATGCCATGAAAATATGCAAATTTAAAATTAATATATTAATAAGGGAGAAATTGATTAGATACAAATTGTGAGTTCCCCACATTAACTAAAAGAGAGAAAGAGAAGTTTACAATGATCCAAAGCAAAAAATAATATATAGACAATGCGGTAAAGGGTGTTCATTTCATGGAACATATATACGAAATTAGATATTATCACAAATAAACAAAAAAAAACCTAAAATATTTTTTGCTACCAAAAATACCTTAGATACCATGGATGCAGACTTTAAGTGTCGATTGAGATCTATCGCACAACAAAATACACATAGATTCAAATAACAAAAATAAAATGACTTGTAAAAGAAGATTCAAGTACATGCATTACTCTTGAAATCCATAATTTCCTTGAAGATGGCAACCCAAACAACCAAGAGCTTGACCTGTCTCTTGAATCCATAACCCAATAGTATAAACGACCTCTCTCACTAAACCCATAAGTTTAAGAATTTTATATTTTGATTTATGATATGATAAATGTGGGTTTGAAATGTGTTTAATTGGAGAAAGATGTAGGGGTTTACCGCTTTCCCCACAAACCACTAAATTCCATGACTACCGAATAGCCAAAAGACAAAACAATAAATCGATTTAACTGACCTTGAGAGGCTTTTGGTATTCGGCTTTGATTGCAATGAAGATATTAGGGTTTTCAACATGAAAATAGATATTTTTTTTAATAAAATGAATATCGTAATGGAATTTAAGTGTGAGCATAATGGAATTTAAGTTGATTGTTGTTCGTCTCAATTGCGACAATAGATAGGTTCACCGCAATTGCAACCAAATATGTAATTTTTCGCAATTGCCATGCCTTAGAAATAATATGTCACAATTACGATGCACAAAAAATATGTCCTCATAATTGCAATGAACACTGCAGCAACCAAAACTAAAAAAAATGACATTTTCTTTATTTTTGTGACACTATGGGCCATACCATCGGACTATGTCATCCCAATTTAGTGTTATATGTAGTGGTGGACTAATCCAACGACTCTAATTCTAGTTATAGGCTCTGATTCTATTCCCATTACTTAATGTTTATGTCTATGGATATTGTATCGACTTATGTTTTTAGTTTTGAGCAAGGCCAGTTGGGCCATCATCCACTTTTAGAATTGTTAGTTGTTGGTTTTGGATGTGTCAAATTGTCTCTTAGCCTCACATAGGGTCCATTTTTGGTTATGGTACACTCTCACATCTAAGAGGCAGTTAACACTTATGATTTTTTTAATGTAATCTTGAGTTTTTGAAGTTAATAGATTTCACTTGATTAAAAAAAGGCATTTTAAAAAGAAATCATAAATTTAACATTTTTTCTTTTTCTTTTTAAAATTTGTTGTAACCTTCTAAAGAATGATCCACTAACTAATCAAAGATTAGAAGGAAAGTGATAATTATTCATAGAGGGAACCAATATGTTATCATAATTGAATATATAAATTTCATGATTTATTTTTATTCTAGTTAGAAGGTCTTCAACCACAACTGTCTCCCTTGAGGAGAAAAGCCTGATATTCATGTCTTCAACTATATCCCCCAAAAAAGGATTGAGTTCCCCAATCAATAATTAATACTATTGATTTACCTTATTCTAATAATTGTATGCATGCAACAATTCAAATATGAAATTAGTAAATTGAGTTAACGGATCGATCCTAATCACCAAAGAGATTGATTCATTAAATCCTTGTTTCCATTGACAAAAACCCCCTTAACACAATAGAAAATTGATACACTAGAAGATGCACTTGAGAAATATAGGAATATTAAACAAATGGAAAGATAACATCCTGAGCATAGGGGAGGTGTTTCTTCTAGTGACCCTACCATCGTTGGGGTTAAAACATCATATTTCTAATTTCACTGAGAGATTGAAAGACATGCATGTAGCACAACCTTTGCGTCCTCAGGTATGGTACACTAAATTCCATGTTGAGGGGCATCACGCCACTGAGTGTTCATGGTTGAACAATCTTGGACCAACTATTATGCCTATAGGTTTGACTCTGCCTGTTATGCAACCAACTCATAAAATAGAATAAAAGATAGATCGACGACTTAAAAATTAACCTCTTCGAGGGGGAAATTTCCTTTACATTACATAATGAACAATTCTTGGATGATACCAATGAAAAGACCTCCTTTGTATATATATAGGATCCTAATGGGTCAAAATATAATCAAAGCCTACATAACAATAATATTGTAAGGCCACAACAACAACAATAGTGGGTTTCTATTGGGCACAACAATAACAATAAGGGGTCCACATGAACAATAATAATAAGGGGGGTACACTAGTATTATAAGGACCTAACATGCCCTCTCTCCTTCAAAAAAGTTTTTTCCTCAACACTTGAGTAGTTATTGATGCTTTTGTATAAAATCCTCATCCAACCATGTGGAATCTTCAATGGGTAAGTTCTTCCACTTAATGAGATACTCTATAATTAATTGATTCAGTAGTTATCGGGTTCTTGTTTCCATGACTGCTTCGGGCTCAAATATTATTTTTCCTTCTTCATCAAGTTCTGGAAACACTATTTGAACTAGAATCTTACCACCGATAACCTTCTTTAAGCATGAAACATGGAAAACTGGGTGTACTCGCGAAAATGCAGGTAGCTCTAATTTGTATGCCATAGTACCAATAT